>OX101809.2:9434985-9869985 GCA_944452925.2 Chrysolina oricalcia | reverse complement strand
TTGTATTGATTTGTTTAACTCATCTCCGGGGGTTTCAGAATTATTACATATTTTCTAATTTCGTCAAAATCTCTTCATTGACCTATGTTTATTCAAGTTGATTTCATTTGTCTACATAGCCTACTTCACAAAATTGATGACAGTTTCAAAGCCGGATTAATAAGAATTTAATTTGAGATTTGTACCGTAAAAAGTCGTAAACTTTGGTTAGATACGTAAAGAAGTTCTATGATGTTTTATGGCTTTGGTATTATTTTAATCATGAATAAATCCACTCAAATGAATTTATATCCTAAATGCTGAAAGGTACGTTAAATTTGCATCAAATTTTTACCAGTAATTCTCATTCTCTAAAAAAAACGTATGTTTGTAAATGATTCGTAATTGAAAGTTAGTCGCATATTATGCCTACTGGTACGAAACAGTTTTGTGGAAGTTACGAATTTTTTTGGAAAACGAATAAGTAATCCTATTTTCAGCGATTATTTTGTAAAAATATTACTTTTGCCAGGTAGTGAGATTCACGCGACCAAATCCGAGTGGGTAATTTTTTATTTTTCACAGCAAGTGAAAGGGATTACTAACTTAACTTTCGTAATTAGATACGTGCTTGAAAACAAAATAAATAACTACTTAATATTAAAGTTCCTGATGAAGAGCCAATAAAAGCTCGAAAGCTTGAACAGAAACAAAAGTTCACTTCATTTTCATCTATCCACGACATCCATGGCAGTGCTCTTCTGCTGTTGGAGAAATGTATGTTGGATTAAGAAAGAAGTTGACAAGAAGAAAAAATTTTAAAGAACGAATTACCATTGTCAGTTTTGAAAAAACTCAATATCAAGTGAATTTGTTCAAATATATCGAAATGCTACCATGAATTATCATCCCCCATTGTTTACATTGAGAACATCACATAATTCATTCTATCACTGATCATCCTGTAATCAGAAAAGACATCATCGCATTGCCAACGCTGCAGACAGAACGCTTCTGAAAATCAATTCACGATTTTGGCATTCATTCGATCCATAAAATTACGATTTACATTATGTGGATAATCAATTTTGATTTGGAACAAAAATTAAATTTTATGTGCCGTTTATATCAGCGCCCTTTTTCTATTATCTCGTAAAGTTCTCGTTAGCGGATTGAGCCAAATCGATAAAAAGTTCATCTCTTAATTTTATGGAAGTATCAAGAATTTGAATTTTCTCGGTTTATTATATGGAGAGGATTTCCATTTATTCATGATGAACAAATCCACGAGTACGAGTCAAAATATGCGGCGCCATTTTCTCTCGTATGTACACGTCGTCCAACTGAATTTAAAATTGAAAGATCTATCGTATGTGAGAAACAGAACATTCGGACAACATCATGGGAATTAAGATATTGGAGGTAGCGAATGTGATAATTAGTATCATTTTGATTTTTGAGTGAGTTCAGCTTCGGGAAATACAATCTGTGTCAATGAACAACCCAAAATAATGTTCTCAGAAAAACAACATCTTTATTTGTTCAGGTTTTTCGATTATTGAATTTCTGAAGTTGATCACCTTCTCATTATATTTTGTATTTTTACGTTTGTAACTGTTTGAATATCGGGTGTCCCTGAGTTTTTTGCGACAGATATGGGTGTATCTTGGAGATGATAATTTTACGGAATAGACTAGCTGAATGGAGTAATCGCCTTCTCTGCATGTCCAATCTCACTTAATTTGTGTTAAATAATATGCTGACTCCTTCTGATCCGACATATCAGTCTCAAACATGAATTCTGCCTAACGCTGCTTTTTACGTTTATCTTCATAATCCATACAAGGACAATAAAGACTGTCAAATGACAATAAAGAGCTTTCACTTTCTGACTCAAAAACTGCCTATTGCTGAATATAAATTTCAAATTCATGAAGGCTAAACGACAAGCACACCTCATATGAGATTTAAGTTCTTCAATAATTTTTTCAGTAGCAGCAACAATTTCGTTAGGAAGAAAATGTTGCTCACAAAAGTTGAGATTACAATACTCGAAGTTGCAAGTGTAAATCGCAAATAAGATAAGATAAGATAAGTTCTTTATTTTCCAATAGACAACACAACATTGTATAGAAATAGTCAAAAACTTAAATCTAGGTAAATATAAAGAGAGAGAGGAGAAGGAATAAAATAGATCCTTGCGGAACCCCACTAAATACTTCCAGTTATCCAACGGAGACGATCCATAACATACAATGGAGATGAGATGAAACTGGGTAGGTGAAAAACTTACAGTCGAAATATAATCTTTCTTGCTAAATTGGGTGTAGTCAGAGGACACACATCAGCACATTACGAGATGTAGTCAGAAGACTTACATCAGCAGCAGGACATGTTTCGATGGATTAATCCTTCATCTTCAGCGAAAAAAGTTACAAAGTTAAGATCTATAGAAAAGAGAAATATTACATTATTGAGAATAACAGTAATGAAATTTGAACATACCATATGTGGTGGAAAATAGCAACTATGAAAAATTATTAAAATTATTGTTTTCAACATTATCTGCAACATGAGCGGGTCCCTAACTGTTAGGGGTTGTGACTTGACCTAGCCAAATAAATCATTTTAAAAAATCAATGATAAATTGTTAAACTGTGACCATGCACGTGTTCTTAACGCAACACGAAAGGGTTATGAAAGAATGAAAGTAAAATTTGAGGTTGACATTTGTCATCCGTCGAGTGGGACGTCACGACTCAGAGTGGCTGTCCTGTGGACCTATAGACCCATGGTGAAGAGCAATCATCAATCATACAACATCAACTATCAGTAATATTGGAAATTTATATTAAACTAGAAAAATGGAAAAATGCGAAAATTGTAATGTGGAACATTGGTTGTTGAACGAGTGTGACTTGTAAAAGTGTGAAGAAAATTGATAAAGAAAAGAAAATTTTTCACAAATCGATCGATTAAAATAGTAAGGAATTGAAAAGTTTTGAGCTGTCAAAATTAGTTCGTTCATTCATGCATTGAACTTCTGAATTTTTAATTGCCTCATTTATTTCCAGGTTCTCAAGTAGATTGAGCTTTTTTTCCTTATCACGAACATGTAAAAATTTTAAATATGAGTCAGGAACAAAATTATGATTTTCGTTAATAATATGATTAGAAAAACCTGAATTAGAGTTGATTTCTTCCTTATCGGAATTTGATTCTATTAATCTAACGTGTTCTGCTAATCGAGTTTTAATTTTGCGACCAGTTTGGATAATATAACAAACTTTACAATCTGGATTAGAGCAATTTAGTGTATGAACCCCTGACCTGTCAAGCATAGGAACTTTGTCTTTCAAATTTACCAAAGAATGTTTTAAATTATTTGAAGTTTTGAAAGAAATAGAGAATTTTGAATTATCAGTGGTATTAAGTTTATTAAGTAACGCATTTTTTTTATTTTTTCATTTTAATGATAGAGAGCCAAAATAGGTTAGAGAAAAATATTTGTAATATAAACTGTTGATTAAATGTATTGGAAAACCATTGTTGTGAGCAATTTGTTTAATGATATTGAATTCTTTTGAAATTTGGAATCATTCAGTGGGACAGTAAAAAGACGGTGAAACAGAGAATAAAAAAATGCAAATTCATGATTGTATGGATGGTTAGAGTGAAACGGTATGACATTATCAGTATTAGTGGGTTTTCTGTAAATGGAAAATTCCAGGATATCTGATTTTTGAATCATTAAATCAAGAAAGGGTAATTTATTGTCTGATTCCATTTCCATAGTAAACTGGATTCTTGGATTGAAAGAATTAAGTAAAATTAGAAAATTGTTGAGGTCATCCAACGTACCTTTGAAAAGTGCAAGTGTGTCATCGACATACCGGTGCCAGAATAAATTTTTTGAAAAACTGGGGTGTTGTGAAATGGTGGATTCTAAATTTGACATGAAAACTTCAGCTAGCAAAGGACTAATATTAGAGCCCATGGCTAGACCTGAGTTTTTAACATAAAAGGAGTTATTAAATTGAAAAAAAAAAAGTTTGAGAACTAAATCCACAAAAGAACATAAGTTGAAATGTGGTAAGTAGGTAAGTTTAAATTGGAAAAAATAAGTTGTCTAACCAACATCAGACAATCTTCTGGATCTATGCTGAGGAAAAGATTTGAAACATGAAAAGAAACCAAAATGCAGTTTGGGGAAATACTGATATTTGAAATTTTGTTTGTAAGTTCTAAAGAGTTTTTAACTGAAAAACGATTGGTGAAGTCCATTAATAAAGGAACTATGGAATTCAACCAAATGGCTAATTTGGATGCAGGAGAATTTGTGTATGAAACTACTAGCCTGATGAGGATATTTTGTTTATGAATTTTAGGTAAACCATATAATCTTGGAATGGAAGGGTTCATATTAGAGAGAAAAAATGTATTGTGGTCTGAAATGTGCTAATGTGTGTCCCCGGACTACACCCACATTAGTAATGAAGATTTTATTTGGTGGAGTTCGACTGTAAGTTTTTTACCTACCCAGTAACTTCCAGTGATTATGTCAGGATGTTCTGACACACTGACTTCGACCATGGAGATATGTTCTGAAAACATTAAGTGTTTCATCACTCAAACCAATAAATTTTGGTTTATTGGAAACCTAACCTGAACTTACATGGCGGCCGTACGTCACTCAATGGTGAGTACAAAGGTGGGCCATCTATAACGGACCAAAAATAGGATAAATGGAAGAGGGGAATTTGCGATTGATGACCAAGGTGGAATATTTATGCCACTTACTAGTTTTTTTTCTATATAAAATTATAAGGGAGGTTATTATTTTGTTACAGAAAATGCCAACAACGTATGCATGAACAAGGACATGGAAAATATGGTATACATGGACCATGTTACAATTTTTTCAAACTTTTATTCCTTTCTTAGATTGGATGTAAATAAATATATGAACTCTGAGTTAGTCCAGCTATGAGCTCACGAATGGCTCTACGTTAGACGCAATTTATTTAAAAAAAAAACCTGTTCCGTCTATCCCGAACTTATACATTTATAACATAATTAATGATGGACAACAGGGGTGGACAATACATGAGTAACTCTTCCAATCTTTATACCGTTTGACCCTAGAGCAGTTGATTTTGGATTATATAGGGTGGGGCAATTGTGGATCAGAGTCCGATTGCTCCAGTTCTATGATGCCAGGAAAATGATTCAAAAACAAAAGCGAACTAGACAACAGAGTCTATTACCAGAAATTGCCGAATATACAGTGTTGTGAACCGAGAGAAATCTACAGGGTCGAGGGCTTTTTTTTAACGGAATGCCATCTATGTTAGCATTTTAGTGCCCTCGAATATTATTGGTACAACCACTCGAATGTTATGATTTTTTGTAGAAATTATGCCGGTGCATACCGAAAAAATCACTATCGTCACGTCGCAATTATAGATGGAAATAATTTAAATGTCATTTGATATACATACAGGGTGTCCGGTAAACCTTGTACAATATTGAAACTGGTGATAGACCAGGTCATGACTGTTCAGAATATCGGAATTTCACCTCAGTAAAAATCACACCGTTTTCGAGATAATGAACATTTTTTTAATTTCTGGAAAATAACTACCTCATCTTGGATTTTTGAGTACCATGTCTACAAATTGGGACCAATTCAAATATCTTTGGTGCTGAAGATTACTGATGAGTGATGCTTTCACACGTACAAAACAGTTTTTCAGAAAACGATACCATTTTTCAAGAAATGAGGGTAAAATGTCAGATTTGAGTTTCAACAATTTTTTTCAACAACAGTTTGACATTATTGTTTGAAGAAAACATAACCAAGTGGAGGTGGATATTCATTACAAAAGAATGCCCATTTTGTCCAGACTCTACCATGGTATCTATAAAACATACGATAATTATTTTTGGAAGAAGTAGAATTTCGATTATATTAAAGTGTGATGTTATTCTGAGCTGAAATCAACTCCATTAGACTATGTCAGTAATGTCTTTTATTTTTATCCTCTCAAGATGAAATGATTAAATAATTATGAGTAATAACGAATCAACTGCTTAGAATCATTCAATGAGATGTAAAGTTATATTGAATCAACATACACTATAACCACAATAACGATTATTCAACATCGCACTGAATAATATTACAAAAATGTTATTTTCCATCCACTCTTACGCAGAGACGACATCTTTTCAAGAAACCCTTTTCCAATGCGTTATAGGTTATAGCCCCCAAATCAGCGATTCTCTGAGAATTTTTACAATTCTATTTACAGAAGAAGATCCGTTCATGCACAATTTCATGCACAATTATTTTTCATTAGGAAACTATGCTTCTACGGACACAACACAGGAGTTAGAAAAGTTTTAAATTTTCGATAAGGATTCACGTCCTAAAAAATGCTTCACTTATGTGGTTACACCCTGTATATCTGTCGGTATCTGAAACTTCGTTGGAATCTGGACTTTGGACAATTGCGACATTTATCACAAGAATTCGTATTAATCGGTGCCATGTCGGATAATCGACATTTCATTTCGATAATTTTATTAGGCTTAATTACATGAAAAGTTAATTTTATTGACATGTTATTTAATGCTACCATGCAGTATATTCTTTATTATTAATAATCATTTCCACATTTAATTTTGATAAAACTGAAATAAAATAATTTTTGGGCGTAAGTATAAAAGTTGATGGAAGCCTAGAATAAAACCACGCCTAATTCAATGGAAATCACTTCCTCCAAAAATAATTATAGTTTGTTTTATACCATTTTAGAGTCTGGACAAAATGAGAATTCTTTTGAAATGAATGTCCACTTCCAATTGGTTGTTTCTTTCAGACAATAATATCAAACTTTTTTCAAAAAAATTAATCAAACTCAAATCTGTCATTTTACCCTCATTTCTTGAATTTTTTTTTCACTTTCTGAAAAACTGTTCTGTGCGTCTGAAAGCATCACTCATCAGTAATCTTCATCAGCAAAGATATTTGAATTCATCTCAACTTGTATACAGGGCACTCAAAAATCCAAGGTTAGGTAGCGATTTTCCAGATATTCTTAAAATGCCCATTATCTCGAAAACGGTGATATTTTTACTGAGGTGAAATTCCGATATTCTGAACAGTCATGACCTGGTCTATCACCAGTTTCAATATTGTACCGGACACCCTGTATGTGTGGATGTTAATTATTAATTTCTGACAGTATAATTGTCGTAAATCTAGGATTTGACTACTGAGAAAGAGTTCATCACTGGAAAAAGTGAGTTTTTTTTGTAAATAATTCTCAAAACCCATTTTTGTACAACATTCAGTCTTTCTAGATGACAGTCGAGAACTCCTCCCCAACCCATAATACCATAAGACAAGTGAGACTGGATGAGTGCATAGTATACTGTTTTTAGGTGATGAATGTCTGAAAATTGCGATGGATATCTAAATCTACTAATGAGGCCTCTAAGTTTTTCGTTATGTAAATCCCAACGTAAATGTTTGTCTATTATGACACCCAGATACTTAACAGACTCAGCTTCAGGTATTGTCGTAACTTCATCTATATTCAAATTTCCTAATAGTGGCAGATGATTAAGATAAGACGTAAATGGGAGGTAATGAGTTTTATTCAAATTTAGAGTAAGTTTGTTACATTGGAACCACTTCTTAATGACTTGGAAATCAGTGTCTACCTTGATTTTCAAATTTCTCCATGAATCAGCAGTATAGAATAACACCGTATCATCAGCAAAGCTGAGAATTGTCCATCGGGAATCGATATGTAAGAGGCTATTTATATATAATGTGAATAATAGTGGACCCAACACAGTGCCTTGGGGAACACCAAATGTGACAGTCCTTGGTTCGCTGATATTTTGATGGAGGCGTACTCGTTTTTGTCGATCTGCCAAATAACTTTTCAGAAGATCATTTTTACCTCTAATACCGTATGAATATAGTTTTCCAAGTAACACCTCATGACTCACGGCATCAAACGCTTTAGACAGGTCTATACATATACCTAAGGCTGGAGTTTTTTTATCTATTGCCTTATATATAGTGACCGGCAGAAAGTACGCATCATATGGGAATTTTTTTTATTAATAAATTTTGACAAATATTGATACTTGCAATCGCTTCTGCATCAAAAGAAACCCCAAAAGACATTGTACAGTGCCGTTCGTCTTTTCGAGGTTGGCGGGAAATTTAAAAAAATTGAAAATTATTTCTCAAAACACACTTGTTTGTGAAAATATCGAGAAATGTTAATAAGAAAAGTTGTTCAGATTGACATTTTATAGCTATGTACAAGTTTTGAAAAAGATCTGAGATAAAAAAATAAAAATCAGTTTTTTGCCACAAAAAAAAATCTTTTTGGAAACATACATTTTTGACGAAGAAACTCATTAGTAAAGCCAACACTAATATTTCAAATAATGTTTTGTGAAGATTCGCAAGCTATTCCTATTTTATTCGGAGAAAATTTGAAATCTGTGATTTTGCAGTGTGATCAGCTGCTTCATAAGAAGTCACCGAAATATCTACAGGACATTATAATTCCGATACTTTTTATTATTAATTAAGAACCAAGTATCTACACAATTTCAATTTGAAATTCTTAATATGTCCTGTAGATATTTCAGTGACTTCTTATGAAGCAGCTGATCACACTGCAAAATCACAGATTTCAAATTTTCTCCGAATAAAATAGGAATAGCTTGCGAATCTTCACAAAACATTATTTGAAATATTAGTGTTGGCTTTACTAATGAGTTTCTTCGTCAGAAATGTATGTTTCCAAAAAGATTTTTTTTTTGTGGCAAAAAATTGATTTTTATTTTTTTATCTCAGATCTTTTTCAAAACTTGTACATAGCTATAAAATGTCAATCTGAACAACTTTTCTCATTAACATTTCTCGATATTTTCACAAACAAGCGTGTTTTGAGAAATAATTTTCAAATTTTTTAAATTTCCCGCCAACCTCGAAAAGACGAACGGCACTGTACAACGTCTTTTGGGGTTTCTTTTGATGCAGAAGCGATTGCAAATATCAATATTTGTCAAAATTTATTAATAAAAAAAATTCCCATATGATGCGTACTTTCTGCCGGTCACTATATATAAGGCAATAGATAAAAAAACTCCAGCCTTAGGTATATGTATAGACCTGTCTAAAGCGTTTGATGCCGTGAGTCATGAGGTGTTACTTGGAAAACTATATTCATACGGTATTAGAGGTAAAAATGATCTTCTGAAAAGTTATTTGGCAGATCGACAAAAACGAGTACGCCTCCATCAAAATATCAGCGAACCAAGGACTGTCACATTTGGTGTTCCCCAAGGCACTGTGTTGGGTCCACTATTATTCACATTATATATAAATAGCCTCTTACATATCGATTCCCGATGGACAATTCTCAGCTTTGCTGATGATACGGTGTTATTCTATACTGCTGATTCATGGAGAAATTTGAAAATCAAGGTAGACACTGATTTCCAAGTCATTAAGAAGTGGTTCCAATGTAACAAACTTACTCTAAATTTGAATAAAACTCATTACCTCCCATTTACGTCTTATCTTAATCATCTGCCACTATTAGGAAATTTGAATATAGATGAAGTTACGACAATACCTGAAGCTGAGTCTGTTAAGTATCTGGGTGTCATAATAGACAAACATTTACGTTGGGATTTACATAACGAAAAACTTAGAGGCCTCATTAGTAGATTTAGATATCCATCGCAATTTTCAGACATTCATCACCTAAAAACAGTATACTATGCACTCATCCAGTCTCACTTGTCTTATGGTATTATGGGTTGGGGAGGAGTTCTCGACTGTCATCTAGAAAGACTGAATGTTGTACAAAAATGGGTTTTGAGAATTATTTACAAAAAAAACTCACTTTTTCCAGTGATGAACTCTTTCTCAGTAGTCAAATCCTAGATTTACGACAATTATACTGTCAGAAATTAATAATTAACATCCACACATACAGGGTGTCCGGTACAATATTGAAACTGGTGATAGACCAGGTCATGACTGTTCAGAATATCGGAATTTCACCTCAGTAAAAATATCACCGTTTTCGAGATAATGGGCATTTTAAGAATATCTGGAAAATCGCTACCTAACCTTGGATTTTTGAGTGCCCTGTATACAAGTTGAGATGAATTCAAATATCTTTGCTGATGAAGATTACTGATGAGTGATGCTTTCAGACGCACAGAACAGTTTTTCAGAAAGTGAAAAAAAAATTCAAGAAATGAGGGTAAAATGACAGATTTGAGTTTGATTAATTTTTTTGAAAAAAGTTTGATATTATTGTCTGAAAGAAACAACCAATTGGAAGTGGACATTCATTTCAAAAGAATTCTCATTTTGTCCAGACTCTAAAATGGTATAAAACAAACTATAATTATTTTTGGAGGAAGTGATTTCCATTGAATTAGGCGTGGTTTTATTCTAGGCTTCCATCAACTTTTATACTTACGCCCAAAAATTATTTTATTTCAGTTTTATCAAAATTAAATGTGGAAATGATTATTAATAATAAAGAATATACTGCATGGTATATATTAAGAATTTCAAATTGAAATTGTGTAGATACTTGGTTCTTAATTAATAATAAAAAGTATCGGAATTATAATGTCCTGTAGATATTTCGGTGACTTCTTATGAAGCAGCTGATCACACTGCAAAATCACAGATTTCAAATTTTCTCCGAATAAAATAGGAATAGCTTGCGAATCTTCACAAAACATTATTTGAAATATTAGTGTTGGCTTTACTAATGAGTTTCTTCGTCAAAAATGTATGTTTCCAAAAAGATTTTTTTTTGTGGCAAAAAATTGATTTTTATTTTTTTATCTCAGATCTTTTTCAAAACTTGTACATAGCTATAAAATGTCAATCTGAACAACTTTTCTTATTAACATTTCTCGATATTTTCACAAACAAGTGTGTTTTGAGAAATAATTTTCAATTTTTTTAAATTTCCCGCCAACCTCGAAAAGACGAACGGCACTGTACAATGTCTTTTGGGGTTTCTTTTGATGCAGAAGCGATTGCAAGTATCAATATTTGTCAAAATTTATTAATAAAAAAAATTCCCATATGATGCGTACTTTCTGCCGGTCACTATATATAAGGCAATAGATAAAAAAACTCCAGCCTTAGGTATATGTATGATGATGTATGAGTGATGTTAATGAATAGATCGCATCTTCTGTGGACTTCCCCTCCCTGAAGCCATATTGATGATTTGAAATAATTTTATGCTTGGTAAAGAAATTTGTTAGTCTACTTTTTATCAATTTCTCAATTATTTCAGATAATGTTGAGATTCGTGATATTGGTCTGTAGTTATTAATATCTGATTTATTACCTCCCTTATGTAGTGGCTTGATAAGACCAATTTTTAAAGATTTAGGAAAATAAGCTGCCTCGAAGCATTTGCTAATCAGAAAGTTCAGTGGTAAGATAATGAGATCAGAAATTTGTTTCAGAGTTTCAGCTCTCAATCCATCTATTATTATCAGTTATGGAGACACCAAAAATATCTAGTCACAATAATATTGTTTTGTATTGTGCTCAATGTTCTTATGGAAAAAAATCAAGAAAATCAGAAAGTAGAGGCCGTAATATAGATTTCACTAAAATTAATGAGGAACTATCAAAAGTACAATGGAACTACAGAATAATTGACATGAATGAAAAATATAGAGACCTCTTCAATAAAGTGTATGAGGTTTATGATGAAATAGCACCAAAAAAAGCAGTAAAAATTTATCCACATTATAGAGAATGGTATGATGAAGAAGTGAGAGAAGCAACAAAAAACAGGGATGATTGTTATAAAGAGTGGAAACAGAAGGGAACAGAAGAACTTAAACACATTTACAACCAAAGAAGAAATATAGCATTAAAAACTATGAGAGTGAAAAAGCGAGAATACTACGAAAGAAAAATTGAGGAAAATAAAACAAACTCAGTTGAATTGTGGAGAGTAATGAAAGACATTTGTCCTAATAAAAATGAGAATCAGATGATAAGTGAAATAGAAATAAGTGACAATTAAATAATTAGTAGTGAAAATGGTATGTCCAACAGGTTGAATAACTTCTTTGTGGAAAGTATCAAAAATATAATAAATAATATTGATATAGCTGAAATTGACTTTCCAATTGCATCTAATGCAAATCTTCGGGTCACTTATGATTCAATGGAAAACTTCTCACTACTGGATTTTAGAGAATTGAAAGATATTGTTTTTTCGTTGAAAAATAAGGGAAGTCCAGATGAATTGAATGTTGCCTTCTTTAAGAATTGTCTCACTAACCTTGCAGAACCATTACTAAACCTAATTAATACTTCATTACTGATAGGAGAGGTACCAGATGACCTGAAGATTTCTACAATCATTCCTGTTCCAAAAAAAACAAATTCTAATAAAGCCTCGAATCTAAGACCAGTAAACATGTTGAGCTCAATTGAAAAAATACTTGAAAAAACAGTCTATAACCAATTAGTGGATTATATTGAAAATAATAAACTGTTGAGTAAGTACCAATCAGGGTTTAGAAATAAACATAGCTGTGAAACAGCAGTTCAGTGTGTACTGGATGATTGGAAAATTGGCCTAGAAAAGAATGTTACTACTGTTGCAGTATTTTTGGATCTTCAGAGAGCTTTCGAGACAATACACAGAAACAGATTAGTACAAAAATTAGTAGCAGTAGGAATAGATGGAATAGTCCTGAAATGGTTGGAAAGCTTTTTGAAGAACAGAAAACAAAAGCTAAAGATAAATAATGAAGTATCAGAGGAGATAGAATGTGATCAAGGAGTACCACAGGGGAGTGTGCTGGGCCCCCTATTATTTTTGATATATATCAATGATTTGCCAGAGGTGGTAGGTGAGAGCTCAGTTCATCTTTTTGCAGATGATACACTCATTTACTTTACATGTGAACTCACAGAACTCACAGAAACCATCAACAGAACATTAAAATCAATTTATAGTTGGTGTTGTGCTAATTATTTGAAAATCAATGTTGAGAAGACAAAGTACATGGTAATTAGTTCAGAAAAACTATTCAGAAACTTTTGTGAGCAAGATTTTGAGATACTGCTGGGTCCTGATAAGGTGGAACGGGTCAACACATTCAGATATCTTGGGGTTCATGTTGATAGGGGATTGCAATTTAGAGAACATGCCAATTTCATCTTAAAGACGATAGCATTTAAAATACATTATTTATCTCGTTGTGCCCCATATTTGACAAGATGGACAAAAATGTTATTATACAATTCATTAGTGCTTCCTCATTTTACTTACTGTTCTTCAATTCTGTATCTACTGAAACAAAATGATTTAGCTCGTTTACAGAAACTTCAAAATAGAGCCATGCGCATAATTTTAAATTGCAAAAGACTAACACCAATACAAGATATGTTGAAACAACTAGAATGGTTACCAATTAATTATTTTCTTCTCTATAATACTTTAATCCTAATTTTTAAAATAAGACATAAAATTTCACCGACATATTTACAAGAAAAAATTAGGTACAATGACCAAGTTCATGGATACAATACTAGATCCAGAACGGACTTTCATATTCAACAAGTCACACTATCACATACCCAAAATTCTATTTTCTTCAAGGGGCTTGATAGGTACAATAATCTACCAGAAGAGATCAAATGTTTAACATCTTTAACTTCTTTCAGAACAAAGTTGAAAGCATATTTACTGCATCAATAAAATAAACCAGTAGCCACTTCTTCATTATGTTAGATCCTTTAAATATTTAACTTTGACAGGTGTACATATGTTTTAGTATGTTCAACACTAGCTTTGTTATTCATCAAATATTTTTAGAATGTGTATGTATATGTGAAGTATATATGTGTGTATATATATATGTGTCTATATATGTATGTGTATATGAATAACTGTAATTTTTAGATTTTTTTTTGTTTTTCTGTGACAAGGGTACGAAGGCCTAATATGGGAGAGTATGTTTTTTATTGCTAATTTTTAGAACAATTTTACATTAATATAAGATAGCGATAATTTTATTTTTATTGTAATGACTGCAATTACTTGTAAATTAGCCAAATGGGCTAAATAAAGGATTTATATATTCCGGGAGATTTTTTTGGCTTAAGACTGTTTATAGTATTGATTATTTCACTATTGCTTGGTGGAAAAAGGTACATGGTATAATTCAAAGCTGAAATATTGTACTGAAACTGGAAGGGTTCCTCAATTTTATCCGCATAGTTTTTACCCAGATCGTAGTAAAAATTGTTGAATTCATTTGCCATAATTTTTTCGTCAGTAATAATTTCATTTGTATCTGTTATGATGTTTGTAATTTTTGTTTCACTTTTACTTTTGCCACATATATTATTCACACATGTCCACAATTTTTTTGATGACCCTTTATTACCATCAATTTGTTTTTTGAAATAATCTTTTTTATTCTTCTGTATCAAGTTGTTAAGTTTATTTTTATAGGATTTATATTCCATTTCTATAATTACGTTATTCGGATTTTTTTGTAATTTGTTGTATAATTCTTATTTAGTTGATATAAACTTTAACAGACATTTGTTAATCCAGGGTTTCTTGATTCTATGTTTTGAAGATATTTTCACGACATTGGTACAGTTACTGATATGATCGTTCAATGTTTTAATAAACGAATCCGTTATTTCATCCACGGTTTCAGATGTATACGTAGTATGCCATGATTCTGTATTTAGAGCATTTCTCAATTTTTTGAAATCAATGAATTTTTTGTGTGAAAGTATTTCTTTATTTTCTTTCATTGTGTGAAAGGACATAGTGAGAATTATGGGGTCGTAGTCCGTTAAATCATGCGGGAAAATGTATGAGTTTATTTTTCTAATTTTTCCAGAGTTATTTAATACAAAAAAATGATCCAAGCAAGTCATGCTGGCTCTACGAGTGATATGATTTATGTAAGATATGAAATTGAATGAATTTAAAATTGTTTTATAATCGTCAATAAAATCTGTGTCTCCCATCAGATTGATATTGATGTCGCCAATGATAACATGGTTTTTGTGCTCATTGTTCATTAAATATCCCAAGAAATCTGCATTGAATGTTTTTGGAGAGCTATTCGGGGATCTATATATACCTGTTATCGTTATGGGTTCATCGCAATTTAGAATACTCAATTCAATTGATTTTGACTGAGCCAGATTGATAATATTGTAACAAAAGTCTAAATTGTTTTTTAGATACATGATAACACCATCATGGTTATTGAAATCACCATTGTTATATATGACATTACAGCCCGCAATGTTGAACAAGTTAATATAATGAATTTAAAATGTTTCAGTTAGTACAATGACATCAAAATAAAAATTGACCTGACTGAGCAAAATGTTTAAATCATCAAAGTGTTTTTGGATACTGCGGATATTCATGTGAAATATCTTAAATTGCATATTTTTTGTATCATGGATCTTGTTGAAATCTGGTATACTATTGAGAATTTCAGTTTGGATTGAATCGACGTCATATTCTCGTATAAACGGATCCATTTCAATTTCATGTAGGCATTTTAATTTATTAGATAGATTTCCTTTATTAGTTCTTTCAAATAAAATACCTTTTCAGGTGTAGAACATGTCAACATTAAAAAATATTACAGAAACAATTACAAAATAACATGATTGTCACAGTCGTTGTGAGGATTACAATTTTATAAAAATAAAAATGAAATCAGATGTGGAAGATAAAATGTAAAAAAATAAAATAACATAGTTATCACAGTCAAATATTCGATATATATATATATATATATATATATATATATATATATATATATATATATATATATATATATTCACACACAATACACATATACATACACACAAAAATATGAATAAAATCAAATATATAAATAAAATCAAGTGTATAAATAAAATCAAATGTATAAATAAAATCTAATGTATAAATAAAATCAGATGTATAGATAAAATCAGAAAGATAAAACAGTTTGTCTTGAAAAATGCAAAATACCCCATAATAATAAAATCAAATCAAATAAATTTCACCACTCTCTCTCTCTCTATTCTATTGTATCTATGAAATACTCGTCCAGTGAATAGTATGCTTTTTTGATGAGTAAGTTTTTCAGTTCTGTTTTCAACTTATTCTTAATGGGCTGTGTCCTTAATGATTCGGGTAATTTGTTATATATGTTTATGATCGAAAAAGGAATGTTTTTCTGTACATATGTGAAATTGGGCCTAATATTTAGAAGATTGCTTTTTTTTCGAGTATTGTGTCTATGATTTCTGTCGTAACCTGTGTATAGTTCCATATTTTCAGTTACAAATATAACTGCTTCATAGATCAATACACTGGTTAGAAGTATCTTCTTATCCCTGAATAATGGCCTATAACTATCTCTTAATGGAATATTGAATATGTTCCTTAAGCAACGTTTTTGTAGTATGAATATCTTCTTAACATCCGTAGAAGTTCCCCAGAAAATTTTACCATATCTAATCTGACTTTGTACATAGGCATAATATGCTAGCAATGCAGCGTCTGTGGATACATTTTGAGAAATAACTTTCAAAGCATAGCAGTACCTTGATAGCTTTTTCGATAGTTCACTAATATGACTCTTCCAATCTAGCTTCGAATCGAACGTGATAGCAAGAAAAGAAAGTTTTGATACTGGATTTAAGGAAGTTGTGTCATGGTGGAAGCTAACAAAATTACTTTTTTGTGCAAAGGGAATAATTTGAGTTTTACTGTTATTCAGCTTCAGATTATGCATTGTAAAATATTCCTCCAGTGTATTCAAAGTGTTAGTTATTTTATATTGTGTTTTTTCAAGATCATTGGATTTGAATATAATCGAGCAGTCGTCAGCATATTGAACCGTACATTATTGGTATAGAGTATATAAAATAGGGGGCCCAGCACTGATCCTTGAGGTACACCACGAGAAATCAGTAGTTTTTCAGATATGAAATGACCATCAGAATTCAATTCAGTTACACATTGATACCTGTTTTTGAGATAGGAAGTGATTAAGTTGATTGCTAGCCCTTTAATGCCATAAAGTGACAATTTTTTGGCCAACAGGAGGTGATCTACACTATCAAATGCCTTTGACAGGTCGAGATTGACAGCAGTGGTTACACGTTTCTCATTGAGGGATTCAATTACCCTACATAAAGCCTGATTAAGATAACAAAACGGGAGAACAGTTACTCATCTCGGAAAAAGTTTAATGATCTGGACAATTTCTTTGAAATATGAAAATGTGAAAGTGAATTATAAGAATTGAATATATAAATTTTGAATATTGCACATACGATACTAGGTGCCTAAGATTATTTTGCGCTCTTCTCTGATGTTTTGGCACGTGTGTTTTTGTGTGAGAAGTTGTTTCCAGCACGTCCTCTTCTTTTTTTTGTTTTTCTCGCAGATACTGGACTAGTTCTGTTCCTTTTTTTTTCTCCGTTGGTTTTTGATTCAAGTTACTTTCCTCCTCTCCGTCTATATCAGTATATTCTTCTGATTGGCTTTCGAATTCACTCTCTGAATCTAGATTTTCTAATTCTTCCACAGAGTACAGTTTATCATTAATTTCTAATTTCCTCGTTCATTTTGAAAGATTAGTGCTCCGTGCTTAGTGGTAAAAATAGGAAGAAACCTATGTGGAAAGAAATAGTTGGTAATGAAATAAGTTTTATCTGTACATATTACTTTTTCCTCCTTCTAATTGTATTACCTAATGCATTTCTTGATTTGCTATTGTTTTCATCTATTACATTTTAGGATTTTTTCATTATGTTAGTGCTATTTCCGATAACTTATAAAGTATGCGAAAAAGGCATGGAAATTCATATCGTTTTAATCACACTCCATCCATTGTAATTGTGAGAGGATTTACTTTCCCACCAAAGTCGAATAAAATCAAATAGTACTGAAAGCTATCCCGTCAGAAAGATCGATTCAAACATAGCATGAAACGGAACAATGGCTGGTATATCGAATTAATTCCGCTATAGGGTTTAAGTTTGAAGAGATGTAAATCTGCGAAGCGAACAATTTAAAATGGAATTGAAACCGGTGTCAATCTAATATTATCTCCGCAAGTCGCCCCTTCTGGAAAGTTAAAAAAGTTGGCGTTTTGCCGTGACGGATTACTGTAGGGCTTAATGTCAACATCACGATTCAAATTACAGACCGAGCTAACCGATCCGTTGCCACGCTCATCTCGCGCCGTCGATATTTCCGAAAATCCCCATAGGGTTACAACAGGGTTTACATAAATTATTCGCTGCGGTTGGTGTCACAAAACACAAAACAATCATCTGTCTGTTTCTGGGATCACGCACGACCGAAGGAACGTAGATTTGATGGATGAGTTTCAGACAAACAAATCACTGTCTTCCGTGAAAATTCTCGAACGAATGCTGGGTTTTTGAATAATACATGGATAAAGACGGCGACACTCGATTGGTCCTCGTTGAAAAAAAATTGTCTGAAATGGAGTAGGTACTCCTACTCCTACTTTTTTTTGGCTTTAATTCAACTTTAGCCACACACATAGCGTCAAATTTATTGTAATTTTTATAACTGTAGAAGTTAGACACTCAACAAGACTCATGCTTTGTGATTCAAACAAATACACCTTAGATGACGTAACCACAACACTTGTTATTTCTCGTGCGATTTCAGAAACAATTATTAGTAATCGACACTTCAAGGATTCAAGCAGCAATGCCCCTCCAATATAAAATATTCTATCGATTCTCATCCATGACAGCACTTTACAGGACAGCTAGAGAATTCGACAATGAAATCAGCATTTTTTTAATGTTTTAGAAAGAATATTTCTCTTTCTCAATAAATCGGAAGTAAACATCTAATTCAATGCTAGAGAATGATTACTGAAGACTTTGTATAATTATTGCTGACACCACATCATTGTGGAAGGAAGTTGATTCAGTAAGTAATTATTCCATTTAAGAAAAATACTTTTTTTGGATTGACGGAGACATTACTTGAAGGAAATTCATAGTATATGCCACTAAAGTAAAAAACGATCAAATGTCCACAGATTTTTTGCCTTCGCGACATGTTTCGATACACAGTATCTTCATTTGTATTAAGAAGAGTGCGTATTCCCGAAATTTATTCAACTTAGGACTTCAAATCTGAGTATAGCAGACCAGCATGGTATAAATGTAGGCAAAATGAAGTGGATGAAGCAATGTAGGAAATCAGAATACAGCAAGAGAGATAGTTACAACATATATCTCAAGGTACTATATAGTGAACTTACGTATAGGTTACATCCTTTGGAATTTGAAGTTTTAAATCAGGACACAAGAGAGCATGTAAATCAGATCGTTCGTTAGAAATAAATCAGACAGAAACGCAAGTTGAATTCTTCAATACCTAAAAACACACGTAAAGATTATGATAGAAAATGCATTGATCATCAATTTTTTGATAGATTTGTGAATTTGTCAGAAGCAGTCTTTACAGAACAAGAGAAATCGTTAATCATTAATGATTTTAAGCATGATTTCAAAAGCAATAATATTATTAAAGACATGGAAATCCTTGGTGTTAAAACTGAAATTGCATTGAAAGGTACTTTGGACATTGATAACAATAAATATCAGACTACTAATACTATCAAATCAGCATTTCTGAAGGATAATAGTAATATAAATGAAATGAAAATCATAAAATCCATAGGGAATAAAACTATGGAAAAGGATGTAATCTTTATTAGAGCAGATAAAGGTAATACGGTCATTGCTATCAACAAGAATGAATATATTCAAATAACTCTTGACTTTTTAGATTCCGGTAAATTTACAGTACTAAAACGTGACCCTAATTATGTGTACCAACTACAAATCAAACAATTTTGAGAAGCTCAAATTCTATTTTTAACGAAGCCAAGAAGTTCAGACTAACTCTTATGAAACCTCAAACCCCGAAATTATATTATTTGATAAAATTACAGAAACAAAACTACCCTGTGCGGCCAGTAGTATCATTTTTTACAGCACCATCAGTTAAGTTATCAAGAAAGTTGGTATATTTAATAACAAACTATTCTAAATTTGTACCGAAATTAAGTTTCAAACATTATTATGATTTGATAAATAAAATCCAGGATTTTTCTGTTCCAGATAACGCAAAATTGATTTCTTTTGACGTTCAATATCTTTTCCCTAGAATACTAGATAGAAATCATGCCAACCCGGTTATTAAACAAGAGATATCAGACCTTTCGTCGATCTGTCATGAACAAAATTACTTTCAATTTGACAATAAAATATATTCCTCACCTGAAGGCTTGATCATGGGAAATACACTGAGTCCTCTACTGGCAAATATCTTCATGGACAAACTTGAAAAAACAATTCACAAGCACCCACTCTCGCAACAGTTTTTGTATTGGTACAGATATGTGGATGACATTATAGTTTGTTTTAAAGGCACCAACAGTCACCATTCAACCAAACATTAAATTCACTATAGAAATAGAAGTAGAAAATTCAAATACATTTTTTAGATTTGACAGTAGGCAAAACCAACAGCAAACACCAATTTTCTGTTTTTCATAAACCTTCCCATACTGACATCACCATTCATAATAATTCGGTACATTCATATATACATAAAATATCAGCATACCATAGAATATATGTATACATAGATTTGTGAATATTCCTCTTTCTGAAGAAAATTTCTTCAAAGAATTAAATGTCATAAAACAGATAGCAATTAACAATGGATATCAAGTCAAATTAATAGAAAATATTTTTGCTAAAAAACTACATAGAAATGCTATCCAAGAAGTGTACCCCACTATGAGGAACCTTGACAATAATTACAGAACTTTAACTTATTCAGGACCCATTTCAGAAAAAATTGCGTAATGTTTTAAAAAACAAAATTTAACAGAAGCATTCAGAACAGATAACACGTTGGGAAGGTTTATCAAAAAAAATCAGGACTGGTAGACCATTCAAAAGCCGCGAACGTGAACACCTTATGAATTATGTAAAGAATAAAACACATCCAACATTCAACATATGCCAATCATATTTTGGAGGAAGACCATGACTTCGATGAAAACTTCGAAATCCTTCATATTGAAAATAAGGGTACTAGGCTTAATTATTTAGAATTATTGGAAATTAATAAATTTAAAAATCGAAATGTTTACTAAATCATCAATTGGACCTAAATAGTTCCCTTTTGTTGAACCTTTTCAATTAATTGAGTAGTAGCTATGTTTTGTGATTTCCAGGTACCACCATTGTATTGCCAATTTTTATTTCTATTATAGGTAGGTACTAATTACCTCTATTGATAAGAAGGGTATTTATATTTATAACTGTTGAAACGTCGTGACTCAAACTCATGCAAATAATTCATTTTCTTTGTTTCTAGACAATGGAAGTCCAGAAGAATTCCACTAAGAGTATTTAGGTAAGGTTCAACGTAGAATAATTTGGTGTATCGAAACATGTTACGAAGACAATAAATCTGTGGAAATTTTATCGTTTTTTACCTTAGTATCATACAAGATAGATACATCTATATAATAGTAATAAACATTTTTGTGTTCTCTGATAATAGCAAAGAAGTTGAAAAAGTTCAGCTTTATACTGATTATTAGTTTTTTCACTTAAGTTCTTGTCTACATGATGGACTTATTGAGGTGTTCATACAGAGTGGTCATGTATGAAAATTATATGAGAAAAGTATGATTTCATTTGAATATTCATTTCTGTGGCGATTATAACGCTACGAAGTATTTGAGGAAGATGTGCTCGTGATATTTATTCCTTTAACTTTTATTTGATTTTCTTTTGTGACTAGTGAGTATTTTTGGTTTCTTGCACCAACGCGCAACGGTCCACCCTGTAGAAACTTTCCGTAATATTTCCATTCGAAGACTTAGTTCTCAGTTATGGGCCGTGGTGGTCGGCTGGTAAAAGCGTACGCCTCGCAAGCGTGGGGTCGTGGGTTCGATCAACCGATTCACCGGTCTCGTGCATGGCATCACACGTTAAAAGGTAAGGGCTGCGTCTTCCCTAGCTCACATAAGTCTCTCGAAGACTTCTGAGGGTTGGGCGTAGGGGTGCAATCGGTTGACGAAAATAACAATTTTAACAATTTTTTTTTTTAACAAATTTCTGTTTTTTTCTGAATTTCCCCGTATGCAAAAATTATTTCGGGTGAATGACTCGTTAGCGGTCTCTGTAGAATTTGGCAGCAAATAAAAGAATCCCATTTTCCAATTTTAATCAAATACATTCGTATGACTTCCACCAACATTCTTGCGCGTATAATATAATCGTCCATGTGAATGGGCATTGTACAGAGGTGTAATAAAGGACTTTTACACTCGGTTTTTAATCCTTTCCGTAATGTGAGTCCGGTCGCAAATTGAATTTGCGCGGGTAGGGAGACATATTTGTTCATGCCGTCCTGTAATGGCATTCCTGATACTAATAATGAAAAGGGCATTGTGTTAATGCACAAGGGATCCGCTAATTGTTTGTATATTGTCAATTTGCATCGGGCCGCTAACCGACTCAACGTGTAAATTAAAAATTTCACAATTCAATAAAAGTATAATTGTTTGATGAATATTTATTTGACTAACGCTATGAATAATTTACCATCGCAAATAAGTCCATATATCGCTTATTATCGTACACCGCATTCTATCAAAAGGGTTGAAACTGCATTACTTCATTTGCCGTACTTGTACGCCCTAAATGATCAAATGCAAATTGTTTCATGTTAGCGATTTACTAGTTATTTTAGCAGATATGAAGGGTCGGAACAGTCTGAATGTATAGTTGCCAAATGAGCCAACCAGATTTCAGTGGATTTACTTCGAAGAAGTATCCAAGTACAGATTCGTTTGTTCATTCACTTATTGGTAGGATGATTTTTACATTCATCTATAACTAGAGGGATAAGTCTGAATATGGGCCCCCATTTTGTTCTTCATAAAGAATTATCAGATTTTTCATAGCAAACACTTAAACACCTCAAAACACCTTGCTCAAAGTCTGTAACGGTTCAATTTTCCACCCTGTAAATATTTGTTCAAAGTACGAGCACGTTAAAATAATCACCTATCTATCAGGAACGAAACAGCTCCGGTCAGTTTAAAAAACCAGTAAGTTCGTTATCCGAATACCTCAACCAATGAGAGTATTGTGGGGGACTGTCTGATATTTCAGCGGTTTGGCAGAGAGCACTGAATTGTGTAGCAGGAAGACATATTTGTAGTAAAGAACAATGTGCTGTTGCAGAAAAAGAAACCTAATAACAACTAAGGTCAGTAATTTCAAGTCTCTTGAAATTAGTATCGACTAACAAAATTTTCTTTAGGTTTTTTGTATGGCCTAATGAGTTTTGTGTATTTGCTCCGCGAAACGACAAAATCACGGTGAATACCGAAAATTTAACTGTACGAATCGGTATCGGAGTATACGTACTCGAAACCAGCGATCTCTGGAAGTAATCCTGTTTCTTTGGTCGACTATTATATCCAGACACCCACCTGATTGATTTCCCCGGCTTTTCCCCAGACAAGGAATAGAAAAGCGTTAGGCAAGTGTGGCCTGAGCGTCTACAACGTTATGCAAGCAGAGCGTAGTCTGCATCAAGATAAGCATTTTTTTTTGGAAAACTTATTCCCGCAACCCGTTCCAGAATACTGTGACCTGCTGTCACGCACAGGGAGTAAGATAAGTACTTTCGGAGCTCCTGTGAGTAGTTATAAATTATTTTGAATTCTTAATAAAAAACCCAGATAAGGGTTGATGTCCATTTTAGTTATATGTATTGATTTTTTTTTGGTTCTGAAATTGCAATTTTGTTGTAATCTCCAAACAGCTGCTTGTGGAACTACCTAGCTAAGTTCTCACTATATTTTCAAATAAGTAACGTCCCCTTTTTGTCAGAGTCAAGTATTATCCAACCCCCTACATTTTTCTTTTGAAATCATTATTATTATTATGATTATCATTGTGTATTCATTGTGTCAAAGTGAAACTTAATAATACTTGTTTACTTATATAATTTTCTATATACAAATTTTGCCTCTGAGGTAAAATATTTCCTGAATATACATTTTTATTATATTTTTTTAAATACGAGTTGTTTTCAATTCCAAGCTGTTCTGATATCTGTTTTTCCCCTCCTCGTCGAAATCTTTATTTTGGCTGGCGCCCAGGTGTAGCTTGCGCCCCCGACACCTGGCAGATTTATATAAGAAGGATTAAACCACGACCCAGCTCTCCCAAAGGTAAGGGTTACCAGGCAGACGTTTTTTTTGCTTTGGAACAATTTAGATCTAAACAGACGTCACAAGTCTCCTTTGAAAGAGTGAAATCAACCAGTCTTCACAAAGAAAAAAATAGTGTATTATTAGATGTTTCTTAAAATTTTGCAAAGTTATTGTAGTAAGATAGAGTGTGAAAAATATGAGGCTCTATCAAATATAATACAAATGCTTACATGACAACGAAATAAACTTCATTTCCAGGTTGAAAACTGAAATATTATTCTGGAAAAGCAGGCAAAACATAAAAATGAAGTCGAACAATAAAAAAAAAATTATCTGCAATAGTCTGTGTAAATGTATTCGTCCGCCCCCAAGCACTGTTCATGTGCCCATACTGCAACTCACCTATAACTCCCCCTTTCGGTCGTCTGAGAACAGGCAAGCAGCATATTTGGACCATCTAATAGCCCATATTACCAACACAGCGTGTTATCCAAACAAAAATAAGCAAATTTTTTGTGGCTGACTTATTCAATATCTGTGTGAATACAAGAAACATTGATCTCAATACAGAAGATTGTCATGAATATCGCAAACACATTGAGTTTATATCTTGAGATATAGCTATATGGCAACTTACTTTGAAATAATATTCAGATTTTCATAAAGACATTATTTTATTAGCACCTGTTCTCAACAAAACGAAATATAACTGTAGAACGAATGTAAAACAGTGCTGTATTTTAGACTATAATACATAGATGTCGCTTACTGATCTAATCACATTTGTAAGGGTACTGAATACAGGAATTCAGATTTTCATAAAGACATTATTTTATTAGCACCTGTTCTCAACAAAACGAAATATGACTGTAGAACGAATGTAAAACAGTCCTGTATTTTAGACTATAATACATAGATGTCGCTTACTGATCTATCACATTTGTAAGGGTATTGAATACAGGGCCCTTATTCCGACCTTTTTCTCTTGTAAACACATAGGAACATATGCATCAGGTGTATAATGAAATTTGCTTAGATAGTTAGAAAGATTTTTACACCCCAAATAATATTTATTGATAAAAATTTGTCATGTAATTTATTTTATGCGGATTACTTCATTTCCAATACACTGCATTGTGCGGCGGTGAAAATTAAAAATGAAATTGGTCATAGATGGCTATCGTTGAAAATTGTAGATGAAATTAGGATTCGAAATACTATTTACTCCGGACATTTCTTTAACCTAGAGAAATTAAGTTGAAGAGTCGTTATTTATTGAAAATATATCATATTTTTCAATCTCCCTTGTATACGGACGTGAAAAATTAAAAATAAATATAGAAACTTTTGTTTTTCTTGGAAACCAATAATGAAATAGACATAACCTGTAAAATGACTAAAACGAGCTGTTCGATTTCCATGCAATTTTCTTCGTGAGGAGGAGTATTGAATTGCAAGACAGTTCTGCGATATCTGACCAGAATAGTTTCAGTTATTTTGTAGATATTCAAGAAAGACTAAGTGAATGTCGTGTTCAGAGAATTCTAGTTTATGGCGAAGGATCTCTCTCCATCTCACTTTTACGTAATTTCCTCATTCGTACACAGATTATTCTGATATTTTGTGCAGTTATATAAGTGACCAATTCGGATTTGATG
Source organism: Chrysolina oricalcia (assembly GCA_944452925.2). Taxonomy (NCBI): domain Eukaryota; kingdom Metazoa; phylum Arthropoda; class Insecta; order Coleoptera; family Chrysomelidae; genus Chrysolina; species Chrysolina oricalcia. The sequence continues at coordinate 9,843,946 of OX101809.2, read as the reverse complement.
GCATCACGACCCAATATTGTGGACTACAAGTTTTCTCATGAGTTCAATCTTGGAAAGTCCTGAATTTATCATACATTTGGGAGTACGCACAGGTCGAAATAAATCCTGTCATCATGTCAAATATCATTTTCTCAAAACAAGGCATTAAAATTTATACATCGTAGATAGATGCGCCAAACCGCATCTATCTACGACAAGACCAGGAAAATGCCATGAAAATGCGTATTTCAAAGAGTAGGTATTTTTTATGCTACGTGTTTATGCTTAATTCAGTCACATCACATTCTCATTGATAACAGATTTTCCTTAGGATAGCCTTGTTGAATGCCTCTCGCATAACCACCAAACATCAAGTATGAAGGGGAAGAGCATCGCTTGAGGAAGGGTTATAAATTGAATACCTCTTGATTTACTTTCCGAAAGATCGTGTTCCTATAGTTATTAGACGAATTCCTCCATTTCTTTTGTGCTCATTGGGCAGCTCCATAAAGAATAGGGCAAATAACTCAACTTACTCTTCCAGACAGAATATAAATTTTAGTGAGAAGACCCAATAGTTTATCTTTGAAAGCTCCTGAACTGTGAGTAAGAAGATCCTGCATATGGCAGTGACGAGAAGAGTCTAAACCATCAGCTGTGCCGGTGCGGAAAGATTTAACAGCAAAGAGTACATCGACTTCGGAAATTTGTGAAATTTGGCATGGTCAAGTATCTGAAATTGAGTTTTCAAAGCACACGTTAGATATGGGCTCGGGATGTTTGGATTTCAAAATGATGAAGGTGGATAAATCAAAATCACATGAATTATATCATCAGAACTCAGAATTCTAACGATTAATGAAAGATCACCATCTGCAATTTTTCTGAGCCCTACTTCTGCTATAGATTTATGTTTGGGTCCAGTTGGCTTGCAGGGTTGCAAAATACTTCCTGGCTTAGTATCTAGTTGTATGATATATTTATTATCTTTGATAACTGAAGTTAGAAAAATCTTGCGTCTCTCTCAGGAACTAGCTCAAATGAACTTTTATAACATGATATATAATACTACAAGTTCATTTGGCATATTTATCGGGATGATATCATTTTTGCATTTTGATTCAGTAACAAATTGTATAAATTGAAAAATCTAGAATTATTTCATGAGTTTCCTAGCAATTCGAATAATTCTTGAACAAAGTAAGCTGTGGAAAATTTCAAGACAGCGATTCTGAATTTATTGACTAGATTTGCTGAAGAGTACCTACGTAAAGGAATGTTCAAACAGTTATTTTCCGTGATAAAGTGTGGTTTTAATTTCCCTTCTTCGAATATTCATGCAGGTGACTTCAGAAAATAATTTTTCTAAATGAAAATCATGACCGTTGACCGTTGAATTTTATTATCTGTCCAAAAATCGTCCATATATAGTGTCAAAAAAATTCATATGTGAAAAAAGTAACATTGAGTTACATAACATTTTTTGGTGTATTCATTCAGGAATTTTCGATGTGGGTAAATTAATTAACATGTCGAACCAAATTGTTTTTCATTCAACAGAAAGTACTTTTTACCTCTGAGCTCAAAAATTCAAAATGTAAAATATTCATGCCAATACTTAACCAGGCAGAGTAGAAATATAAAAAATAATAATTACTGAATTCTACAATCTAATAAATAAATAGTAAAAATTCGATCGCGAAATTATTTTCAAAACAAAAAAGTTTTAAATTCCAAAATATTTCCTCATCCAATATTTTAAGTTAAATTTAATCAAAATGTGAATAATTTGGCAATATTTCATCTGATCCCTGAAAATAAAAATGTTTTGTGAAGCTCACATGATTTCGAAAATAAAGGAATATATAGGGTGATCGCTTGAAAGCACTTCAAGTCTCCAATAACTTCCAGTCAGACTTTCTCTTCAATTTCCATTACCTAAGCAGCGTAGGTCCAAGCGAGGATAGGTGGGCCACCCTGTGTATAGTAGAGTGGAGTAGAGTATTTTTATTTGACTACATTACAAATACATGTTTGTAGCAAGTCATAAAAGCGACAATAGTAATATTGAATTATTTAAATATAAAATATAGTTGACATGACAAATATAACAAATAGTGTAAAAAATATATAGTAAATTACTGTAAAAATATTGTTAAAAAGATGAGTAACACTAAACGTAACATAGATAACACAGACAGAATGGAATTTTTGTGAGATGAGTTTTATTCTCTATACGGTCTGAAATGTCCAATGTATTCCTCTGAGGAATAAAAGCAGTGTGTCAAGAGTAAGTTTTTTATTTTTGAATAAGTGCATACTTGATGACTTCAATTCGGCCGGTAGTATATTGTAGAGATGGCAATTTAATGAATTTTTCTTGAATTTACTCAGACGGAACCGGTTGAATCTTAAGTTATCTGCTTGCCTAGTACCATATCTGTGTATATCAGATTGCTTAGTGAGCATTGAAGACTTTTTATGAATCTCCATCAAAACTTGAATATATAAACACGGCAAGAGCATTATTCTGAGTTTGATAAACAGAGGTTGGCAGTGTTCCAGATAACTTACAGCTTTTTTCTGCAAACGAAAAATTAAGAGAGAATCAGACGAACCACCCCAAAGAATAGTACCGTAACTAATGTGAGAATGAAATAACAAAAAATTACATTTTGAAGTTGTCGTAGGACAACGACTACTCAGTTTACTTCCAAGATAGATTACTTTCTAGAGTTATTCCTAGTAAATTTGCGTCATGCATTTCTGAGGCATCCGTAGTAGATGAAAGATAAAGAGAAAGATATAGGATCCTTGATATGCTTTATTTTCTGTGTTATCAGTGTTCTCATAATAATAATACATTGTATCAAAAAATCGAGTGGTATTAGCTAGCCAAAGACCCCCTAATGGCGATGAAGGTAGCTTGTGAATTCTGAAAGTGCTTTTCCGTTGCAACCGTTACTCTGCGTAAAATCTGATCAATCATTCGATGGCAATGAGGTTCTACGCTGAATTATCGGGCATTATCTTTCCCCCGCATACTTCCCTAGTGAAGAGCCGTTATCGCACTATCCGAATAATTCCGACAAATTTCAAACAGGTGTTTTACGCTGATGCATTAAAATAAGAACGGATGAAACCCAATTCACCGAAAAGTATCAGGACTATTAATAAAATTATTAATGCGTTTGATTTCATTACAGAGCCGGACTAGCTAAAAAGACCTCTTATATTATGATAAAATACTACTATTGCTTGAAGTTCATTTGGTATATTCATCGAGCGAATTTGATATTGTGAATTTTATCTGAAATCTATAGATTTATTCTTTGGATTACGTGCACCAAAAAACAACAATTGTTTACGTCGAAGTTATATTTGATATAGTCTACAATCGGTTCACAGATGCTCCTTTTTTTGTGATTCACATCAGGAGGCTGTTTGTCGCCATTTTCGAATGAAATGTTGAAATGCGAACCACTCTGTTCAATATGTCGGTTATTTACTATTGAATTGCTTCTGGCACTATCGGTTTCGGTCAGACCGTGTATCTCTAGGTATATAAAATTCAAGTTTTTCTTGCTGCTCTGCAAGAAGAACTCTGAGGGTTGCGCGTAGGGGTGCAATCGGTTGACGGAAATAACAATTTCAACAACAATTTAACAATGGCCTGACTTTCATACTTTCACAATGGGTATATACCGCTATCTTAAGACCTAGTGTAGTGGCCCAAAATAAAACACAGATAAGCAAAAACCATCTGTTGCAAAATTAATCCATAGGCTTGCCTGTCTGTGTATCACGAGCGCTATGGAAATCATCCTAAACCATCCACCGTTGGACATCACAGTAAAAGGGAGAGAAAAGGATGAGTGCATATAGACTTATCCAAACAGGTAACTGCGGAACCCAGTCACAAACTGGGCACACCAAAATCATTCATGAAGACAATATTACCGAACTGAAAATAATATCAGACTACGTGCTACCTCAATACTCATACGTGAAACCTTTCAGAAGACAGCTCAAGTGGAATGGAAGTAGAATCCCTATCATCTGGAAAGATAATCTGGTCCACAGATGCCTCAAAAACATATTTAGAAACAAGGAGTAGGAATATATGAAGTGAGGCTAAAAAGGAACGTTGGTTCCACATGGCAAAACACCACAGTATGCCAAGTTGGGACATATGCCATAAGGACATGCATACAGATGGATCTAGATAATGTGTATAAAAGAAAACACGTCTAGATTCTATCCGATAGCCAGAGCGCAATGAATGCTCTCAATTCATAGTCAAAAAAAGTTTGGGAATGCCTTCAAAGCCTCAATAGAAATATAATATGGTTGACAGGGAAAATAAATAAAGAGAAATGCCAGTGGTGAATGGGACAGAAAATGTTGTAGATGCTATACAAGTTTAGAGGAAATTGAATAATGGCTGACTTAAAATTTATGTTATTTCCATGAACCGATTGCACCCCTACGCGCAACCCTCGGAAGTCTTCGATAGACTTGTGTGAGCTAGAGAAGACGCAGCCCTTACCTTTTAACTGTGATGTCATGTACGAGACCGGTGAATCGGTGGATCGAACCCACGAACCCACGCTTGCGAGGCGAACGCTTTACCAGCCGACCACCACGGCCCATAAAATGATCCCATATATCAGAGTATTGTTAGCCCGTCAGTCCTGAAGAAGTTCTAAAAGAATTTATCGGTGCAACTTTCTCCTGAAATTGGGGGTTCTTTTTTGGATCACTATTTTCCCTAGTGCAAAAATGGCTGTACCCAAATATCTCAACTACAGTCTTTCAGACCTTCAGTCAATGAGTACTTCGAGTTTTAATCATATGGTTATTAGACAAATGAAAAAATGGTTCTATTCAACGAATTGTGCGGATTACTCTTTTTGAAAGGAGATCGACCATATCACTGTCAACAGTCATGAATGTCGTTTTTTACCCCTTCCCAGTTGCCATAGGATCTTGTTGCAATCAAATAATACCAATATCCATTCTTCTTTTCGTTCAACTGTTGAGTTTCGAGCTATTTTTCACCAAGTTCAAACCATTACTAACTAACTTTCGATTTTAGAACTCTTTTTAATGACCTTTTCCATTATCGTCTTTGATCTTCCTATCCCCCTTTTTCCCTATTATTTCTAATATGTCAATAACACCTTCAAAATTATCAATGGTTGATTACTTTCATAAATTACCAAAAAAAAATTCTACTATGTAATAATGTGAAGAATGAGTGATCAAATGACTCTCTTTATATATATTATATATATATATATATATATATATATATATATATATATATATATACAACTATTTGTGAATAATTCAGCAATAGTACGGGGCTATTGGATTTTTCTCTGTTTCGATAATCCATTTTCATTTGATAACTGATTTTTTATTGTATGAACTTGTTCAATTAGTGAAGAAAATTAAAGAGGAAATTTTGAATTGAATCACCAATGAAAGAATTCGAGATCATATTTTAAAAATGAAAAAATGAGTGGGACTATCGAAACTCTTTTCATAGTTTCCATAAGCATCTATTTCACCTTATGTAATCTGTTTTGGAAAAAATTACACTAATGTTATAAATTGTGCGTGCTGTATTTGCTGAAATCCGCCTCTGTTCAAAAGATGCACCGTTCCCAGGGATACGTAATGCTATGTCAGTTGAACACATCTCAACTTTTAATTAATTCTGAACGCAGGGGATAGTGTTCTATTGGGTTAATACAAAATACACCATGTGGCGTCCCCTATTTCGTGATCACTGTATATCGACAAGTGCCCTATTGTCCGCAACAATAGACGCTCATCACAGGAAGTGGAATCTGTCCCGACTGGAAAAGGTGAGAATTACAGAGTGTACGAATTACTGATGGTTGGATGTGAACGGTTTTCAGCCAACCTACTGGAACACAAAACATCACTGAGTTCTTTCTTGTGGTGGTATTCAAATCTCAACGATGGATGTCATTACTTAATATGAAAAAGTATATTTCAAACACGTTGAAAATATAACTCTCTCCAGTAATCGTACTTATGCGATATGTATCGTAGAAAAACATTCAAAAACCGTTTTTTCTATTCGACCACCTAATGCTAGTGACTAATTTACGACTTACGACCCCAAGCAGGAGAAGAACATTCAGATCTTCGTTCCGTGTAGATATCGTTTGTTAAATTTTATCAACTCTGCAAAGTTCTAGAATAACATAATCACCGACTCTGCAAATGAACCAGAGTACGAGTAATTTTATTATTATTATTATTAGATGGCGGGGCTAGCCAGTGGCTGAAGTGCAAGTAGTTCTGGATAGAACCTTTCTGCACCCCGCTATCAGGTCTATCCCGTGAGTACTCCGGATCTCTTAATGAACTCCTGGAGATTCTTCACAAGGTTTTCCTGCGGGATGGTATCTTCTGCAACGCAGTGTCCGAAGATATCCATCCCCATCCGAGCCAGAGCATCGCATTCAAACATTATGTGGGAGGCTGTTTCGTCCTCATCATCACAAAATCTGCATTGTGTGGACTCTTGATGTATCCCCAACAGTTGCAGGTGTTTTCTCAGGTGGCAGTGGCCTGTCATCAGTCCTACCACCTTCTTGAGAGTGTCTCGGCTTAGTTCAAGAAGGTGTCTTGATAGCCGGTCGGTTGGCCCCATCATCATATTTTTTCCGTGAGTATTGCCTGAGGCACTCTCCCAGAGAGATTGATGATGGTTTTTAACCCATTTCTTTGTGTCCTGCTTGATATCCCCAAACGGGATTCCGCAGGCTGGTTCTGGTCCAGTGAGAGTTGCTGCTGCCCCTGCTCTTGCTAGCGCATCTGCGCTCTCATTTCCCTGTATGCCCTTATGACCTGGTATCCAGACAAGTTTTACCCTGTTCTGTGCTCCCAGGTTGTTAAGGTTTTGGTATGCCTCCCAAGCCAGTTTGGAAGTGAACCTGTATGAACGCAGGGCTTTAATCGCCGCCTGACTGTCGGAGAGAATTGCTATGAGTTGGTTTCTAGGACCCCTCCTTAGAATCTCTCTCGTGCAGACGGAGATTGCCGTTACCTCGGCTTGGAATACAGAGGCTTGAGTACCGAGGCTTAGACTGATGTCTGGCCTCGGTCTCTCCCCGTATATTCCAGCCCCTACTCCTTTGCCAGTCTTTGAGCCATCCGTGTACCAGATTTGCCCTCTTGACAGCATTGGTATGGCTCGAGAGTAGGTAAATATCACGCTGGATACCTGTCAAGAAAAATAGCAGACCGTACACCGAACTCACTCCATTCAATTCCATTTCACTCAGTGAGATGACTTCCTATGATCTGTCTGAGAGTGATAATAATCTAACCTTGTCCTGAGAATATCCACAAATTACATTTCAGGAAATATAATTTAGTTGAAAACGTACCAATCAGGAGATGTACTCCCAAAGTAAATTACACTACTATGCGTCATTTGGTTTCAGCCCTTCAAGTTTCTTGGAATACCTTGGGTTGGAAGGCTTGAGGGAAACATACGCCCCACTCAGAGGATAAATGACTAGCATGCCAAACAATGAATCCAACGGATGAGATTGGTTGTTTTTTCATAGAAAATTAGTCTCAGGAATGCCGCTCCTGATCATACATTGAAGCTTTAGATTTTGTCCAAGAAAAAGCAACTACTCTCGTAGGTGATGATTCACTCACAAACTGACTCATTTCTCTGGAACCACGTAGAAAAGTTAGCCATCTATCTTTATGTTATACACATTTTTATGGCCGATGCTAATCTGAGTTACCATCAGTCGTTCCACCTTTGGTAGTGTCATCACTTTGGAGATCTCCTTTACCTTCTGAATATTGCAAGATTTTTCTATTCGTAGAAACCAGACACTTGTATGAAAGTAGAAATCATTTCTGTTAAAACATTGTTTTTACTCCATAGACGAATTTAAATCATTCAGGTCTGCACAGGTGACAGGATAATTTTATTTTAAATATGACTCAATAGTTTGTAATGCATATTTTTCTAGACTGACTATACCTATACAAAATGTACTTTTGTCGTTTGAAGGAAAATAAATTGATTTGATTTTGAGAAAAGGAAACATTAGGTTAATTTCATTGTACGTATGGTCCCAAAGGTTTGGGAAAAAATCAGATGCTGACAACTCTTATAAATATATTTTTATAATCTTAACAAATAATCTCACAATATCTGTTAACTATTCTTATCACTACCTAAAGTTTAAATAATCGACAAGGATCCGTTATCTTCGATCTGCCTAAGTTTTCCCCTGACGCGTTGCATCATCCTTTGGACGACCCCATCAGCGTTGATTTCTCTAATTTTTCACGATATACGACGTCGGAGTTGTTCTTGATTTTGTGCTTCCCATCCGTTATTGTACACATTCCGGCTCAATATTTTCAGAAGTCTTCAATTGGGCGTGGCTGAGGAAGGTTGGGGGATTGTCCACTTTCGGTACAAAGTTGATGTTGATGGCATGAAGCAAGATCTGGCCAAAACATAATTTCGTCATTCGCTTGATTTTTATTCAAAAACTGAAGCAATTTAGAAAGACATCTGTCAATATATCGCTCTGCATTTAAGGCCTCACCACGAACAACGCCAATGTAGTGCTGTGAAATGAAACCAGCCCCAGAAATTGCACACCATACCAAAATTTTGTCCTCAAACTTCTTTTTGCTCTTGAATCTCACATCGTCAGGAATATTTGCGTAATCGTCCTTGTAGAAACCATCATTGCCCTTCATCTCCAGAGTTAGCCTAAAGTGAAATATTTTTGGTCGTCCATCACGATCAACTTGCAACTTGATCAAATGCACTCGCCTCAACGCGCGGAAACATCTCGGAATTCTTTGTAACTGAGCCTCTGTGTATTTTGGAGCTTTTCTCCTTTTCCGGAAAAAAACATTGTGTCTTGATAGGGTCTCAAACACCGCGGTCTTTCCAATATGGAATTTTCTTGCCAGTTTTCGCTGTGAGATCCCAATTCTGTGCTTAGCTGCTTGAATGAGTCTCCCCTCTCTTAATTGTTTCCAAACCCGTGGCCGACCGTTTTTTGGCAAGTTTACACATGGTATCCCTTCTTCACAATCTTTAATTGTACGATATATTGCCGATTTACTTATGTTTTGATCTTGATAAATATCTACAATCTCTCGTTTCGTCATTCGCCCAACCTGATTATAAATACCTCGAGGAAGATCAATTTTATAAGACATTTTGGTAAGCGCAAACCAACCAAGGAGACTAAACATTATTTAACAGGAGAGTCTAATCCCCATAAGACAATGGGTACACTAATAGAAAGAGATGAAAGAACATTTGTGACGAAATGTGACGTAGTTGGACATGTCATGGTCGCCGTTCTCTATAGACAGTGACGGACTAGCTCTTGGTATATGAGAGTTACTGCTGACAGTTTTGTTGCTTGGTTCGAGTTCGACTCTGTACCCTTGTCCAAGTATGTCACTATGACGCGTTGATGCTACAAGATTCTGATTGGCGAGAGCTTATTAAACCCTCCTGTTAGTTTAGTCTCTTTACAACCCAACAACTTTTGCATTGCTTATGTAGATAACAACACGGGTGACATTAAATTTCCATGACCTGCTTGATTAAATGCATTTTGTCACTCAATCAAACCAGGTGAATTTTTTCCCAAAACTTTCGGACCATACATTATTGCAGCAGAGTGATAAGAATTTAGGTTCTCAGTTTGGTAGAAACCATTTTTGAAATTTTGCCAAAAATAAAGTTTCTGTCTTGCTACTAACTTTTTCAGATAGTCGCAAGTCAGAAAAAATTCATATCGGAGTAAATAATTCTCAATATCAACAGTCCAAAGAGACCATGGTAAACACCACGATCGACATGTTTGAATTACAAAGTGCAACTATTAGTAATGACACTTTTATATTCAACATCAAATTTGACTTCATGAGAGCAAATGATGCCATATTGAGATGACGTCTTGAATAAGTAACACAGTGTGATTGGCGTGAGGTATCCTCACAATTTTAACAACAACAATCATCGACATCGATACCGACCTTCAGAACAGCCTACGTATGGAACGGTCCTCTGTCATATTTTCAGTTGTGAATACTTGATGTTGTTTTTTATAAAATATGCATCGTGTCATTCAGAATAACACTATGCAATGTACATGATATGAGACAAGCACGTAACAAATGTTCTTATCTGTATGTGAAATCATTTCACGAACCTATTTATTTATTTGATATCGACTACAATCCACTTCAAAACTGTTCCAAATTGAGAGAGAAACGCCACATTTTCGCGGACTGACGTCACTTGTATTATTCTTAACGTCCTTGAGTCCTCAGAGAATGCTTTCTTTACAAGAAATAATTTTTCCCAGTTTGAATCACAGTGTACACCGGGTTAATCTTATTTCGATACTATTCAATTTAATGGAAGGGTATACTTGGTTTTGACAACAGACAGGCAAATAAGCAATATATAGAGATCTTGACGTCAGGAGACCTTGTTTGACGTCACTTGTAATCGTCCAATGAAATACCGGTAATATTTCGCGCGAATTTTGCTATTTGAATTCTACCCCAATCGTTTTTTTTTCGAGATCAAACCAATCGAAAAAAAAATTATAAAGTCTTTTTTATCCATTTTAACTTGTAAATCTTTGGAAAAAAAGGCGAAAAATGACTGGTGTAATTTCCTATTATTTTGGAAATGCAGAACTCCTTTTTCTTTTCGGGTTCCATTCATTTCACGTGAAGCCCCTGATATTTTTGTAGCTCTATTTCAGTTTTTAACTGTTCTAGTATTAGAGCATACAATCATTCCTAGGAATTTGTTTTGATAATGGGAAAAACTTGAAACATTTTCAAAATGTTCTCGTCCTTTTTCATTGGACTATCTCAAATACTAGTAATGGATATAAGGACATGTGTTTGATTTGTCAATTTGTTTTGGACTTGGTTTCCTATAACCGATGCTGCCATTCCACGTGTTTTTATGGGACACTCTATATGCATCTAAATTTGGAAACGACACCTGATAAATTAGTAACCGCCACGCCATGTCAACCACGCCGTGGTCTAGTTGAATCGCCCCTTGTTAATTGTAACCAGGAATATTCACTGTCGCTGATCTATTAATTTTCCGCACCCGCATCTTCGTTGTGCCCAACAATACAAAAAACGGCGCATGTAAGTCATTAGTTTTCGATTTGAATATAGTCCAGTGGAAATTGGCAAAAATCAAGAAATTTTTAGAAAACCTTTTCTTTTCCAAAAGCTGAACGCACTGAGTAGAATGACGCAATAATGGTATTACGAACCACTTCATGTGTTGTACCAGGAAAGACAAACAAAACACTACGTTTTCTTGCTTATATTTCTAACCACACTATAATCTGCTCTAATCTCAGGGCTCGGATTTTTGCACCATCGCAACGATGGTATGCTGCAACTAATAAACCAGTTCTCACCAAAACTAATCATTAATCTAAGAATATTGAAAAATCTTGGTGTTAACAATTGGGTTCGACACCAGACGTTTCTAAGATAACTGCATTCTTCAATAAGTCTTCAATAAGCATTTGTTTCAGAAAAAGCACCATCTGAATTTTTTCATGTGAATGGGGTTATTAAAAGTTGTCATTTTCAAGAACATGATCGTTGAAGTATTTTCCTTGGGAGATTTAGGTTCATGATACCTGTCTTCGTTCATTGCTTGATCTGAAAATTTACATCTCGTTATAACAAAATTGTAAGGGTAACGATATATAAAACATGTATAATCTGTAACACCCTATAGGTAGGAAAATGTTATCATTTTGTAATTGCGGTTGCTTAGCAACGAGATAACAAAGCTAATAAACAAGCATTCATCAAGCCAAGAATCTTTGCTTAGATTTTGTATCAAAAACCACAATAAAAAACCTTCACAGTCCACAAACTCATTCTACAATCGACAACAACCATCAGAACCAGCAAACGCGGACAACAGTCCCAACAAAACACTTCTAAAATAATTTACAAATTTTTTAAAAATTATTTAAAATATAAAATAGACAACTGCAAATAACCCATCACATTCACTGGCTAAAAGGATATAAAACTCCATATAAGAGCAGAAGAATGGCAACTCTAACTTCTTCAGTATTTTTGACTGATTCATCTGGACTATATCCATATTGCCAAACAACATAAAACGGCTCATGTAAGTCATGTGTACTCATTTTGAATATTCAGTGAATGTTTGATTAACGCCAGATCAAATTTTGCATCAAAAGATCGTTCAACCACACAATAGGTATTAAATATCGCCATCAAGTGTGAAATGTTAATCTTTGGATGCCAAAAGATCAAACGATGGATTAGAGCACTGGAATTCTTTGGGATGTAACTAATTAGGGTATCAGGAAGTAATAGGTGAAGCATATCAAAGAGAATAAAGAATAATTTTTTAAGAAGTGACAATACCAATCATATTTGGATTCCTCGAAGTTTTGTAATGTTAGTGACCAGATTATATAAATTACCATGCATAAAAAATACACTTTATCAGATTAATTGGTATCAGCATCCACATGGAAAATCATTGAACATAAAACTATCCTCCCACATCACCAAAATATGATAAGAATAATAATATGTTGAAATCAGTAATATGATACCAGAACTATCAATAATAATAGAAATCGAGAATAAGTTTATGACATAACAGAAAGGAAACTGAAAAATAGAACTGAATTAAGAAATTGTAGATCAAGAGAGGGATCCTAGGTTCGAATCACGCTTGATCCACTATGTTTTATTTATGTCTGTATTTTCATTTTCCTGATTGTTACGCTATGGAATTTTTAAATCCAATTACAGACCCAATCCATCCCTTCATTATTAATGATAATAATAATTCTGCGCATCCGGAAGATCTAGTCATCAGAACTGTCAAGAAAGAACAATGTTGCTGCAACTAATACTGTTATTACTTTTGAATTATCATATGAAAACAAGTTATCAGGTTTTGATGTTGATATCCAAATTTGTCATTAATTTTAGGTGGTGATTCCTTGTCATATTTTATGAAAAATAGTTCATATAAATGTATATATATAAATGTTGTCCTAACAAGTGACGGAGTGTTTTAATAAAAAAATCGGTTATTTACTAATTACTGAATTTCGCCGATTTCCATGAAACCTGGCAGTTACAAGAGACTTGTTTTCATGGGGTTAGATCTGAAATTATAAGCAGTGAAGGGTCACCTGATTGATAAATATGGTAAAAATCATTGTATGCCACTGTTTTTCTCTAAGCTTCATATTTTTATCAAATTAAACATTTACTGTCTTATAATGCAGTGAATTTAAAATAGCATCAGTTCATCAATTGATAGATTTCTTTAATTCTCGCGTATCCCCTATTTCATCCAGATCCCTCGTGAGCGGAGAAGCTTAGGTTCTGTTTTATGAACAAGAAGGCACTAAATCACACCTTTGAGTTCATATTTAGTTATATTTTTATTTTCTTTAATTAATTAATTTATACCTGTACTCTTCCATTGGTTTCGTCGTTGATGGACTGGCTGTTTATTGTGTTTCTGGGCTTATTATTGTCAACTGTTTCTATCAAAACTTAACAATACATTTGTGCATAAAATCAAATGGAGTTTCAAGGAATTATGGAGTAACTGAAAATAGATCATTCACATAACTTTCTGAATTTTGATGGTGCGTAACCACCATTTCTACGCCAATTACTTCTATCTGACAAAGTTCAGCTATTTCAAATTCACAGCATTATAAGAAAGTTGTATTTTTAATTATTTATTCTGAAAAAATATGAAACTTAGGGAAAAACATTGGCGTATAATGATTTTTACTATAAATATAAATCAGGTAACCATTTACCACATATAATTTGAAATATAATCTCATGAAAAGAAACCTCTTGCTAATGTTAATAACCAAACCAGGTTTCATAAAAATCGTCAAAATGACTTTTGAGTAATTGATGAAATGCCGATTTTTGAATGAAACCTTGACACCCCGTATCTCGGAAACGAAGCAAGTTAGGACACACATTTAAATGATATTTTCTTCATAAAATATGACAAGGAATTACCACCTGAAATTAATGACATCATTTAGTATACACCCTGTATACAGAGAAAATTTCTCGAAAGTTTGGAAGGAACGTTATTAGCTACGAACAATTAACAAACATTGACGAAAGCAAGCAGCTTCATCACATTATTTTGCAAATTTTTAATCGGTGTTGACATATGGAATCATTTTTTGATGCTCTAATGAGAACATGCCCATACATCTACAACGTTGATGTATTGAGGATTGACGTTATTTTATTTCATGTTGTAAATATTTTTTTGTGAATAATTTTAGCAATTTTTCAAATGAACATTATTATTATCTCCCGACACTCGTACGTTACCTCATTCACCGGGAATATTAAGTCTGTTGTGGATAATGAGATGTGCCGAATGTATTGGAACTCCTCATTTCCCATCCTCGACAAAGTAGTACGATCTTTGTCAACAGAGTTTTTCGCGCCAGGTGAAACGAATATAACCGGTCCCAGATCTGTACCTTGAGGAACGTCAATAACTTCCATGCTTCCTAGAACTTCATGTCGTACTCTGTAGTTTCTTGATGAGAATTAATTTAAGGTTCACTTCCATTCACATATATTTCTCCGTTTGTAAAAGGATTTTCATGGACGGCGCTATGTTAAAATGAACTATTTATTGTTGATCTCTGTACGTAATGTTCTTGCTCTATTAGTAAATTCCTCCACTTGAATATCTCATCATATGTTGAATCATGTTAATGGTGATTTGGGATATCTATTCACGGACAACTCCAGAAAAAATGGGAATAAAAACTTACTTCCCACCATTAACAGCCAAAAGGACAGCAGACCTTTCAATCTAATAGGTATTTCCAAAGAATCGTATAACAAGTATATCGGAGAAAACTGGATTTTTTGTCCCTGAGCAGTCAGAATTTTATTTTATAGTATATTTGCATGAATTTATTGGCATCAACACGATCCACAAAAAAGTGTTCTCGCTACATTTCTTTTGATTGGAAAGATTTATTTATTGTTCATATTTTATTATCTTCCGGCATCGAAGTGGCGATAAATCTATGAGCAACCGTGGAACAGAAAGAAGGAGATTTAATATTCCCAAATGCGTTTCTTGCTCATGCTGAGGTGATGGCACTCCAAATGTAAATAACATAATGAATTCCAAAATTGCTCCTTAGAGTGCCATAATTCTTGTTCGTGTCTGGGTTGTAATTCTTCCAATGGATTTCTATAGGAAAGAATTTTTAATCAGACCATTTTATGACTGGGTGAAGCATTAAATTTTGAATCGGTTCAACTCGGAAATGCTATAATAATAATGGCAAACTTTCTGTTCAGTGAAGGATGTCGTATAGCACGGAATAGAGAATGGCGATGGACCTCGCAGCTGTTGAACGGAAACTGTGGAAGTTGTACAGAACTTCAGAACTATAATTGAGGAACTTTCTTGCGAAATATGAAGGTGGACCAAGGTTAGGATTCATTGTACGAATAACCAAGGACGCAATAACCACACAATAATTGAATGATACAACATTGTGAAATTATTATTCTATACTTTTTGTCTTCTCGAACACCAGGGTGAGCATGGAACAAATGAATACATCAACATTTATGTGGATTATGTGTAGTGTAATAAAGTTATTTCAAAAATACTTACATTCCATACCCAGCTATTCGCCAGGTTATAATTCTAGTTATGATGATTTGATGGTGTTTCATAGATGTACTTTTTTATGTTCCTTAGGAAGTGTGTAATAAATGAAGACGGATGGAATAAGCAAAATCCTAATTTCTTAACAGTGGTTGACAATATCCTATTGATGAACTCGACCAATGAATTTTACAAATCATCTCTAAAACTGAAAATTTTAGATGAATTATTTCATTTTCACACAATGTTATACCATTAGTGATTTGTGAATGAGTCGATGAAAGATACACAGAGAGCAGAGATAGTGTTCAAGTTGGTAATGTTATAAAATAAAGTCTAAATAAAAGTCTAAATTTATCATATCATTTATATAACACTATTTAATTTCAAACTAGACTGTAGACGAAGGGTTCTTCTCTAGAAATTTCTGGAACTACTTCCATTCGCATCTAGATGGAGCACTTTTCTAGAGGCGTCGACGACTGTAATGTCAGGATGACCTGATACTCTCAGGATTGCAGGATTGTTTACCAGTACGAGCGACAGGTCCGTACTGGTCCGTAGCGACAGAATCATTACAGTAATTTTCTTGAGTTGCTGAATAAGGAAAGTTTATAAGAATATCGATTGAAAGTTTGATTTTGTGGAAAAAATTTGCTTCTTGACATAATATTTCCATGGGAATTTCTCGTTGAAACTTACCAGAATTGTCCCAGGGCATGGTTGAGAAGATGATGTATTTGCCGTTTGAAATCAGAGTAGAGATGACTTCAACCTTTCCTTAGATCACATTCATAAAACAGAACAGACAATAACATTCACTTTAGAAACAAAAAATTATAATCAATTGCATTTCCAAGATGTTTTTATAAAAAAATCAGCATCTCGGGTCAACACAACTGTTTATCAAGGGCAAACACATACCAACAGATATCTCCGGCATAAGTGGAATCATCATAGTAGCGTAAAGAAATGTCTTTACAATAGAGCACAAATTGTTTGTAATTCAAACTATGATGAAGAATTGAACCTTGTAAAGGAAAATATTTATCAAGATCACACCATACATAAAATTGAAAACAATAATACACCAAACAACAAAACAAACAGAAGTATTCTATTCCTTTATACATCCAGCAACCAACAAATTTAAAAAACCTTATATAATTTTTTTTTAGTTTTTTCATAATGAATAATTTTTGAATGCGACAAAAACAGATATATTTATTTTCAAATGATCATAATACCAATCATAATGATTTGCACATAACCTCAGTTCCACTCGTTAATGAGCTATGGGTTGCAGTGTTGGGGAAACGCAAGTTTCACAAAAATTAACTATGACGATCATTGTAAGCCACTTTTCCGAAATCTCGGCATTATGACACTGTTTGCCCAAATCGTCTATGAAAATTTGATAGAAGTAAGGAAAAACTTTTACAACACACTCTATGTTCACACCTTCCATAGTTGGAAATAAGAATGCATTGGAGTTTGAATATATTTAATGACATAGCTGAAAACTAAATTCTTTTTAAAGCAAAGCATACACAGATAGAGAGACAAACAAGAAATCAAAATATCGATTTACATTTTATGTGAGAAATATAGGAACAATATTGACGAAATCGAAGAATATTTACAAATCGACACTATTCATTTTCAAGAATTATGCAAAAATTTAAACAAAAACACAATTTATGAATGAATTGAGGTTGTCCAGAGGGAGCATTTTAACATGAAAAATGAATGAGAGAATGAAGTCCCAAAACTGATACATTCGTATCAAGACAGAACTCATTGCCGACGATTTCTCAAATATGATACGATGAGTGTAAGACAATTGAGAAGTGGCGTCAGTAAATTCATCACTAAGCGAGTAGAGTAGGCAGAACTCTAAAGCAAAAAGAGATTTGCGACAATGAGAACACTTTGTGCAATATCAGATCAAATATTAAATTCAGATCAAAGTACGAACGCTTGTTGGGGGGTGACAACTGTCAAAAGCGTACATATTTTGGACAAGTCGAAAGTACTTCTCTCTTCTATAAATCGACAAAGTAGGTACGATGAAAACGTCTGGCAGAAAACAATTTATCACCTGCGAATAGGGAATTATATCTGATTGACAAGTTTGCAACGTTTCTCCAATAGGGTTATAATATTTCTGGGCCACCTGTAGAACTGTTGCGGCATACAGTTAGTCCAGGTTTCGGCCTATTTGACGTGGTGTATTTATACATTTGCCAGCGTCTATCGAGAGTTTATTGAAAAGTTTTTGAAAGGTTTTAACATGCCGCTAGCTTTATCCATCTAAAACCATACTCTATGGATGAAAATCGCAAATCGATCTCTAGATAATGAATACCTGAAGCCAGTGCTAAAAATCTTTAAATACACTTTTTTTTTAATAATGTGTTTATATTTTTATTTCTATATGTTCATATACAGGGTGTGATTTAAATTATTTCATTAATTTCAGGTGGTGATTCCTTGTCATATTTTATGAAGAAAATTTTATGTAAACGTGTGTCCTAACTTGCTTCGTTTCAAAGTTTCATTTAAAAATTGGCATTTCATCAATTACTCAAAAGTCTTTTTGACGATTTTGATGGAACCTGGTGTGGTTATTAGCAGTAGTAAGGGGCTTCTTTTCATAAAATTATATTTCAAATTATAAGTGCAGATTGATACTTATAGTAAAAATCATTGTACGCCACTGTTTTTCACTGAGTTTCATATTTTTTTGCAAAAAAAATAAATAAAAACACAGCTTCCCTATAATGCTGTAAATTTCAAATCAAAGTCATTGGCGTAGAAATGGTGGTTACGCACCATTAAAATTCAGAAAGTTGAGTGAATGATCTTTTTTTCAGTTAGTTACTCCATATTTCCTTGAAATTCTATTTAATTTTATGCACAAATGCATTGTTGAGTTTTGATAGAAACAGATGACAATTATGGGCCCAGGAACACAACAAACAACTAGTCCATCAACGACGAAACCAATAAAAGAATTCAGGTAGAAATAAAATAATTAAAGAAATCTATCGATTGATATTTCAAATGTGTTGCTATTTCAAATTCACGGCATTATAAGAGAGTTGTATTTTTGAAAAACAGTGGCGTACAATGATTTTTACCATATTTATCAATCAGGTGACCCTTCGCTGCTCATAATTTGAGATCTAACCTCATGGAAACAAGCCCCTTGTAACTGCTAATATACATTCCAGGTTTCATGAAAATCGGCGAAAATACTTTTGAGTAATTAATTATTAACCAATTTTTCATTAAAACTTTGACACTACGTCACTTGAAAACAAAGCAAATTAGGACATACGTTTATATGAAGTTTTATTCATAAAATGTGACAAGAAATCACCACCTGAAATCAATGACATCATTTAAATAACACCCTGTATACATTATTTTTCTTGAAATAATAAGGAAGTCAAAATATTTTATTTGGTTCAATCCAAAATATTTCTTCTAGTTCCCTACTACTTTTCTTTCCTATATTTAGTACAGTAATAGAACAGTAATTCCAACGAAGCGTGTTTCACAGATAATCATTATTATTATCATTCAACAAAATATTATATTCAAGATTTCATAGATAATCAAAATATTCCCTAATATTTTTATTGGCTTTTATGACATAACAAATTATTTGTCGCGCACTATTGTGAACATTAGGTGATACAGCATTTGGGACAATAGTTTATTGGTGTTTTTATTCTCGGCAAAATGCCAGTAGTCTACACAAAGAACGATCTATGGAGTACTACATCAGTTTTATTGCCGTGTACTTATGACCCCGGATTTTTTAAAGACTTGTATGGAGACGACTACTTTAAAATGTTTTCAATTGTACAAACATACATTAACGTAACAAACATCTCCTTTAAATGGCTAAAGGAAAATTGCTTTTCGCATATATCAGGCAAACGTTAAAGAGCCCTTCTCATTTTATTTTTATGCCGAACTTTTAACAGTTTGAATTTATGACGACTTTGCTCATTCCTTTGTCACTGTGAGCTTGAAGCTCTTTCGCCGTGAAATATTAGGCAAATAATTGTTATTTCTTATTAGCGTTATTACCCTTCAATGAAATGTATTCTGCTATGCGGGTATTAATAAAAATTATCACTGCAATAAAAGTAGGCCCTTCCGTTGGCAATAACTCCGTGAAAAAGTTATGTTGAATTAATGTATTCGTATATTCCACTCCAGTTAACAATGTCAGTGTTGAAAAAACACTTAAACTTTGAGATATTCTCAGCAAGAAGTTTGAATAAAACAAAATACATTTTCGTCAGGTTTCGAAACAATAATTTCCTACTAACATAAGTACACAAAGGAAAAAGGGAAATGAGAATATCGAAGATCCAAAAACTTCAATACGTTTTTACAGGATGCTCCAATTAAATTACGAAATAATATGAGTGTTCAGTCTGGGAATCATTCTAGTTTTCGGAACGTACAAGATTTCAACTATTCAATGTTTTTATTGCCATTCACGACAAATGAGTAAGTGATTTAGTCAAAACGAGATTTAAAATTAAAAGCTCCTCAGGACCAGACGAGGTACCAATGTTTTTGTTGAAAAAAATTATCACCATAATACCGAACCTAGCTTCTCCAAAGTTTTTGAGTATTGCTTCTTGAATTGGTTACTCAAGTATTTCAATAAAACTAAATTGGAAGGCACACATACACAATCTCATCAGAATGTGTCAGGGAGGCATAAATTTACTGAGGATGTTGTCCAACACGATATGGGGTGCTGACACAACAACACTTATTCGACTGTACAGGTCCAGAATTGACTACGGATCAATTGCATATGCCTCTGCGAGTCAATCTTCAATTAAGAAACTTAAAGTTATCCAAAACACAGCACTCCGATTAGCATTATGAGCTCATTATACAAACCCAACATAAAGTTTGCTCTGCGAAGCAAACGAAACCCCTCTAAGATACCGTAGACAACTCCTGAGCCATTTCTTATGTCATTTCTATTGCAACCAAACCCACACATCCTACATATAACAATGTTTTTTCAACCCGATTCAAACGAAATTTCACAGGACACCCAAGAATAGTCCCTCCTTTCTACGAAAGAATAAACAAATACTTGGAACAATTAGAGAGTACACTTCCTCCATTGTTCTCAAATTCAATAATTACTCCTCCTCCTTGGAGTATCAATCATCAATCATGTGACTCCTCTATATCCTCTTTCACAAAAAATGATACCTCAAGTTTTACTGAACCTATTCAACCAAAAATTAACCCTATATGAAAACTATGTAACACTATATACAGATGCCTCAAAAACAGATCAGCTATAATAACACCAGACGGAATATTGAGATATAAGCTACCCCAAGCTGCAGAACTCTTTGAAATACTGCAAGCATTGATCTTCCTGAAAAGCCATCCTGCTGATAAATGTCTGATAATGACTGACTCTTTGAGCGCGCTTAAGGGTATACAGCAATTATATACAGACAATCCCATCATATTACTAATGAAAAACGAATTCTATAGAATCCAAGAGTTAGGAAAAGAAGTTATACTGATATGGATTCCGTCTCATATTGGAATTGCTGGCAATGAACAAGCAGATATAACAGCTAAAGAAGCAATAAACGATGATAGGACAAAAATAATCAACAAAACAACTCCATCGGATATGAAAATATTCATGAAGAGTAGAATCATATATGAGTGGCAAAGAGAATGGATGCAATCAAGTTCGAAACTAGCCGAAATAAAAACATCCATAAAACCCTGGACATACCTTCCAAAAACCAGGAAACATCAGGTTATCCTAAGTCGACTTTGTATAGGCCATACCAAGTTTTCACACGACTACCTCCTAAGACGTGAAAAACAAACAATTTGCAACATATGTGACACAACAGTAACGGTGAAACACGTTCTTCAAATCTGCCCCAAGTTTCAAGATGCAAGAACAAAATTTCGAACAACATGACACTCTCAGCGAAAATTGTAATATTAAAAATATTCTCTAATTTCTAATAAATATTAATATGTTTTATTTAATATGAATTCAATACTGAACATGAAATGTAAGGTAATGTAATGTAACGTGATGTAATGTAACGTAATGTAATGTAACGTAACGTAATGTAACGTAGCGCTAATAACTCTAGTGGTTGATGCGCTTATCTTTAAATAAAAAAAAAATAAAAAAAGAATTTCAATAATTTCAATATATTGTCAAATAGGCAACATGGTTTATAAGTTTTATAGTGATTATGGAATAAGAAAATATGATCATATTTCTGAAAAGTTTCAAGAATGTAACTGGCTCACCATGGAAAACAGGAGGAGACTCCACCTAGGTACTTTCACACATAAACTTTTGAATGATCCTAACCCACCTGCCCTGGTACGAAAATTCATTCCTAGATCTAAGATACATTCAAGGAATTTCAGGAATAGGTCCACCCTGACCATGCCTCAACACAGAACTGCAATGTTTCAAAAGTCATTTGTATTTAATGCTATTCAAATGTACAATCATTTGCCTGATGAATTCAAAATATTCAATATCAATAAATTCAAATATAAATTAAAATATCATCTACTTAAAACGCAGCGAAAACTGTCTCGACCTGCTCAATAAACTCTCTTTACTAATTCATTCAGAAATTTTTACGTTAACTTCTTTTTGTAGTGTTAAATATACTAGGTGCACCCTTTTATTTGTTCATAAATTGTATTCGATTTATAAATACCCATATTGTGGATCCAGCAAACATTGCCAACATCACCAAAATGTTCCAGGTGACTCTACTGTTGTATTGTGTTACCTTTTTCTTTATATAATTTAATTTTTTTTTTTTTTTTTTATTTTTATTTTTTTTTGGGCAACTGCCCTCTGTTGATTAAGTAGAATAGCTTTAAGCTAGACTTCGCCATCAGTTTCATGAAATTGTAATGTTTTTCTTTTTATTGACAATAAAGACGTTTATTATTATTATTATTATTTAGTCACCTATATAGATAATAAGTAGTGTCCTATAGGTGTTTTTTTTGTGACCTGAGCCACGCGTTTGACTGTGTGGACCACAATATATTATTTTCCCAACTTTTTAATTATGGTATTAGGGGTGTTTGTTTGGACTGGATAGAATCTTTTATCAAAGCAAGGCTCCAATATGTGTCAGTTAAGTTAAGGAGATTCAGTCTGATCTGTACTCTCGTCACGAATTCAAATTTATCTAGGTGTCCTAAGATGTCGATAAGATAGGTAATATCCTACCTGATATAAAAGTCACAAGCTATGCGGACGGCACAACTCTTTTACTCTCTGGTAGAGATAACTTCAGCCTGAAGGAAAACTGTGAAAGTACTCTACATAAACTGAGTCAGTGGTTTCGAAATCACTATCTATATTTCAATACAGATAAAACCAAATTACTGCATTTTCACACAGCCCAAAAGTCACTGGAAGGTATTGAAATATTTCACAACGATGCAGTATTGACTTCCAGGAAAATGAAAGGTTTTTGGTTCTCATTACTGTTTCCTGTCTGAACTGGAAGAAGCATTGCACTCTGCTAGGTGCCCAACACATCTCTACACTATATGTTCATAAATATAAAATCCTTATTGGAAAAGAATCAACTAATTCAATTGTATTACGCAGAAGTCGGAAGTAGGTTAAGGTATTGAGTATGCTTTTGTGGTGACTCCTTATTTTAGCAAAACGTTTGTGTCAAACAAAAAAAAATCTTAGAATTATAGCTGGCCTGAAAAAAGATCAGTCATGTCGAGATTTTTTTAAAAATTTGGGAATTCTCAGTTTGATCTATTTGAGGTATGTGTGTTCGTCAAGAAAAATGAAAATATGTTCTATAAAAATAAGGATATTCACTATTGCAATAGCCGTAATCGAAATGATCTACATTTGCCTCTAAGCAGGATAAACGCCACATATAACGCTCCAGGAAGAACCTGAACAAAAATTTTTAATCACGTATAAAAAATATAGAACGTGAAAAGATGTTCAAATATCAGTTGACACCATATCTAACAAACTTATGTCCATATGACATAAATGAATTTTTTAATGGAATGCAATAAACCCTTCGTTCAATTTTGGAGCTGCATCACCTTGTAAACTGTTTGTATTATATGATTTTATTGATATGTATATTCTATTGAATTTTAGAGCATATACTTTATTCGTTTTCGTGTACACTTTTGCACTGACTTTTTTCATACAATGTATGTTGTTCAACAAGAAATTAATAAACCTTTGAACCTTTGTGTGTTTTATAATACCGACACAGTGGAATAGCATTCGATGCATCTAATCTCAATTTTGGAGCAATTAGGATTAACAGTCAACCCAATACAAGTAACATTTTGATTCATGACATCCTCTATAATAATTATATAACTAATATTGAAAGCGGATAACGGGTGTTCTGATATGTCTTGAGCGTGGATCATCCGTGTATTTCATCAATTTCATTCCTGTATTCAACTTCTAGTACTGAGATTTGGGTCAGAGCCAACTGGTAAGCCGATAGTCCTTCATCAAATCCCTAGGTATTATATCTGTATTGTTATAATGATTGATCATCGAGTTCAATTGATAATTGGATGACACAGTTCTCATTTGACAACCTTCTACGTATATAATGCGACAATTGAACGACAAAGCTGCCCTTTAAAAGATCGCCCCTTCGATGAAGTCATAAAATTGTTTTGAAAACAGGTCAGTGAATACTTCATATTCATACGTTTCATCTCGAATAAAGATGTTTGATGAAGTGGCTTCATTTATCATCGAACTAGATGAAAATACTCATGCATGTCCTCGTTTCTTTGTATTGGGGAGGTTAATTCGCGTGAGATATATGCTAATGATCGTATTCTGGTTCCAGTATGTGTACGAAAAATCTCATTATAAGAGGGCATAACGTTAGTAGGTATACAAAATCTTCCACAAGCGAACTAAAAATTGAAATTATATTTCAGTGTTGTAGTTACTGACAAACAGAAATTTTTTGGTGAGTTGCATTGGTTTAGGTAATGGAAATTTGCTAATTTAATTGGCATCAATAGTAGTTTTATCGATGTTTTCATATTATGGATCATTTTCAGAACTGTAGATGTAGATATTTTTGTGAAATATTATGTTTTTGGAAGAAAAAAGAGTGAAACGAAGGATAATAATGAAAATTACAATATTTATTCTCCATTATACACAGTATTGGAATTGCCAAAGTATACATAAAGGTACGACAGCACAATTTACAGTGAAAATAACTTACTGTAGAAAAATACTCATACGTATTACGAATCATAAAATTCTTGAAAATTATAAAAACTACTCTCAATCAAATAATTCATAAGCTACTGAATTTTTCGAAGATTGTCATTTCTTTCAAATGTCTAGGAAGCTTATTAAAAATAGTAAGACCTGGCACTGACGGAGAATTTAATGCTATTTTGTATATACGAAACGGAAGTGTTGTACATCTTTGCACTTGATTTTATCGTACTGATGAGAGCATAAGCTCGAAACACGTGTCTACGGTTGCACAACATTTTGAGGGTTATACCCAATTATTTTTCTATTTATATTTTCATATATTGCCCCTCGATGAATCCATCCTGATTTGTATTTTCCTGGGTAGGATTGTCACGCTGGTAGCTATATCTGCCTCCGTGGCGACGTTAGTTATTACCTTGAAAGCTCAAGGTCTTCTAACCGAAGCCACAAATGTGTGGTTGGCTTCCTGTTGTTGACTTCCTTTGTTTCTATTTTCACATCCAAGTGTTGTATAACTTTGCACGGTTGCAGAACATTTTGAGGGTTATACCCAATAACTTTTCTACTTATATTTTCATATATTGCCCCTCGCTAAATCCATCCTTATTTATATATATATATATATATATACATATAGAATTGAAAATATCTTGAGGTTGCAGTCTGATATTGGATTTAAAGAAAACTCTTTGTCATCTTGCCAAGCTTTATATACAGTACGGTGCAAATGAATGGAATAAATTCATTATTTCTGAATATAAATATATTTTGGAAAATTCCTCGAACACGTCGATTTTCTTTTACGATTGACCAATTTTTGAACCCCACCCAAAATATACAGGGTTATTCGCATTCGAATAAAAATGACTTTCGTGATACTTTTAAATGGGACACCTAGTGCATTTTTTCATATTTGGTTAGGGATCGTCATTACAAATCCAAGGATACCAGGATTGATGGGATTATGTCAAACGGCTGCGGAGATATGAGCAAAATACTTCTTCATATGCCCAATGAGTGCGACAGAGACTTTTGACCTTCCGAATCGTGTGGAGTCTCAGTCATACTCATTAGACATACGAGGAAGTTTTTTGCCCATATCTCCGCAGTCATTTGACATAATCCCATCAAACCTGGTATCACTGGATTTGTAATGACGATCCCCAACCAAATATGGAAAAATACACTGGGTGTCCCATTTAAAAATATCACAAAAATAATTTTTACTCGAATGCAGATAACCCTATATATTTAGGGTGGGGTTCAAAAATCGGTCAATCGGAAAAGAAAATCGACGTGTTCGAGGAATTTTCCAAAATATGTTTATATTCAGTAATAATGAATTTATTCCATACATTTGCACCGTACTGTATACATACATGCCATACCTCAGCTGTTACGCAATTTGAGCATGATATAACGATAATGTTCTTATCTATAATGAAACTAGCTGAAATAATTTTCACTACAAAGGTTTACAAAAACAGCGACAATCGATTCGCAGAACAACAGCTTATCAAGTTTCATTATGATTCGACTTCCGGCAGTGGTTGAGGTCAGACGGCGGTCTCGTGTTGGAAGTCAGGTTAATGCGTGTGATGTCCGCAGTCTTAAAGACGTGCATTGACAGATTAAATTGAAGTGTTTTGTTAAAAATTAAAATTGTTTAAAATATGGGATGCAGTATTGCCTAGAGCAAGAACTGCATTCCCCCGATAAAACCTTGCTGTCTACGCCGGTTAAAGGCCGGATGGGAACAAATTTCTCGCAGCAGGGCATGTCCACATGGCGCCAAATGGAAGCCGACGGACAGTAATTGAAGAGAGAGAGGGAGAAGTTTCATTATAGATATTAACATGGATTTTCGTCAAGTATCGGCTACATCAAAATTACTGTTCTGTCGAAATGCTCCTGAGATTTCGGGAAAGGTAACATAATGAATTCAGTGCATTTCCCAATTCAGACATGCATCCATGGTTATCCCTAAAAAATTTGTATCATCTAAACTGTTGAGTGGTTGATCATGTATTTTAATTTGTACTTCCTAGCGCGGTCATTCACAACTTTGTAATGTCATCAACTCAGTTTTGTCAGCATTGAGTTACAATGAATTGGCTCAGCACCAGTTCACAACTGACTTCAGAGTACCTACTTTCACACTTCCCAAACACATGATCCACATTATCTGACACCACCAAGGATGTGTCATCCGTATACATCGTTATGAATGAATCTGTGATGAGGTTGTCGATTTCATTTATGTAAAGTGACGTGACGTGACGTCCAAGCTCTCAGAATCAAAGTTAACAGTAGTAGACTCTAGACTCACTATGATATTTCAAACTGACAAACTATTGTCTACTCATCAAAAATGACAGGGTCCAGTTATAGGCAACACCTCGTTTACCATACGAATGAAGTTTTGACATAAGTTGATATTGGTTCACACAGTCGAATGCCATACTGAGATCGCAGAATATGCTAACGGGGCATTCTCCTGATTCCAGAAACCTTTTAACTGTTTCAATAAATGAAATTACTGCCGGATGGGTATTTGTTTTTGATTTTGTTGCTAAGCAACGAAAATAATTCCTCTGGAATAAAATGCTCTGAAATAAAAGGCTCTAGAAAAATGGATTGCTTATTCATATTTATGGGATGGAGGTTCAGTTTAACAACGACTTTGATTTTGTTTATTATTTCTAAAGAAGAATCAATGAAAAATGTATTGAATAAATTGTGAAATCACCTGGGTTATCTTGCAAGTGTTGTCATTCATAACTTGAATATTTTTTTACGTCTCCCTTCCTATTTGAAAGTTCGGATATTACTTTCTGTTCTGCTGGGATTGGAGAATCTGTACCTAATTCGGTTTTGATAAAATGTTTTTTTTACTCTCTCACTACTGTAACATGTTTCTTTCTTGCTTTTTTGTAAGCATCTGTAAGGGTCTCAGGATACATATTTCTCAAGATATGTAAATCTTTCTCAAAGGACCCCGCACTTTTTTTATGCAAAGTGGCGCTCGGTCAAATTTTCTGATATTTTGGTATGTTGTTGTACTCGACGTAGTAACCAAAAGTGTCAATATGCCCAACTCCAACATCTTATGACTAGTTTTCTAGATACAGGGTGTTGAAGCTGGAAATTGCGCAGATTTTCGTATTTTTTTGTTAACTTACGAATTTCTTTTGCATACACACGTTTACTACATGTCTCAGTAATACAATGATGGATGCGTATCATTAAAAATATTCATATTTTCTGCTGTGAACTTAGGAAAGCAAATTTTTGAAAGGTGCCCATCAGTATAGTATTTTGAGGAGACAATATCGCATAATACACATTTTTAAACAGGGTGGTTTATATGTCGAAAGGTATTCAATTTTAAGAAAAGTACAAAAACGATGAACACTCTGTATTCTAAAATTTTCCAGGTCAAATGTAACCATTTTTTCAGAATATAGTTATATTAATGACGTCATAAGAGGTGCGATTTCTATATCCGATCCTAAAGCCAGTTTTCAAGATACAGTGCGTTGAAGTGGAGAAATGTTGATTTCATCAGTTTTTTTACTCAAATTGAAAAACTGCATTGAAACAAGAATCATTTTACTCATGCCACGTATCTTTGTCAGCCCCATTGCTTTTCTATTAATTCTTCGACGCGGCAACCCATTCCAATAAAAACTAAAACAAAAATGGTCCGTCGATCATTCCCTCATTCGAAATGAGAACTCGAAGCCATGGTCATTCCATCCAACACAAGCACCAATTTAGTCCTCAATACGTTTTTGAAACGCGGGGGAAAATCAGTTTCGCACAAAGGCCACCCTTGCAAACTCGTATACACCAAGTAATTTCGCATTCCTCGTTCGATGAAAACAAAAAATGACGAGTCTATTATCCCTCAAAATAGTGAAATAAAAGGGTCAACATTCTTTCATCAAGATGTTTCATGAATATTAATTCGAGCGGTCATTCTCATTTAGGATAACGAGGACAGAATGAAATCGGAAATTGAATGGCCGAAAATATTCGACCACTTGCTTTTGGCATGTGATATTTGCAAGTATGACAAAGTGTGGAATTGTATAATACGAAGTCTGTGATTTTTCAATTATAATCAGTTCATCCAAAATAACTTTGCTTTAATACAGTTTATGCTATAATTACTTGGAGAATTCTTGAGCAATGATTGAATACGAGAGAAAAAAAATGTAGTGAGATGTAGTGGGGTTTTATAGAGCAATATTGCATTAGTCTGCATCTTATTTGTAGGAAAGGAAACAAAAGCTTATACATAAAATCTTGACCTGTTAATGTTTGATGTTTTTATGGATGATTTCAAAAATTAAATGATATACCCTTAGTCAAAATTGACAGAAATGATATTTAGATTCATTTGAAAAATGTAAACTGTGATTAGGATACGAAATTGGCATCCTTAATCGTGCACCTCACATGAAAAAAATTATTTAAAAAAAATCAATAAGAAATACTCATGAGTATTAATAGTAATAGACAAGTACAATAAATTGTCTTTAAAGGTTTCGTTAGAAAAATAATTGAAAAACGCAACAGATTTCGGTTGAAGGGAGACTGAAAGGTTATTATTCAGCTCAGCTTTTTACAGATCCATATTTTATATTGTTACTCCCTCCGTCCCAAATTATGGTAGGTATACAATTCCGTATTTACATTATTTAAATAAAATTCGTTGCTGCTTCGTCAATACTACCATCGCTCTTGTTTCCGACTTTATACTGCTGTAAAAACTGTGAAATTCCATTGCGCTGTTCACAAGTCCATTGCTTAGTTTTTCGATCTCTTCTTATGCACGAACCACTATGCTCTTTAATTATACCTTCCATATTCTTGTAAACAACCTTCATCCTCACGAGCTAAGAATTACAAGGGTCTTACCTTTTAACGTGCGATCCTAAGCGCATTCGAGAATTTCTACTGAAAATACCCATCCAAACCTGCGCTAACGGATGCTTGACTTTCTAATCTACACCAGCTTTATCCGTAGATGAAGAGGAGCGAGGTTCAGAATCACGTCCATGTTATTATCGAAAATCTAACTATCGGTATGTATAACCAAAATTATTATGTGGTTCCAATTGCCCACTTGAATCCACTTGTTTGTTTCAGGTGAGGTTTTTACCGAAGATTCGAAGAGCCCTATTGGTCTCTAGGTTTCTTTTTGTGGATTAAGAAACTATAAGGTTTTTTTGAGGATAAACCTCAAGGTTCTTCAACACGCGCCACGTCTGTGACAGATGTCCATGTACTTCCCATTTACAACTACCATATATGACATCATGAGGCATGAGGCAAACCTTTCCCAACCCTGCTTTAGGTATGGTAGTGTATCCTCTGGAAGTGTTTCAGACTTTTCAGTCAGTGTTCCCCGAAACTCCGTCAGAGGGCGAGCTGGTGACATTTACTTAGAGTCACTGAATTCTAGAAGGCTTTGGAGAAAAAAGTTGTTATTTTCTCAAAATAAAGTTTTGTTGATATATACCAGCTACTTTTATGGATTGAAATTGACAGGTGCACAATTGAATCGAATCACAAAAAAGCGTCGGTTGATTGCTATCAACTCAAAAACCAAACAATATCGATTACTGAATTTGAATCTTACGGAAGTGACTATTCGTGAACATGTCAAATACATTTGCTGAAATCCTCTCAAATAAAATCAAGCTTTGGCCAAAACTCAATTCTACATTCTGGTTTGAACACATATAATTCCTTTCGAAATACTTCTGGAAAAATTAATAACAGACATATTGAAAAACCTCCAAAAAGATGTTGTAAAGAGAAACATTCTCAATTGAAATTCAACCAATACATGACTCCTCTGGTTTTTTCGTTTCCAGAGGAGTCATATGTATTGGTTCAATTTTCAATTGAGAATGTTTCTCTTTACAACATGAATCCCTTCCAAGAGAGATTATCTTGTACGATAGAAAATAGCGACTAAATTCCAACTTTCAGTCGCAGATGATTCCACAACTGACATTAATAAAATCAACATCCAAAAAGATATTTACATGATTGAGATAAAACATTTCAGACTTGCCTATTTACAATATTACATCTTTGTTAATTCTTATTTGTTTGATTATGAAAATTCCTTTATATAATGTATTCTTTTCTTCTGGATTCCTACTACAATTCAGAAAAATATTGTCACTCCTAGTGAAAATATTAATATTTACACTACACACACGATTGCCACAATTTTCCATCAAACTATTCAATATCGAGAGCCATTTCTTTCTCAAGGTTTCTCGCTTTATTCCTGAAAAAAAGATCTTGAATGAAGTTTTTGGTACCTATGACAACTATGTTTCGTCGACTTGAGTTGTAAAAAGTCCTTATTGATATTGATTAATGGGCCGTGGTGATCGGCTGGTATTGCGTTCGCCTCGCATGCGTGGGGTCGTGGGTTCGATCCACCGATTCACCGGTCTCCTTAGCTCACACAAGTCTCTCGAAGACATCTGAGGGTTGCGCGTAGGGGTGCAATCGGTTGACGGAATTAACAATAACAATAACAACAACAATATTATGTTCGCTTAAATGGATGTATAGAACAATGATGAAAACGGAAGTGTAAATATTGGTAGTCTATATTTGAAAGGGCATGCAATACGTTGTCACTAGTTATGCAAAAATTTTGAATAGAATATCACAATTATAAAAAATAAGGACATAAAAAGAAACATTTGACATGTCAGTAGTTAAAACATCGGATCTAATTTTTGTTCCAAAATTTTGGTGTTTTTTGGAACATTGAAACTATTAGACTCCACCCATTGGCCGTACCCGTAAGAAGGCTAAAGCCTTCTAGGATTCAGTGACCCTACATTCAGTAAAATAGCCACTCACCGATGGGGTTATAAACATTTTCGAAACTGAAAGTTAATTTTTATAAACTTTTGTTGGGATAAAATGAAACCCTCATACATTCTTATAGTACAAGCCAAAAATAAAAGGAGTGGCTAAACCAATTTTAATGATAATAAACGTATTTTTTCTCTAATCAAATAATACATATTTAAATAGAATAAAACGTATTTGAGAGATAAAGACGAAGTTCATCCGGAGATCAATTCTCCTCTATATTTTTAGAGTAGGATTATTTATCATGATATTCATTAAATATTTTCATCTAAATTTCAGAAGCTGTAATACTTAGGAAATGAACTAATATTGTCCGAACACCGCAAAATTAAAATTGCTGATGCGAGGATACCCTAACCCTAATGAAATAAAACGTGAAAATGTTTCCGTTCTCATGCCATCCAGACGGATAACTCCTAAGGTAACAGAACTCCCTCAAATTCTAAATGAATTATCCATGCCATATTCCAATGAGGCCCGAAGGTATATTTTCAATGCAATCCGTCTGTTTGTACAACGGATTATCTGTGAAGTTCGAGTTTGTCGCAGAAGCGATAGCGAGCCAGACATTGAGAATTATTTTTGTCTCTTTTGATGATAGGCAATAAACAAATATTTACATTGAACATTAAATGACTCCGTCCTGTTTGCCCCACTCTATCGGAATAACATTCCATAAATTAACTCATTAGACAACATCTCAGTGTGTCTCCAGTCTGCATAATGCTGTTTGGACAAAGGGGGTGCGATAGCTTTCATCACTCATTTACATAATGTCCACAGAAAGGCACTTACTGACTACTATTATAAATACAAACACGTATACCCCAGTGCGATATTGTCTATTGCCCCCTATTGATTCGTCGCAACTATACAACTACTAATCGGCATTCCAAAACCCATTTGATAATCTCATGGTGGAATTCAATCAACAACTAGGCATATTATATAATTGCTTGTCGTGCCCCATACAGACAGACACCTCACGGACAACTAGATAACCTTTTGGGAGTTTCAACTCACATATTAATTTCTCATGTTATGCCGACTCGGTACAGAATCCAGAGAATGTGTTGATAACTCTGGTGTTCTCGCAGGGCTCCGTTCTTGGACTGTTTTTATTCCTGCTTTATGTCATTGACTTGAACCATTTAGACATACAGGGTGAGTTCAGCATATTCGCGGATGACACCACAATTCTCTGGCATTATAAATCACTCACAAATATGTCTGAACAAATTAATATTAATATAAAAAGAGAGAAACAATGATGTGATGCAAATCTCCTATCACTCGATGTTACTAAAACAAACATTGTCAAACTCAAGTGTGACACTGAGGAAATTCCTTTGGGGAGCGATGAGGAAGAAATAACCAATATTGTAGAAAATTAGTTTTTGGGGTTACATATTGTTAAAAAACTAGGTTTTATAAGCCATGTCAGGAACTTGTGCTAGAGATTAGCTTCAGATTGTTATGTTGTGTGCATTCCATCTAATGAATTAAATATTGCTAATGCAGTGGTGGAGTCTCATCTACGTTAGGGCATTTGCTTCTGGGGTTTGTGCTCGCAATACCTGTTCAAAATGGTCTTCATTCTACAGAAAAGGGCACCAGGTATATATGCAAAGCCAAACACCGTAATTCCTGTCGATCATTATTCACAAACAAAATAGTTTAACAGTTGCAAGCATATTCATTGCAGAAAGAGTGCCATAAGAAATTTAGAAATGAAATAAATACCACAACACACAATACACTCTCCACCCCTACGTCAACCTAAACCCAAAACTCACTCATTTATAATAACAGAAAATGTTAGAATCACCTTCCTATTACAATAAAAAAAATACAGAGTTAACTCAAATTCAGAAAAGTAGTGAAAAGGCTATTAGTTGCTAAGGCCTATTACTCTACAGAGGAATCCTATGATGATTCATTACACTAAATTTTTAAAATTTTATCTAATTTTTATAATCAGTAAAAATTCACGGTTTAGATATTGCAGTTGAATCCTGGAAAAAACAAACAAACATTGCTAACCTTCCTGCATCTACCAAACAAAAAGAGTGGGACAATGCTGAAGTAGCCTCAAACCAACTTTTTGCACACGCTACCGATGTGAAAGATATAGCTAGATTGAATGCTGTTTCTCACAAGAATTCGAATCTTTGGTTGAATGCTTTACCTGTCTCTAGCTTGGGGACATTGCTGAATAGAGATATGAGTAGAACTGCAATTTGTCTGAGACTTGGTTCCAAAATAACCGATCCACACATCTGCCGTTGTGGAGAAATTGTTGATCAGTCTGGGATACATGGCTTATCTTGCCTGTTCAGTAAGGGTCGCCAATCTAGACACAGTGAAGCTAATAATATCATAAGCAGAGCATTGGCTTCTGTCGACCTCCACCAAGTATTAGAACCACCTGGATTGAATGCTTGCACTAATGGACAGCGTCCTGATGGTTTGTCTATGGTGCTGAAATGAATAAGAAGAACAAGTACAAAGCTCTTTCGAGCGATTACCATTTTATTCCAATCGCTGCAGAAATCTTGGGACCATTTGGACCAAATGTAAATAAGTTCATCGAAGACATATGTAGGCGGTTAGTAGAGTCTAAAGGAAATAAAAAGGAGGGCCAGTGGTTCAAGGAAAGACTTTCCATAAGCATTCAGAGGGGGAACGCAATTAGTGTCCTGGGAATATTTGATACCGCAAATTGATCTTTTTTTTTCTTTTTTTTTATTTATTTTTGTGTAATATTTTTTTTGCTCTACTTGATTTTGAATCTTTTATTGTTCACTAATTGAAAGAACTAATACATATATGTACTGACTTTTGAAATATACTACATCACATTGAGTAATCATGAGTTACATCATTTATGATTTTTACTTTTATGTTATACTTTCACATTTCTAACTGCCAATCTTATATGGTGCAGTCCTTTTTAAAAATGTATATGCCACTTTTTCTCACATAAAACCTTTTATCCAAATACTAGTGATAGTACAGTTTTGGTGACAATTCACTTTCCTTACGTTATGTTCTATTTATTATTTTTGTGCTTTGTCAACAAGAATGTATTTTTTTCCAGACAATAAAGTGTACTTTGATTGATTGATTGATTGATTGAATCCAAACATGACCTATCAATTCTCTCATTCAGCTGATTCACGGATAAAGAGGATTTAGCCATATGCTGTTTTTCTAATTTAATTTTTCTGAAGTTTCTGACATTCTTTTATAACAGATAGATGCGTCTTTTCACATCAGCCCTCAGGGATATCTGCCATGCTTCGTTATAGAGTAATACAGTCTTCCTATTCGGGGACACAATGGAGGTTAAATCCACGAGAGGCTGCCCTCAGGAGGGAGTACTATCCCAACTTTTGTGGAATTTTTGCAGACCTAAATCGGGGAGTGGTGTGTATGCACAGGGCTACGCTGACGATATTGTCCTAATGGTCAACGAAGTACTTATGTGGAGGTATGTGAGGATATGATGCAATCAGCACACACAGAGGTACTGACGTGGTGCATGAAGAAGAGCCTCAAGTCCATCGCTCAAAAAACACGATTGTTCCTTTTACCAGAAAAAGAAACTTAGTGACCAACAGAGATTTTCGAATGTTGGTGAAAGCCTACAGATGTCAAAAGAATCGAAATACCTGGAGTTGAACTTCAAAGCTCAAAGCTCACCTGGAAAATTAGCCTGAAGGTGATCCTGAAACTCCCTTATCTGCATTTGCATACTGTAGTGGAGGCGAGGATAGAAGCATCCAAACTAAAGTGCCTTGGCCTATGGAGTGGCAACAACCTAGGCCACTACAACTTGAGAGTCATCTGTATCATTGTCTGCCCTTCAACGGAGGTGTATTGCACATCAATGTCCCAGTAGCTCACCTCCTCGTGGTTAAGGCTGGAAACTATGTGGGGCAATAATGCATAGCTCCGTCATACTCCACATCATTAAATTGGAGGTTAGAAAATCAGATGGAATACTTGATCAATCAATTGCTCGTTTGGAAGATGCAATGAATAACCTAGATTTTTCTACCAACAACTTCACTTATGTTAATATGGTAAAGAAACAATCTGATAAGGTTAAATTTAATAATAGTCGTCTAGTTGAAACTTCGCAAAATTAATCTGTAATAATTTACCTTGCAGAAGGAATAACGAAGATATCGTGGTGTTAGAACGTTTGGCTTCCACCCAGGCGGTCCGAGTTCGATCCCCGGTCGCGTGTCACTGAGCTGAAGTGGTTCGGATTCCACTTTCATTCAAACTGTAGGTCCCGGATCTCCCTTGCTCGCACAAAACCGAAAACCTAGGAGTTTTGTAAAAAATAATAATAATATCTTGACTTCAGAATTTACCATGGATATTTAAAGTAAGCATAAGCCAGTTCAAATTGGTGATGACCAAATTGAACGTATTCCAATTGCTTATAAAGAGGTAATGGCTTAATAATGAGATAAGGAGTGAAATTGGCTTAATAGGCAAAGTGTTGAAACAGAATCTACCAAGAGTTGATGTTAGGAGTTCCTGTAAAATATCCCCGGTCAAAGAGTTCAAACTGTAATCAATTATGACCTAAGATTGTCTCTAGATGACCCGGATGAGGTTAGATTTCTTCATAAGTATGGTGCTAGAAGTTCTGAAACTTGCAAATGGGTTATCGAAATCTCACCATATACTAGATTTGAATTGTTGATAGATAGATAAGTGTATTCATTGTAAATGCTATTTTTACAAGAAATTAGGACTAATGACAATAACAAAATAAAATAGTAAAAAATTTGGTTGTTTAATATATTGACAACCAATAACGAACATGAAACACTTTAAAACGTATACCTAATCAATTTATATTCATAAAACTATTTGTATATATTCATCAAGTATTTAAGAATCAATCAATGGAGTAGCAGCACAGGTTCAGTAAGTGTGATTTCGCCCATGCACTGAAACTTTTTTCTAATACGTAAAAGTATCCTGATAAATTGGCATAGTTTCAGAGTTCGTCATCATGTGAGAGCAATCAGGTGTTATAAATGCTGAAAACTTGGTCATCAAGTAAAAGATTGTAAAGCTCATAAACTCTGTGGTGAATGTGCCCAGGATCACGAAACCAGAGATTGACCAAAACAAGAAAATAATAGTGAATGTTGCATTAATTGTAAAACTTCAAATAAATTCGATGATGAACATAATGCTATGCTGTGTACCAACGAAGGTTGCAGTGAATTATTCAGAGCACAAATACGACTTCTGAATAATGAAATTTAAGTATTGGCCACGTAAATTTACAAAAATCACAGAGTGCAACGTGTGAAATTATACAAGTGCAATTATATCTGCTTTTACTTCAAGAATCTTACTCTTATCAAACTTCAGAAGGTAATTGGAAAATCACTGGATTCAATCAGTACAAAATAGTTGTTAATCCTAAAGAAGAACCATTAACTGCAATTGTAATACTCATGCAAAATTGTGATATTCTCAACCTTGATTGCTCAGCTAACTGTACAAGGTGTCCCAAATTCGAGCCTCATCATTGGGATCTCGGAAACCAGAAAAGATACAAGGTCGGTTAAATGGAGGCAAAGTTGCAAACGCCGCTTTCATATTTGAAAAATTCCGAATACTTCCGAAGATTTTTGGAAAAAACCGATTATTAGCGATTTCATTTTTATTTTTTTGTGACTCTATTTGAATAGATATAACAAAACAAATTTGACATTCTCATTGCCACTTTTTCTGTTCTACAAGATAGTGTTATCAGATTTTCAAACAGACGTTTCGTATTTGAGCTGCCATCATCAACTTTGTTTTTTTAAATACGGCCCTGGATTTTTTATTATGGATTTTAAAATATTCTAATGTCCCAAAACAAATGATGTATCGCACTTATTCGAAAAGTTTATATTAATAGCATTTTCCATAAGAACTCATGTGTTAGAGAGAGACAGAGAATAGATTTTTGGTAAGATCTTAGCAGGACAGCATTAAAATAATTTTTTCGAAAAAGAACGATACATCATTTTTTTAAGGACCTCAGAAGCTCCTAAAAATTGATATAAAACAATGTGTGATGTTCAACAATAGGCATGATGTTTTAATTATTCCAAAAAAAGTCAAACAAATACTATAAAATTGAATACCCAATGAAAGTTAAAGCAAATATTCAAATTGTAATCCACCTGCTTGAATGCATTTTCGTGTCAGTCTGTGAAGTTTATGGATGGCACGCTGAATGGTCCTTGCAGGGATAGCCCTGATCTCCCTTATTAGGTCTTGTCGTAATACTTCAAGATTTTGTGGTGTGTTTCGATATAGACGGTTTTTGAGAAATCCCCAAAGAAAGTAGTCTAAAGGGTTTAGGTCGGGGCTTCTATAGCTGGCCAACGTACGGGACCTTGGTTTCCAATCCATTTATTAGGGAATAATTCAATTAACAAATTTTTAACACATCTCCCATTATGAGGTGGTGCACCGTATTGTGCCACATACGGACCCATACGTTAAATGATTGTCGTCCCTGAGGTCTTACTTCTTGATTCTGCCTTAGGTTTTCTATTGACCAATAGTATTCGTTATGTCTGTTAAATAGTCCATCTGTTGAAAAACTGCATTCATCTGTCCATATAGTTTTATTTAGGAAGTCATCATTTTCATTAATTTTATTTTGCAACCAGTTACAAAATTCTAATCGTCTCTCAGCATCGCCAGGTCTTAGTGTTTGACTAATATGGATTTTGTAAGGTTTATATCCACGCTTATTTAAAGTTATCCAAACTCTCATTCGCGGTTATCCTACTTCTTCTGAGAAAACTCTAACTGAAGCTCGAGGATTATTATTGGCCTTAAAAAATAATTTAAAATTATTCATTTTACTTTCTACTTTGTAACAGTTTTCAAACTCACAGTGTTCAAGATAATTTGTTCCTCTTCTGGATCGATTCGTGTTCCATATTCAACCCTTGGCTTAACAGAACTTCCGAACTGAGCTAACTTATTATCAATATTAGCAAAATAACTATAATGCGGCTGCCGTCTTTCTGGATATTCCAACAAATAGCGCTCACAAGCCGTTTTTGAATTTCGATTCGAAATATAATAAATCCTTATCATGTCTCGTTTTTCTTCGTTAGAAAAAGTTATTTTCGTTTAATAAGCGTTAACGATTAGTGAACGAACAGTGAACTGTCAAAATATTGGATAATTTAAACATTAACAAATGAATTTAGATAGCCAGAATGCACGATGCACAGCCACTTTGATAAAATGCAATTATTTTTGTAAATATAGCCTAGGGCCTAGAGTTTGAGGGATGACACTTCAATTATATTATTTATTAACCACCCATTTTTATGTTAGTTTTTGAGTTTTATGCAGTGCGTTATTGCAAAAAAAGTTTGTTTGTATCTAATTTTTGTCTCTCTCTAACTATTGAGTTCTTATGAAAAATGCTATTAATATAAACTTTTAGAATAAGTGCGATACATCATTTGTTTTGGGACATTAGAAACTTTTAAAATCTATAATAAAAAATCCAGGGCCGTATTTAAAAAAACAAAGTTGATGATGGCAGCTCAAATACGAAACTTCTGTTTGAAAATCTGATAACACCATCTTGTAGAACAGAAAAAGTAGCAATGAGAATGTGAAATTTGTTTTGTTATATCTATTCAAATAGAGTCACAAAAAAATAAAAATGAAATCGCGACTAATCGGTTTTTTCCAAAAATCTTCGGAAGTATTCGGAATTTTTCAAA
The DNA here is from genome assembly GCA_944452925.2 of Chrysolina oricalcia. NCBI lineage: Eukaryota > Metazoa > Arthropoda > Insecta > Coleoptera > Chrysomelidae > Chrysolina > Chrysolina oricalcia. Next base: position 9,804,147 of record OX101809.2, on the reverse strand, counting down.
TATGAAAGCGGCGTTACAATGAGCACCAAATTGCGCAACTTTGCCTCCATTTAACCTACCTCGTATCTCTTCTGGTTTCCGAGATCCCAATGATGAGGCTCGAATTTGGGACACCCTGTACAGCGTGCATATCTAATTTTAGTAAAAAAGCTAGGACGATTATGACTTCTTACGCTTACCCTGGTGGAGAATGGACTGAAACACTGGACGGTTTGGTTGATATTATAAATCAAATTCGGGGAACTAAAATTTTTATTGGAGGAGATTTTAATGCTAATGCGAATGTTTGGTACGCTGAACACAATGATCAAAGGGGTGAATTAGTTGAAGATTTCATTTCTGGAAATGGTTCATATCCTATAAATAAATATGGTCAACGTTATACCTTTTAAATGGCAAATGGCTCTGCCAATATATAATTATGGTGAATGGCTTGCTTTTGAGGCATCCAATTAGTTGAGAAGTATGCGAAGGTGTTTCAAATTTCAAATAAAAGACATGCTGATTGCTTGACATATTGCGCGGGGCACATTAACTCAAAAATTTCAAACGGCATGGAGGGTCAAGTGTCACATTTTTGATGAGGTATTTCAATTCTCTTTTGAACTCTCTACATTTTTTTGGATTTCTTTTGTACGTTTTTTCACAATTTCGATCTCTATGCCTTTCAATTTTTGAAAGGGGAATTGAATTATCTTTTCAACGATGTGGCACTTGACCCCCATGCAATTTGAAGTTTATTGGTTGATGTCTTTCATTTCAAGAAGTATTATCGGTGATACCATTCAAAACAGTTTCTATCCCATGTTTGTACGCCGAACCATTCAAAAGTTAACAGGGGAAGGCGCTATACAAGCCGCACTGTATACATTGGTGTCGCATGTTTTTATATTATGTATCTCTGTCCTTGCTGAGTGCAGCTCTAATTTGTAACTTTCCAGTATATGCATTATGAAATGAAGGATTTATTATCAATATTATTGAAACCGAATAAATTGAAATTTGAATGGGACTGAAACAATTACGAAACTGCTGAAAATTCTATGGTATACAAAATCCCACTGTCGACCTGAAATAGAATAAAATGCCTTTCAATTTTCTTTCCTTTATCACTTATACATGGCTATGAATCATCCAGGGGTAGCTGGACAGCGTCTAGTGGTCACTACCGCAACATTCAAATGCAATTTTAAGGATATCCCGCTGTCCCCCGGGAGCGATTCTTCTTCCCGTTTGTTATTTACTGGCCTCTGTTTCCAATTGATGCCATAAATCAAATTGTCTTGGTAACCGAAATGGACATTGGCAATTCAACGACACTATCGCACGCCGGACCGGAATGGAACGTGGCCACAACCGGACGTCGAAATGGGCGCGTGGTTGTCGCAACTCATGTCGGATTACCAGGTTACACTTAAATCAACAGGGCGGCCGAACGCAGCATCAAGTATGAGCCGGCCGGCTTTGCCACCGTTTCCTGGATAATTCATCAAAATCTCTCAGTTTCTGGGCTCTGCACTATCAACCATATTCTCAAATCGCATTAATGGCCTGTCACTATGGGAGGATACGCGCCTCTCTTCCATATACGTAGGTGCTGAATCGGAAAAGGGGATAGTATAATACTTTATTCAGTAAATTCGCACTTCACAGGCTTGCTCCAACCAGTTTCGTATTGATATACTCAACTGTCATACATACATACTAGGCGCAACAGCAACAAAGCATTATCTGTCTTCGTATTGATATACTCAACTGTCATACATACATACTAGGCGCAACAGCAACAAAGCATTATCTGTCTTCGTATTGATATACTCAACTGTCATACATACATACTAGGCGCAACAGCAAGAGAGTACCAACCTGTCCTAGACGGGTGAAGCGCTAACTCTGCCTTTTGATAGTCTCTGTAACCTGTCCTACTATCAATAAAAGCAATTTATTATTATTATTATTATTATAACAAAGCATTATCTGTCTTCGAATTGATATACTCAACTGTCATACATACATACTAGGCGCAACAGCAACAAAGCATTATCTGTCATTTGTTTCCCACAAAAAATATCCGGTTAATCAGACATCATCATGAGAAGTAAGGAAGCGGTACGTTTTTATATTTAACAAATTGGTGCGGTTGAGGTGGAGAGTGGTGGAGAATGGTGACTAACTATAACTAACTATAACTAACTATAATAGCTGTAATAGACATGCATGAATACGAAAATATTTTGAATCGGTAATTCCCAGATATTGTGATTTGGAATTTGAGTCACATTTCAGGTTTTCAAGGCATGCTGTTGAAGATACGAGTATAAATTGAAAAATTATAAGCCTACTAGAGAACCAAACAAAATTTCAATGTCAAAATATTTTATTACTCAACATATTCTCCTCTTAATTGGATACATTTATTACAGCGAAGCTACAACGTCTCTAGACCTTTCAAAAAAAATGTTTCTTCTTGCTGTGCAAACCAGACCTCCACAGATTTTATTACCTCCTCGTTGGAAGAAAATTTACGACCTCTTAAACTTTTTTTCAGTTGAGGAAAGAGATGATAGTCGGACGGAGCCAAATCTGGTGAATAAGGGGGGTTTTCTAGTAATTCAAACCCTAAATCACGAATTTTTTGCATGGCAACGTGAGATTTGTGTGCAGGGGCGTTGTCCAGCCAAAACAAAACACCTTTGGATAGCTTTCCGCGTCTTTTTTCTTTAGTTTTTTCCCATAGAGTGGTCAGTAATGTCGAATAGTAATCTCCAGTTATTGTTCTACCCTTATCTAAAAAATCAATCATGATAACTCCATGGCAATCCCAGAAAACTGAAGCAAGAACTTTTCCAGCAGATTTTTGGACACGAAACTTCTTAGGTCTTGGAGAACCGTAGTGTCGCCATTCCATCGATTGTTGCTTTGTTTCTGGATCGTAGAAATGTACCCAAGTCTCAGCCATAGTAACAATTCGGTTTAAGAAATCTACATCGTTTTCAAATCGAGCACAGTTCGAACGCAATGCTTACTACCCTTGCTCGCTTTTGTTCAACATTCAAACATTTGGGGATCCATTTTGCAGCAATTTTTCTCATGTCCAAATTGACGTGAACTATATGATGAAATATTCAGTGGTTCAGATATCCGTTTTAGCCCAATTCGACGGTCTGTTAAAATCATGTCATGAACTGCATCTTTATTTTCGGGGACTGACACAGAAACTGGCCTTCCCGATCGGTCATCATCTTCATTGGAAAATTTACCTCTTTTGAAGCTTGCAGTCCAATTTTTCACGGTCGCATACGAAGGACATTGATCACCAAGGGTATTAAGCATATCTTCGTAAATCTGCTTACCTCTTAACCCTTTTAAATACAGGTACTTGATGATGACTCGATACTCCAATTTTTCGATTTTCACAATTTCGGTGGACATATTTTTTCTTTTAATTTATTGTGTAACTCTGGTTTACTTTTTTGACGTCAAACTTCACACTGTCACTTCTAATAAGTTATTGTTCGTTGCTATGGTAACGCAATATTTTGTTTATGCAGGGAACTGGTCTAGGCTAACTAGATATCAATACATCCTCGTATTTTCAAAAAACTTCATTTTGATCCAATACCAACAAGTATCGGAATGCCCCCAGTACAGCCCACTGAGGCATTCCTTATGACGCACTGGATAATGATAAATCAAGAATGTTACAGAACTGTGGCTGATCTAGGTTCGGTTCCAGTCGGGAACACGCTCATACAATTTTTATGAAAACTGTTGAAAAAATTTCATGTTCAAAAATAATTAAATCAAATGTCAAGCTCTGAGGACAACAGTCCATAATCTTAGTGTCCTGCGAGGGAACAACTCCTGCCCCAAAGTTTTTGGTTGTGTTGATAGAACACATTCCTGGACCCATTCCTGGACCAAACGGAGATGATTCCTTTTATAGCAGAAAAAGCTTTCACTCTATTCTCCTTCAAATATTATTCTATTTCTTTAGCCGTTAATTGTATACTTTCTAAGTTCCCCTCCCACTTCTAAATTAACGTCTAGTAATTCACTGTATAAAAAAGTAAATGCAGAGCCTGTGATCAAAAACATAAACTCAAAAACCAATTACACGATACTCACCAACACCTAACATAACAATCGATCTGAATTTTTGTCAGTTGCGTAGAACTTCCGGTTAAACCGGAAGTGGGCACGAAATTCCTTATTTCTAACGAAACGCCCTGTATTTTATCACATTTTTGTAATCTACGTACTATTTTGATATAATTTGTATTTAATGTTCCCATATTAATTCTTAACCGTTTTCGAGTTATTACGATTGTTGTGAAACATTTTGAGTTAGCACTATACTTTCACCATTGGCTTTGCTTTAACCAACTCATACCTAGCTTCAGGAATTCGATTTTTTCCAGGAGAATTAAGTAGAAATATATCTATAATTTCTAGAGAAGAATAATTACCTTCAGAAGTAGGGACTAGGACTCCTGGTGGGTATTTACTAAATTAACCTAAAACACCTACAAGTTTTTTTTTTACTGAATTTTTACTGAATCTGAAAATCCTATAATAGTGAGATAACTCATCGCTGAAAAACATTTTAAGTTTTCTTGATTGTGCTTGGGTTTGCACTTTGAGTGGTACACCCTCGTCTCCATTAGCCTTACGAACACCTCCGAGTGTTGATAATGAGGAGGAGCTTGTTGACCGAAGAAATAATTTTAGTATTAAACTGAATGCTTCTGTATATCAATATTTCTTCTTGAAGCATAGCACTACATCTTTTTTATTTGGTTTTCATTTGAATGTCTTCTTTACAACTTTCATGATATTCACATATTCTAACAAAAAACTAGAAGGTAAAAACCGGCTAATTATTCTCTTCCACCCTATCCTACGTCCATGACTCTAGGATTTGTGTTCATATGATGCTGAATGACTTGCTTCTTATGGTCATCACTTTGCCCAATACCAAATTATTGCAGGGTTGAATTCAATTTTTCCAGTTCCGCTCTTCGTTTCGGAGAAATGAACAGGGATACTTTTATACAGAATGATACAAGGTGTTTCACCGAAAACACTCCAACAACGCTTAGAACTTTTCATGCACGTGAATATTTTGAGAAACATTGGGGCCCCTTTATTTTTTTTTTTAGGTGGACATTGTTATATTATTATTGTTGCTGTAACTTCAACCCCTTATCGGTGTGTTGTGATAATCATTTTGAAATGCATTCAATTTGTATGTTGAATTGGATTTTGATAGACCTGTCGTGAACTTGCACACCAAAATAAAAAAGAATTGGAGCATATTTTCCACCTAAAACAGCTCTTTCTCGGGGAAAATTTCTCATTTCTCTCAATTACAAGCGTGATTAATACTACCACCTTTGCTACATCAATTTGTATTATTCTAATTTGTTCACAATTTCAACTTTTATTAATATACTCTGAGTCACTTGCATAGGATAGGGAAGAGTTCCAGAAAGCCACTTGAAACAATCTGAACATAGTAAATAAATTATCCAAGATTATGTATAAGTAAGATTATACATAACATATATCTTATGAAGAGGCAACTTTCCATTTACTCAATAATCATGCACCTTTTCAGGAACTGAACTCAGACTTTATGTTCCACCAATATCGAATGATCCCAAAAAAGGGACCTTCCCTTACTCAAAATAATTTTTAAAAAATTTCTCGAATTAGCTGTACTTATATCCGAAAAGGCTCGACTGAATTCAGCAAAGGTGAAGGAGTCATGTGGACGGTGGAAATCCTTGGATAACGAATGCTTTAGAATTGCTGTTGGATTCAGATTGGGTTTATCTGTTTGTTCTTCTCATTTATGTGCTCGTAGATGTGTCATGAATAGTAGGGGTACTCATGGTTTGAGCTGCCAAGAATATGCTGTCCGTTTACCTAGACATTCATAGGTGAACGATATCATCAAACGTGCTCTGGTTTCATCAGTAATTTTAGAGCCTCAAGGTGTCAATCGTGATGGTGGAGAACGACCCCATGGTGTGTCCCTCGTACCCAAGACGCGTGGGAAACCTCGATCGATCTACCAAGTACACGTACCCCAAAGTTCCGCTACAAACACCAGAGAATTTTAAAATAAGAAAATACTATATTTCCGAAAGTAATAATATTTTCCATCCAGTTGCTGTTGAAACTTCTGGTATTTTAGGCTCACAATCTCTAACTTTTCGTTATAGTTATAATACTAAGCCTAGCAACTAAAGAAAACAGGTCAACTTCTTTCTCGATTCAAAGAATCAGTATAGCTATCCAGCGTGGTAATGCCTCTTCACAAATCGGCACCATTTCTCCTTCCCACTACTTAGATGAAACTTTATATCCTGAAAGGAAGTAAAAACGCCATGTCAAGGTTGGAAAAGGTATAGAAGAGTCGAGGAATGATTATGTATATTTCAATTTGGAAGCAAATTACTTTGCATTTCACATATCTAGAGATGTCTAGAGATTCTCTATTGAGAAAAATGTTATGCGTAATAGTTTTCATGAACATATTTCCAAACATCAAGTTTCACGTAATATTATATGGGTTCATCAACTCATCCAACGCCCAACAATTCCACCATTACTCCATCAAACTCAAATCATGCAGTTCCAGTGACAGATATTCACAGTTGAAATGGGTACTTGAAAGACAATGGGAGTAGGAAACGCCTATGACTTGGTCTTATCCATTCTTGGAAGAGATTGATAATTTAAGTGATAGTGAGAAAGCTCAAGACTCATGGACTAGATTCCTGAATGTGGACAACTCCAAGATTGTAGATATCATCGTTTGTCAACTGAAATCTACCTTGAAATGCAACTTCGATCCATTTTGGGATCTTCTCTACCGATACCACGAAAAACAGGTCAACTAGTTTCGTCTTAGTGTTTGCATTTTTTCACTAGGAAGGAAATTTTGGATGATGACCTCAAACCAATGTGTTCGCTGTGCAAAATCAGAAGAAAGTTCACAAAATCTTTTTTCGATCAATCAATTTTCTTCGACAAAAAGAATCTTGAGAAAGTTGAATGTTTAATTTCCCTTGGAAGTTTTGGATATGAGTTGCTACGCTTTGGACAAGGTAGCCCCTTACAGTCTATACGCATTATCCAGTCACAGCGGGTTTTCTTATAACGGTCACTACACAGCTTATTGCAGACATCTTAACGTTTACACGTGGTACAAGTACAGTGATTCTCTGGTGATACTATTATCGTCTAAATCCGTTGCTTGTTAGTGGGGAGGCATATATTCTCTTCTACGAATTGTAGTGCACTAAGATATATTCCTTTATTTTTAAACAATATCTTATTAGGTTTAGATTTTTTTCATTTCCATTATCAACTTTAAATTCAATGTTAACGAAATGAATCGAATAAAATACTGAAATCTTCTTTGATATGCAAACAACTCAAAATTCTCCAGATTTCATGGGCCATAGAGTATTCTGTCAATAAACTGACGGACTTCAAGAAGACCTTGAAATTGTTTTTATTGAATAAATGTTTTCATACACTAAATAGATATTTTAGCCTAAAATGAGTGGTGATTTTGAAGTGTTTGTGAATTTCATTGAACTTTTTTTCTTGTGTTTTTAGTCTTTACATTGTTTCGTCCTTTGATTTTATTTTTATGACTATTCCTATACAAAACCTGTTTTTGTCATTTTAAGGAAAATAAAGAATTTGAATTTGAAAAATCCAATCGGTGCCAAAAATCAGTTTCAGTGGATTTTTGTTTGTTACGCGCATTTGAATAAGTACTCGTATTTAAAGAAGACATTGCATACATTTCAAATACAAATTTGTTTAGGAAAGCATCATTACTGTTATTATTATTAGACGATGGTGCGGAAATAATCTCTTTACCAAAAGACTTTTACCTTACTAGTATAATTTTCCATATGATCTGCCCTAGTCCGTTCCTGTCCGGCAGCTCGCCAAAGAATCTGTTTCTTTTCAGCAAACGATCCACACCCCTCTTAATGCTGCCAGTAATATTCAATTTGACAATGAAATTATCTTCTTTGATTGATGATTTTGGCAACTTAACTTCCATCGCTTTATTATGAAAGTTGTAAAAGTACAGCGGCAACTTTGGGGCCATTTTCAACATCGTCAGGGTTAGTAGATTGATGAGCTAATGGTATCGATAATGCACTTCAGTGTACTCCATAGTCATTAAGACCAACACATTGTTAAAGTGACACAACGATGCCTTCTCATAATGCTGTTAAAATACCAGTAACGGAGTTGGCAGAGCTCACACAAACGGATATTTCGTTACAAAAAATGAGGAATAAATCTTTCAGTTTTTATACCTCTTCAATAGAAGTGGTGTGAAAACTTAAAAAACGCCTTTTCACCTGGAATGCTAACTTTGAAAAGAAGTAATGAAGAGAAGAGCTCCTGAAGTTGTTTTGGATAGATAGGTATCATATCGTCGCAACAAAAGGTAGGAAATAGAAAATTAGTAAAATCAAACATCACAAATTGGTAATAAAATGTACATACCTCGGCAGTAAAGTAAATAACACGAACAATATAATACATATACTGAATATAATAATGGTTCTGATCATAGGACTCCTTGGTGAATGATGGACACACTGCTGGCGGAAATCTTAGCCTCTCGAATGCAGAAGGCCGTCATCCTTGGTTCACTTCGTCTGCTCAGAGCACATGACTCCCGGACCCAACATTCACTTACCCTACGGACGTAATGAGTGGTTATTGGGGTAAACGTCACCAGCGTACCCTCCGGATGTGCCGGAACTCCGTAGACAGGGCCTGACTGGGATAATCCCTAACGAAATAATAATGCGAAAGGCCTTGATTCGTTACGTCTGCTCAAGGCACACGATTCCCGGACCCAATAGCTGCTTACCCCATAGTTTGGAGAGTGGTTATTGGGGTAATGATGATGCCAGCGCACCCTCTGAATGAGTCGGGGCTTCGGAGATAGAGACCGACTGTAGCATTATAATTCAAATGATAATGATAGTACCTTGTTGAACCGGTCTTGATTTCGAAATCCATCGTTATGGGTCCCACTACCTTGAATTTGACCCCTATTCCGAGTTGGTCGGTTGTGGGGGCATAAATCTCGTCTCCAAGGAACCGAGATTATTCAATTTTCAATTGAGAATGTTTCTCTTTAAAACATGTTTACTGATTTTTTCTCTTCTTCCTGACAGAACCTGTCAGACTGATTGTACTCATGTTTGTTGAGCCTACAATGCCCTGTGAGAAGTCGTACTAATTTTCTAGTACTGCTCATCTTCTGTCTTAGTAGATATTCTGTGAATGGTAGCTGCGGTTGTTTGATAAACTCTTCGGCGTGTCTCATTTGTGGTGAATTGTTTCACCATTTTTGAGATTCCAACATGATTTGGTCTTTGTTTTTAGTACAGCTTTTGCTATACCGCAAAACGGTTGTGGACCATTTAGGGCCTGGTCTCACTTGCTCCTTCTCGGGCTAGTAAATCGACATCTTCACTGCCTTTATAACTGGTATGTACTGTTACCCAGGCTAGGGTCAGTTTGTTCTGCCCTGCTCTTTTACGGCTTCCATGCAGTCCCAAACAAGTTTTGAGGTAACTTGCTCTAGCTGTTAGTGTTCTTCCACCTTTCCACCAATTACAGATATGATAACCCAGTTTTTCAAGTTGGCGTGTATCCACTGGCACAGTAAGGGAGGTACCCCCTTTTTTACTAGAGCGTTTGCTATAAACTTGGTGGATGTATTATTGAAGGCACCCTCGATGTCTGTGAATGTTGTCATGGCTATCTCTACACGTCTTCCAAGGACTTTGTTAGTAGACTGTTGAGATCGTCCGGTACTAAGTCCGTTGACTTGTCTGGCTGATACGCATTTTGCCGTTCGTTGAGCGGGCTAGTTTGTAGTACCTCATCTCCTATACAGGGTGTCCGGTAAACCTTGTACAATATTGAAACTGGTGATAGACCAGTTCATGACTGTTCAGACTATCGGAATTTCACCTCAGTAGAAATATCACCGTTTTCGAGATAATGGGCATTTTAAGAATTTCTGGAAAATGGCTACCTAACCTTGGATATTTGGGTGCTATGTATACAAATTGAGACGAATTCAAATATCTTTGCTGCTGAAGATTACTGATGAGTGATGCTTTTAGACGTACAGAACAGTTTTTCAGAAAGTGAAAAAACATTTCAAGAAATGAGGGTGAAATGACAGATTTGAGTTTCATCAATTTTTTTTTAAGTTTGACATTATTGTCTGAAAGAAACATAACCAATTGGAAGTGGACATCCATTTCAAAACAATGCTCATTTGGTCCAGACTCTACCATGGTATATAAAACAAACTATAATTATTTTTGGAGGAAGTGATTTCCATTGAAATAGGCGTGGTTTTATTCTAGACTTCCACCAACTTTTATACTTATTCTCAAAAATTATTTTATTTCGATTTTATCAAGATAAAATGAGTCGGGGCTTATTATCAATGAAGAATAGACTGCTTGGTAGCATTAAATAGTATGTCAATAAAATTAACTTTTCATGTAATTAAGCCTAATAAAATTATTGAAATGAAATGTCGATTATCCTTCATGGCACCGATTAATACAAATTCTTCTGATAAATGTCGCAATTGTTCAACATTTAGATTCTAACAAAGTTTCAGAGACCGACAGATATACAGGGTGTAACCAAATAAGTGCAAATTTTTTTAGGAGGTGAATCCTTGTCGAAAATTAAAAACTTTTCCAACTCCTGTGTTTTGTCGGTAGAAGCAATAGTTTCCAGATGAAAAAATAAAATACAGCATTGTGCATAAACGGAAATTCCGTAAATAGCATTGAAATAATCTAGTAGGTGGCCGTCACATTTTGTTGAACAACTTGTGACTTCTGTCTTATTTTTTTGAAATTATTCTGCTTGTTTCATTCAGTGGTATTTATTTCTTTGTCATGCCGTACACACGTTATACTCCCCGAGAATATGCGCATATGCACTACATTTATGGTGAATGTGGAGGTAGTGCTACTGCTGCAGCAGCGCCTTATGCAAAACGATATCCGATTGCACAATGCCGCTCAGAGAATCGCTGATTTGGGGGCTATAACCTATAACGAACGGTTCTTCTTGAAAAAATGTCGTCTCTGCGTACGAGTGGATAAAAAATAACCTTTTTGTAAAATTATTCAGTGCAATGTTGAATAATCGTTGTTGTGGTTTATAGTGTATGTTGATTCAAAAAAACATTGAATTATTATTTACTTCTTTACATCATTGAATGCTTCCAAGCAGTTGATTCGTTATTACTCATGATTATTTAATCATTTCATCCTGATAGGATAAAAATAAAAGACATTACTGACAAAGTCTAATGGAGTTGATTTTAGCTCAGAATAACATCACACTCTAATATAATCGAAATTCTACTACTTCCAAAAATAATTATCGTATGTTTTATACCATGCATGGTAGAGTCTGGACAAAATGTGCATCCTTTTGTAATGGATATCCACTTCCACTTGGTTATGTTTTTTTAAACAATAATGTCAAACTGTTGTTAAAAAAAATTGTGAAACTCAAATCTGGCATTTTACACTCATTTCTTGAAAATTTGTATCGTTTTCTGAAAAATTGTTTTGTACGTCTGAAAGCATCACTCATCAGTAATCTTCAGCAGCAAAGATATTTAATTGGTCCGAATTTGTAGACATAATACTCAAAAATCCAAGGTGAGGTTGTGATTTTCCAGAAATTTAAAAATGCTCATTATCTCGAAAACGGTGCTATTTTTACTGAGGTGAAATTCCAATATTCTGAACAGTCATGACCTGGTCTATTACCAGTTTCAATATTGTACAAGGTTTACCGGACATCCTGTATATTTATTTATCAGCTCAATGTATCTAAACTAAACTAAACAACTACCGAAAATCTGCAAGAGATGAAGAATAAGGATTGAAGAAGGGGTGGATATATGTAAATTCTTCTGGAGATTTTAGTAGATAAAAAAACTTGATTGCTCCTAATTTGTTCACGTTGTTTTCCATTAGGTTTCTGTAATTTTTGCGTTCAGATTCCGATTTGGTTCATTTCCAGTTTCACGAGATGTTTCGCATCTCTAGTCGCTAGTACTGGATATGAGGTTTTTAAAAAAAATCACTCTTGTGAAGTAGGATAACCGTTGTTGATAGATTGGATTTCCCCGTTACATAAGTTATTATTTAAACGTGTTTGATCTTTACTTTATGGTATTACATTTCTCTTGCAAAGGTTTGGTGTGAAATGCCTGTAAAGCCTCATTTATTTGAATTTCAAACAGGAAATCTACTAAAATATTAAAAACGCTGTCGCCTGCTGCTCTTCAAAGTGACTGCATCTATGAGTGGTAGTTTGGGCTTGATTTCCACATGAAGTGATGAACTAAATTCCATTGTTCTCAGCGTCTCTCTTCAACAAGAGTTAGATTTCAAAATACACTACAAACATTTGTCTCCTAGACAGGCATTACGTAAGCTGTTGAGGTAAAACGAGGTTAGCCTAATAGCTTTGATTCAGACGGACATAAAGCAGTATTCGGCTATTTGCCAATTACCGTACATTATGCTAAACAGCGCGTTGCATCTCAGCTTATGTGACATTTGCTAATCAATGGCGTCGGTGTAAATCACGTTCCCATCGGGTCGAACACGTCTAAAGCTTCGACGATACATGCATCAAACTGTTGGTAATTGCCTACCGGTCGTCAGAATCTATATCATATTTTAGTAATTCTGTTTCTGATTAAGATAGAGCCGGTCGGAGGCAACAATCAAAGCTAGTGACAGTACCTTGTGGTGGTTTCAACTCGATAACATCATATCGATGATTTATGTATTAACGGAGGTATCGAGCGCCATGTTGTTTCCTTTCGATCTGAATATCGAAGTTATATTAGTTTCCAACTGTAACTTTTTTTTCCAGCACTTTTTTTAATGTCATTTGCATTTGTACCTATGCCAAACACGACGAATACCTATCTCTACAGAGGTGCGTTTCAATATTACGTCCGACGTGCGTCCGACGTTTAACTTTTCTTATGTAGCGTTTCGATATTAGAACGTCTTGTCCGAAAACTTCATTCCATCGTTTCAAAATTCTTGAGTGGAACGTCCGACCGTCAACTATTTACCCCACGATTTAGGAGAGCGTTTCAAAATTCAATCTGACAGATATCGCCCGACGAAACAACTATGACGTCATACATCGTCCGTTACCGGACGACAGACGTTAAATTGAAACGCACCTCTGGAGTCTTGTATCACGACTGGTTGTTTGTAGCTATTAGAGTATTTAGAGCTAAAATATAGATTGCCGCTCGACAAAGAGACCAATCTTTGAAGAGCGGCAATGGCACTTTGTGATGGAAATAACCACCATCAGACTTTTTCTACAAAGGCAGCTCTTAGACAAAAAAATACTCGTTACGTCATTAAAGGCACGTAATATTACCAATGAGAAAATCAACACTCAGTAGCTATACTAACTGTATAGCATCATAACTGTCGAAAATTCTACTTCAGACATCCCTAATAGTAACGTTAGTCACTCCAAACATTTTAGCTTGAAAAATTTGAATATGTCAAGACCCGGTGAGGTTAGGTTTTGATGAAGAATATTTACATGCACACAGAGGCATGAATGAAGCATTCCATAATTTTAGGGAAACTTTCAACATTGCCATTGCTTTTCCTGAGGCCTTCAAATTATATCGCGTTTAAATAATGGGGGCATCTGGGAATACTATCGAAAGTATAAAAAAGTTGTCTAATAACCAAAAAGAAAAAACTACATAATCATCTACTTATTTCAAATAGTGATAACAAACAGAAAATAATTGTTAACAATAATGTAGGTAAGAAAGAAAAAATAAATAAGATTCAAATGAATATTAAAAGTAATGAAAGTGATTCAAAGCAATGGCGCGTACCGTATAGATGTGTGCAAGTGTACTCCTAGTAAAGTCTTAAATAAAACAGTGAAAACGGTGGGAAATTAACGAAAACTTTCTGAAATAGCAAAATTGTTGGTTCTACCTGGTGATAAAATAGTCTCAACTACTACAAAAATGGTTATTACGAGAGAAATTCGTGATGAAATTGAAACGGCAGTGAATTCCTCATTAACCCGATGTTTAAAAGACCCGAATTTCATAAAAACGATGGTGGACAATGTATCAAACGCTGTGATAAAAAGCATCGAAAAGAAGTTCAACCAAATTGAACAAAAAATCACCTACCTACAGGATGAATTAAACAGTACGAATAAAGCAATGGAAAACATGATAAACAAAAGTGAGAATGAGATTGCGAAACTTATACAACAAAATGGTTTGCTAGAGAAAAAAATTGACAACATAGATCAGGAAAAACGAAGGAAGAATTTGAGAATTTTCAATGTTGAAGAAAAGGATAAAGAAAATACAAGAGAAGACATCGTCAAACTATTGGAAACCAAAATGGCAATAAACATTTCCTCAAATGATATAGTTCTGTGCTATAGGGTGGGTAAAAAAGAAGAAAGAGGCAAACCAAGAGGAATATTTTTAAAATTGAAAGATTTTGAAATGAAGCAGGAGATATACAGAAAGAAAAAATTACTAAAAGGTACTAGTGTAGTAATCCGTGAAGATCTAACAAGTATTAGAGTCGACTTACTAGCTCGTGCAATTGAAAAGACATCGCTGCAAAATGTGTGGACTAATGCTGGTAAAATTTATGTTAATGTTCAGAACAAATTGGCTATAATAAAATCTAGGGATGATTTTGATAAACTCTTTTCTATAAACTCCTAAGCTGTAAAATCTTCGCAATCATTTTTGTTACTTTGTTATTTTCGTTAACTTTATATTCTTTATAATTTTTCTATCCCAAAATTGTTCAGATAAATTAAAATGTTTCATAAACTTGTTGTTATTTCATACGATCACTACTACTATTGATCTGATTCCTATACATCTACTAGGTGTACGCACCATAAGTTTATACGAACACATTCTTATGATAGATTTTTTAGAGATTTTAGATGAGGAGGAGGAAATCAAAACAGAAATTGTTGCGAGTTTACAGGAATGTTTTGAAACTGAAGAGGAAGGAGTGAGAGGTATTGGAATAATTCATTTTAACATAAGAAGTATTAAAAAACACTATGATGAGTTGCTAGTGTATCTAGACTCAGGAAAACATAATCTCGATGTGGTAGTCTTGTCGGAAACATGGAATATTGATGATGTGAGTACATTCAACATTCCAAATTACAATATATATTATAATGACTCTAAAGTCAATCAAAATGATGGAATCATTATCTATGTGAAAAACAATATCGATGTAAATGCTGAGATCGTCCCACTATCTGAAACAAAACTATTGAGTCTGACCTTCGAAAACAGTGGTGTCTCAATTTGCGTAACTGCATCTTACAGACCCCCTTCTATAAACGTGCAAACATATTTGGACAATTTAGAACAGTTTTTTGTAAACTCTAACAAAAATAATCTTGAGATTTTCATGGGTGATATTAACATTAATCTGAAGGATACTCTTACTCAAAATACAGTACGATATTTAAATATCCTAACTGAACACGGTTTCATATCATATATTAATGAGCCTACTAGAATAACGAAAGGATCAAGTACTATCATTGATCATATTTTCATTAGGAAAGAAAACTTTAATAGAAATGAAATTTTAATAAAACCAAAAATAATTCAAGTTGATATGACAGATCATTACCCAGTGCTTGTAACGATAAACGAAAGAAAAAAAAGTAATGCTACAATAAACCAAAAAAGAGACATCATCATCAAGAGAACTGATTATGTAAAGCTAAATTTACTCTTACAACAAGAAGATTGGTTGAGTATTCTGAACTGCGAAGATGTACAACTTGCATATGATCTTTTCATTAACAAATTCAAGCAATACTCAGCTAGGGCAACTAAGGTAACAACATTTTGTAAAAATAAGAACAAGCATATAAAACCTTGGATCACCACTGATCTCGTAGATTCTATAAAGTTTCGGGATTATCTTAAGAAAACTTGGAATAACACCAAAACAATAGAAGCAGAAATTAAATATAAGAATTATAGAAACAAATTGACCGGGTTAATAAGGCAAACAAAAAATCAATACTACAGAAATGAATTGAATGAAGCAAATGGTGACTGTAAAAAGACATGGAAAATTATTAAAGATATTTCAAATAAAAACAGCACTAAAAATAACGTACAAAACATAACAATTACAAAATCAAATGGTGAAAAAATGAGTAATAATGATGAGAAAATAAATTTGTTTAATGACTATTTCATAAATATTGGGCAGGACATGGTGAAAAAAATATCTAGAGGAGATTTGCCAAACGGTTTTCTTAAAAATAAATCTATAAAATCAACTATGTACTTAGAACCTACGAATGGGAATGAAGTAATTATCCTGATTTCAAACCTCAAAAATAACTGTTCACCAGGACCTGATGGAATAACTGCTAAAATGATTAAACATACTCACACACATCTCATAGGACCCTTAGTACATATTATAAATTTATCGTTTCGTACAGGGGCCGTGCCCCAGCAATGGAAAGAATCAGTTGTAACACCAGTTTATAAAACAGGTAAAAAAAATCAATTAAACAACTACAGGCCTATCTCTGTAATAAATAATTTTGCAAAGATTTTCGAACAAAGCATTAAAAAAAGGTTATTATCATTCTTTGAGAAACACTCCGTCATAACTAAACATCAGTACGGCTTTCTGAATAAATTAAGCACTGAAAATGCTATTATGGATCTTGTGGAAAAAACTGTCGATGCTTTGGACAAGTCAAGGAAGTGTTTAACCATATTCCTTGATTTGGCCAAGGCATTTGACACCGTATCCCATAGTCTCCTGATATAAAAATTATATACATATGGTGTGCGAGATAAGACGCTAGAAGTCTTGCAGAGTTATTTAGCAAATAGATTGCAAAGAGTTAAAATTGCCGAACAGTTGAGTACTCCACAAGAAGTTACTATTGGCGTTCCTCAGGGAACGGTGCTTGGACCAGTTCTCTTTCTCATTTACATAAACAGTATCTCAGAAATGACTGACTTTTGTGGTCACCTCATCTGCTATGCTGATGACACAGCTATTGTTTATACAGGTGATTCATGGGAAAATGTCTATAAACTTGCTGATGACGGGCTCCGAAAAATTAAGATATGGCTTGATTATAATTTATTGACCCTGAATGTTAGTAAGACGAAATTCATGACATTTTCTCTGCAAAACACTGATCAGCCTCAAGGAATTAAATTAAAGATAAATAGTACGAGGTGCACCGATACACATCAACCATGTATATGTGAAACAATAGAAAAGATCACAACTATCAAATATTTGGGTGTTATGCTGGACCAGCATTTCAGATGGGACGAACACATAAGTCATGTCACCAAAAGATTGAGAAAGCTTATTTACACCTTTTATAATCTACGAGATATTCTGGATAGGAAGAATTTGATGATCTGTTATACATCTCTGGCTGAGTCGGTGATACGGTATTGTATAATAGCGTGGGGTGGTACATTTTATAGTATATTAAATTGCATGCAAACAGTGCAAAACTCCTTATTAAAAATAATATTTAAGAAACACAGATTGCATTCAAGTGAATCTCTATACAGAGACACCAAATTACTCAATATCAGATCTTTATATACTTTCCAAAGTCTGACATGGATTTATTCGAATATGGAAAAATATGACCAATGCAAATCCAAAGTAAGTAGATTCACTGAAAAAATACAACTTCCATTGTTTCACAAGACACACACTCAGAGATTCGTTTTCTTTTATGGTCCAAAACTTTATAATATGCTCCCATCACAAATGAAAAATATAAATACTCTTCCTAAATTCAAAAAAAGTTTAAAATTATACCTCACTGAAAATGCAACGGTGATTAACAATATCTTTTGAGTCCTCATTACAAAACTGTCACAAAATAATTATTATATCATACAAGAATACGATAAGATCATTTATCCTGGATTATCCTCTCTCCTTCCTTATTAACTGCATTTACCTTCTCACTCCAATTATATAATATAATATATTTAAAAATGTTATGTATCTTGCTAATCAAACCCGCTGACGTACTCCTGCTCCTCATCTCCCCTCTACTCATAAATTTTTGTTCATTCCATTAACCGCATCTATATTTTTGTTTTTTATAGTCGTAGGTATTCATTCAAATGGAGAGAATAGGCACAATACAAGCATATTCTATGCTTAGGTGTAATTCTCTACATTTGATGAATTGTAAAAAAGCACATAAATTGGTTATTCTGTAATTGATTATTTGAATTGTTTTGAATAAAGAAATTGAATTGAATTGAACAACTGATAGTGTATATTTTCTTGCTCAACATTTTGCTAACAACTTCAATCACAAAACTAGGGAGTTGACACATTTCTTCAGCGAAAATACTTATTGTACCTACACGGAGAAAACTCGTCCGAGTAAATTGTTTACTTGAAAAAAATTCAATTGTGGTTACTAAATTTTCACATACGGTGGGAATATGAGGGACTCATGGTGAGCGAAACGATGTTTCTGAAAGTGTGTTCCTACCGTAACTCATCAGAATACTTAGCGAATCGAAATATTTTTCATGTTCGATATCTGTCGGTGCAAACTAAACCAATTGTAGGTATAATGATAACTACCACTATTGAATCGTTTATCTGAAACAACTTCACTTGGTCTAAGCCATCTCAATAATAACGTCAATCGATCAAATCGATTGGGTAGTGATCAATTCACTTATGCTTAGTTAACTTTTTCATGTTCGGGCACGTTCGGGTGCTTCCGCAAAATGCCTCTGTTGCGAAAACGGCCTCACAAGCCACGGCGCCCACGGCGTCATTTCATTCGATTTGTTTCATCCACATGTAGTGTCCTGTTATGAGCGTGATTGTAGCCGGAATCATATTTATGCATGATATATAGCAATGAAAGAGTGTATTATTTATCAATGGTTTTCCAGTGAGTATAGCCTATGTGGTAATTTTCAAATATTTCTAATGTTATTGGATACAAATTGTAAGTATGTGACAATTATACTTTAAACTGTTCAGAATCATGCAATAATCTAATATGTCGAGGACTATTAATTATTGTCAAATATAGCAGAAAATCATACTTACTTGATAATAATAGTCATTAGATTATTTCATATTTTGAAATGATTTAAAGTATATTTTTCTATGATGCAATTTTCATCCACTTGCAGTACAAATACTCGAAAGTGACCATAAACGCTACTCAGAGAAAACGATTCAATTGAGTAAATAAATAATACACCAATGACAAGAGAACTGCTAATTACTGGGTATGGAAAATAATAGGTATCAAGGATAGGTCAAAAAGAAAGTAGAAGCTGAAAAATTATAGATCGAGTTCACTTGGGATTACTGATCAACGTACTAATAATAATGCATCTATATTCCACCCATAAGTGAACAATTCATTTGGCATTAGTAAAGTGGACAATAAAGGGTATTAATCTGAAACATATCAAAATAGGTTAGTTAGTTCATTTGTCCCATATAGTATACAAGTTTTTACTTGTGGATATTCACTAACGGTTAGTGATTTTTTTCTCCGTGTATATATACTTCCAATTGGTCTACAAATAATATTGCTTACTTTCCCATTACTACACCGGAAATTGTAGATATTGTGGATATTAATAATAATATTAATATATTATTAAAGACTTTCTGTAGGTGATGGAGTTAATATTATACCAGGTAGCCGAGTGGTTAAAGCGACATTGTTTTGAATCACTTTGTCTGCCACGTGGCGATGGTTCAAACCATGGCGGCTGCAGACATTTTTCTGATGGTCCGAGTATGTGCTAGGAATCGCACGTAAAATGGTAAGACCTCCCTAATCCTTGACTCGCACATGTTTCGTCTTCTGAGGGCTGCCGTTCGTAAGGGAACGACTGTTGATTAACGCAGTATCGACAACTATAGATTAATTTCTCTGCTGAATTTAATTTCAAATATCTTTGAGACAGGATTTTCACATTTTTAGAAAAAAATACAATTTTGACCAATAAACAATTTGGATGTCGACCTGGAAGATCAACCAAGGGGGCGACTCTTGAGTTCATGGATAATGTCTGTAGTAGTTTGGATAAAGGACTTTATGAGGCAGATTTATTTTTAATCCTACCAGAGCTTTCGATAGTCTCAAAATAGAACTTGTTAAGGATAAACTGTATGCTCATGGTATAATAGGATCAATGTTGGACTTATTATATTCATAATCATCTGAAAGATTTTTTTATGTACAAATTGCAAGTGAAAGGTCTGATATAAGTATATGATATAGACATAGGTTTTCCTCAGGGATCTGCGCTGGGACCGCGCTTATTTCTTATATTAATAAACGGTTTTAACTAGTGTAATAGAAATCGTATTGAATTGAATATTGACAAAACAGTTAACATGCATCTCAGATGTGAAAAGAGTGAGTCGGACGTCTGCATAACTGATATAACATGTGTGTCAGAGGTGTCATCGTTGACCAATTTATATGTTAGTACATTTGGGTAAAAACTCTGCATACTACGCTATTGTGCAACTTAAAAGAAAATAAAATTTGAACACGATATAAAATTTACCACTCTCTAGTTTACAGTTACCTTACTTACCAAGTTTGTTCATGAGGAAACTCTGTGAACGCTAAAAAATATTCAGTAAACAGAAGCGTATCATAAGACTGCTATTATTATTAAATGAAGGATAATCTATTGTTTAATGACAGCATTCACTTGAAATTGGGTCTTCTTGGAGGAACGTTGCACAAATATCTGTCAGATGTAGTTCAATGTCCGTCGTGGTATTAGCCAGGGAAGTAGTTGTGTTCTGTCAAATTTTTGCCTCATATTTTCCAGTTAGTGAAAATATTTGAAGACTTTTATTTAATTCATTTAATTGATATTCTCCGATGAAAATTTTCGAACTCAGTTTGAATTCTCGTATATGTATCTGTTGATTAACCTCATTTTGATTGAATTGGTCCTGATTCTTCCTGATTTTTCAATTGAAGTACATTTCGTTACTACTTTGATCTTATCGAATCTCTACCAACTGACTTATTTTTGTGTTTTTAACGCACGAAGTTTGTTGTCCCGCTCATATCACGTGGAACCAAAATTTTAAGATTATATGTCGAACAACACGACTATAACTGGATAAGTCCGCTGTACCCCAGCTGCATTTATTTATTTTTTTTGTTTATTCTATATTGTGTGTCGCCTGGCATGTTGAAATCATTTCCACCCTTGCGTGAACCAATTCTCCCGTATATGCACCTTTGTGCACCTAATATTATCGTCTCGAAAATGACTGTTGAAATCTCGATCTCCTACCTCAATAAAATCACTCCATTAAGTTTCTGAAGCGACTATCAAATCCAAAAACCATAATAATCGTTGTACCGAACGCTGGATTCTAAATGTTTTTTTATTCATGAGAATAGTATATTTAGAATATGGAAATAAAAATCCAATAAAAGTTTTGTTGTGTATGAAAAATGAGGGTGATGACCGTGTGAATGACCGGAGTAGTTATTTAATTTTAGGCCAATGGGATACATTTGATCGGTCTTAAATCTGTTTTATGGTGGAGTGCAGGTCGTTCAAAAATAAAATGTCGGATTACAAAGCTTGACAAAACACGATCATAAAATTCTATTTACTGTTTCTGATATTGCAGTTCTGTATGTAGCGTATAATAAACCATTGGAGGAATAAAATCTCACATTCATCTTCTGAAAGGACTATGACTGGATTCGAGAAGTTATCTTCGCAGGGGAGTGCAATCCGAATTGCCGAACCAACACGTTGGCTCTGCGCCATGTGGTGAAAAAAAAATTCCTAGAAGTAAGTTGAGGAGTGAAGGTAACAAAATTAGAAAAAACAACATCATTGATAATTTATTTTATTTTTAGACGATTCAGGAAACTTCAGAGTATAAACGGTAAAAATAAATGAAACAATGATATATTATACAAAAAAGAAACAGTGAAAACATATAAATCGAAAAATTCCCCTAAAATTTCGTTGATAGGAATTCACCCGATGACTGACGAAGCGTTACCATGAACTTTACCGAAACTGAGTTCCTTTCGTCTGATTCTTAGCGTAGTGTATTTAATGGTTATGTTACATAATGGAATGTAATAATAATAATAATACAAGATTTTATTGACATATACGGTATTATGTCAATCCAATCGTCAAACAAACACCAAAATCGTGTGTATATTACTACGAGTGTATGTAAATGCTACACTTCGATACACACGAAAGGACCTTTAGTAGTAGCATTAAGAAATTTCATGATCAGGGACCCTATTCTCAAACCGTGACATATTTTGTCGCATGCGAGATAATGCTCTTTGTCGAACGAAATCTGAATATTCTTATTCTCAAATGTTGCATTCGCAAATTTTTGATAGACAAATTGTAGAATGGTCAAAGGCAGTCGACAATTTATGTCGAATGCGAGAATTTCATTAGATGCGAAATTTATAGGTTGGGTCTAATGGTTTATAGTAAATGTCAAAACATTCTTTGATACTTTTTCGGAAATTTTTGTAGTGAGAGATTGGCATCTTTAGTAATACCTATAGAAAATTTAGAAAATCAGGAAATTTATCAGCGGCCTCGAGAGAGACGAGTAATATAAAGAAGTGCTTTTACATTTTCATCTGAGAAAAAATGTATCAAAACGTTCAGATTAACTAAAGAATTCCTCGATAAAAGATGCTCTTTTTTTTGCATTACATTTTTTAAAGGTCGCTTTTAATTTTGGGTGCAATAATTTTTTTGGCTTCACTTTCCGTTTATTCTGATGTAATCTTACTTCCAAAAGTAAAAGTCATTTTCAAGATGTCTAAAAATCCTGGTGTGTCGACTCATACCTGCAAAACTATGGGATAAAACGGGAGATATTCAGCCAGCTTGATTTAAAGAAAACAAAAGAATTTTCATTAAAAAGTTCTCAAATAATAGTTGGAGGCTACAAGATACTTCGGAGTAATCGGAACATGATCAGATTATTATTGTACAAACACAACAGAAAACAATTCGATATTTACAAACTTTATGTAATCAGTAGGTAGCTTCTTCACTATCTGATTATGTAAAATTTGTGGATATCGAATCGTTTTCAGTGTAGTTTATAAAATTACTATGGATCTTCATCAAGTTACGGCAGAGTCAATCAGAAAAATTCAACTATTATTGCATGAATGATGAATGTATAAGAATATACAACAAAATGAAGAAACACATTAATAATAGTCAACAATACTTGGAAATTGCACTACGAAATTTAGATTCCGCCACAACTATTCACTTTTATAAGGTATTTAGATTTTATTGAAATTCCATAAAATTGACAACAATCATCAATCACCATATCCTTGGAATATTGATAGGACTAACATTCTATATATAACATATATATTATACCCACTCTAGCTAAAATCATAGAAAAATTAGTTAAAAATAGAATTACAAAATACTCTTTAAAATATAACATAATCTCGCCAAATCAGTACGGTTTTCAGGAGAGAAAAAATACCAGTGATGCCATCTTCTCTTTCCTACAGGGAGTATATACAAATATCAATAGTGGTGAAGCTGTTGCGGCAGTCTTTTGCGATTTCTCAAAAGCATTTGACTGCGTTGATCATGAGATACTTTTGGCTAAGCTTCACCACTACGGATTCAGAGGTGTAGTTTTCGACTGGATGAAATCATATTTAACCGATCGTTACCAAATAGTGAAAACAACAACCTTGTCAGCTACGGCACCTGTAAATTGTGGTGTACCACAAGGATCCATATTGGGCCCCACTCTATTTTTATTATATATTAATGATCTGCTTGGGTTAAACATATCAGGAAAGTTCACAGTTTTTGCGGACGACACAACTATTTTATGGCAAGACAAGAACACAAACTCTCTGCAGGAAAAAATCCTTACTGATACAAAAACTTTAAAACAGTGGTGTAATTCAAATCGTCTGATCTTGAACGTAACAAAAACCAACCTAATCTCTTTCAAGTGTGAAATAAACAATATCAAATTGGATAATAGTTATATCGAGAGCCGTGATAACACCAAATTTTTGGGCATATTCATCGATAGTAAACTGAAATTTGAACAACATGTTTGCAACTTAAACAAAAAATTAGCTTCTGGATGTTATGCTGTGAGACGTGTTACAAAAGAGCTAGGACTCTCAACAGGAAAAACAACTTACTATGCCTTGATAGAGTCCCACCTAAGATACGGAATCCCATTTTGGGGAGTATGCAATAAAACTCACCTGCAAAACACACTCATCTTGCAGAAACGGGCAATTAGATACTTATCTACAGCAAAGACACGCGATCCCTGTAAACCATTGTTTGTATCCCATAAAATACACACTGTCTTCGCCATCTTCATCCATGAAACAGTATGCTTAATAAAAAAACACTTTAACCAATTCAATAGTACTCCTTCCTATTACTCTATACGCAAACAAAATAATATTAACCTACCAAGGCCAAATTCAACCCTAGTGAAGGACTCACTTATTTACAATGGTTGCAAGATGTTCAATCATTTACCAGAGCATATAAGGAATATTAGCAACACCGACCATTTCAGAAAGGCTGTGCAAGTGATATTAAGTGATCGACCTTACTATAGTCTGGAAGAATTTTATTCTGACAAATTTTAACCTCTGACTCCTCTAATTTTCTTTATACTCCTAACTTTACAATCATATATGTTTACTGTTTTGTTTTGTTGTTCTCTCAATGTCATGTCATGTCCACGTTATATACCTATAGATATAATTTTTAGATTTAAGTGAGCACTTTGTCCATAAGAATGTTTTTTTTTTCTTGATGACAATAAAGTATATCTCTCTCTCTCTATGAGCGCCATATCTGGAACCGATTAAAGAAGCAGGCCACTATTTCATTTGTTTTGTCTTCTGAAAAATCTAAACAAAATCTAATCACTCGACACACCATGGTTGTCTAAGATGATGCCTAAGATGCCTGAAATCTTAGTCATTTTATTTGTTATTAACAAGTGAAGGGGCATGGAACACGATTTAACATCAAAATTTCGGTGTTGCCAGCTCATGTTTCGACAAAATTTATCTCATGCGATATAGATGTGGAACCCATTTGAGAAAACTACATGCCAATGATTTCATTGAAAATATGAACAGGATGTTCATAAAGTCAGTTGTGGAATCATCTGCGACTGAAAGTTGGAATTTAGTCGCTATTTTCCATCGTACAAGATAACCTCTCTTGGAAGGAATTCATGTTTTAAAGAGAAACATTCTCAATTGAAAATTGAATCAATACATGACTCCTCTGGAAATGGAAAAACCCTACGATAAAATTGAAGTTACTTTTTTGTAATATCTAACAGAAAACAACTACTTCCCTGGCTTAAGCCATGCAGGACATTGAACTACATCTGATAGATATTGAGAAAGACCCTATATATCTTGAGAGAAAATATCTGAAAGTAAAAATTTGCATTTTCATTCAGATAGTTGATTATTTATTAAATGTCCAGTATGTTTTCCAATTCTTCCGACCTCCCTGATGAGAAGAGTGAAATAGATTTTTGTCGACCAAAATGTATTGGAGGCCTTGTGAAAGAGATGCAATTCACGCATCAATGGAATGAGCGATTTTCAGTTAGTGATCCTTCTTAATAATATTCTCCCTTATCTCATTCATAGATAAGAATATCCAATGGTAACTGGACTGTATAGTAAGTGAAAAACGAGTTGTGAAATAGGAATGCGAGGGTAGTTGGGAAACAAGAAGACTGTAATAGAAAGGTAAGCTGTTCATAACCTCAACTTGTTTCTATTTCTAATGGATTATAAATTGTTATTTTCATATTGGAATAGTGAATAACAGGAATGATAATTGAAGAAACAGCTTTTTAGTCGGAAAAGGTGATTAGTCTAGTGTCTTGCAGATACTATGGCCACTTAATGAATAATTCCGTAGGTAGTCTTCTTGTGACATCCACTGTGCCTCTTATAGATATTGTTTACATCAACACTTGTCTTATTTCCTCAAAATAAACAAGCAAAAGCTCAATATAATGTTTTTTCGAAAATTAGCAATCATAAAACAAACAAAATTTATCCTACTCCCTAAACTTACAATAATGCTTGTGAAATATCTAAGAATTCTATATATTTTTGGTGATCCAGTTACCCTTTCTGAATGGATTCTACTAGATGAAACTTCATTTGAGTTATTCAGATTCAAGCTGATCTGCCTTTTTTTCAGTGATTCTGGTATATTTACAGTTAAATCTCATATCTATCAAAGCTTATGTGATATTTCAGTCCATCAGTCTCCATCCAATCTTCAATGCGAAAAGACTTCGTAACAGGGAATGTCATTGTTTGAGATTTCTGATTTTCATCACTTTCAATAATTTCATTCATAGTAAGTTCTAACACATTGCACACTTTTGCCGCGTTATTTTTGTGAACAAGACACTCATGACAGATGTAGAAAATTATTGGAAAGTTATCGTTTCTCATCACGTTCTTGTCTTTGCTTGTGAAGTACAGGTTGTATTTTGGCACAGTGAAACTTGCTAGTTACGGCGTCTTTTTTCAATTATGGTTTAGCTGTGAAATGAAAAAAATAGGAAAATAAAAATTGTCTACGTGAATCATGAGATTGGCATTGTTTAGAGTAGACTGCTATAAAAATACTGGATTTGCTATTATCAAATTATACTTACCTACTATTTTCAAGAACAAACTCCTCAGGCATCATATATTCTGACTGAACAAAATGTCTATGTAGACACGAGCATTTGTTGTCGGTTTATATTTATCTCGTCTTATGGTACAGTGCACTTCTACAGAAACTTTTTTTTTGTAAACCAATGTCCATACGTTTTTGAGAGACACAAAGGCACAGTATAACATTGTGGCATATTAAATGCAATAATTAACAGTCAAAAAGAACCAAACGTTAATATTTACATTTAAATAAGCTGACATTGACAGTTAAAAAACGTCCAGCCTAACTAGCGCCACCTACTTCAAGCTTTCCAGATTACCTTCCATTATTTCTAAAACCTCTAAAACCTCCCAGCCAGAGTATCAAATGTCATTGGTGGGACAATGTTATTAGTTTAAAATGACTGGTATTTGATTCTTACGTACTTCAGTACGTTTAGCAAGCTGTCTAGGAGCTATAATAGCGGTTCGGACATTCGAATTTGCAAAGACGTTCACACAAATTACATCCCATATCGTTGCTCTACTCTTAATGATATCTATCGAATGAACTGCCATCAGGTTTCTGTCTTCATTAAAGGAGGTTCCGTTAGGCTCCAAACTTTGATGAAATTTCAGTTAATGCCAAAGCTGGCTTAACGGTGACGATGAAATCATGATGACAACAAAGTCGCCCAAAACTGAAAGGGCAACTGAAGCCACGAACCGTTTATGAGGTTCGCAAATTTTTGCTCCCAAAGGCAGAGCTCAAAAGGTACTCAACTCGTAGGATGGAAGAACTTGCAGCTATTTTCTGTAGAATTAATGTTTAGGAGTCTCCCAGGTTTCTGAAGAAACCCCTTGGAAGGTCATCTAATAGCTTGGGCTAGCAAGGAATATCCGGGAACTACATCTAACGTTAGAGTGGATTTCGAACTACTCTGGCTCATTGGCAGATGGTGCCCAGTTAACACAAACATCTAGGAGATGTTGCTTTCATGATTATTATGGTAACAAAATGAGTTGCATTTCATCGCTGTTACCACTTAGTGATGCCAAATGTTATGAATTGTTCACAATTTTCTTCTCGTTAGTGTCGCTTTGACCTCAAAATGTAAAGAAAATTGCAAAGCACATTAACATGAATTTTGATTTAATTGCGATTTTGTCGGTAAAGAAGGAATCAGGTTGGTAACAAAATTGAGCATGACATCACCATCACGACACAAAATGGCCAGAGTTGTTTGTCGAGTCGAGAGTCAAGTAGAATCTGTATTTGAGTGACGCCATCCTTTAAATATTCTATAGGTATACTTCTGATAGTGTGTAGTGTTCTGTTTGATTCTTTTTATTTCAATACCTCAATCAAATGTGTTTATTGATATTGCCCAATTATTATTTCTACCAAGAACTGTATCCCTTCAAGAACTGGAACGATGAGTAGAAAGGTAGAGTGGTAAATTCGGTGATTTACAGAATTTGGCAGTTTCAGGATAGGTATACTGATTTCGCCGCAAAGAAAATGCTGTCCAGAGGATTGAAGTTGAATTATAGAATTTTCTACATTTCTGTATATTTTTTTTTTTATGATTAAGACAGAGTTTGATAATTTTTTTTGTTTGTGAAAAGTATATACTACGGAATCAACTCACGCATTTGTTTTTTAGCATTCCATTCCACATGAATCGTAATTCATTAGTAGGAATAATAATTAACATTGAGGTATAATTTCTATTTATGTTGAAACATAGTTAGCTTTGTTTTATTCTTGACATACAGGAGAATCAGAAAGTGAAGCACATTTTTGAATAAGTACTAGTCCTTTCAATTTCACATTGTTACATCGAAAGGGTCTCGATGTGCATTCGATTCCGAAGTATAAATGGAATGTCACATTGGGCTAATTTCGAGTCACATTTTGCATCACATTTTGATGTCGCAATAATAATGGAAGTCACTTTGCTATTTACTGGTGTGATCTGAAACATGAATGTGAATCCCACTACCATCTCTGAGTTCATTCTGTGTTGACTGGGTGGGACTGGACCCGTGTCGTCTGGCTGAGTGGCAGACTCTCTAGCACCATGGCCACTCCGCTTTTTGACCTACTTCACTTACTGGCACAGGTGGGTGCGGGTTTTGAAGCCCCTCCACGTTGTCATCTCAGCTTGGGCTCTTTGTGTACCCACATGTTTAGGTTCAGCTGGTCATGCTATAGCTTTTCTGGCATAACTCAGCAGCTTCCAAACTATTTCTGTTCATACACGTGTAGATTTTTATAAGAGCTCGAATTGCGGAAATTACCAAAATTTGCCCTCTCGGCCAACGCCAGGTCATCGGCGTAGGCTGTCGTGTGACAACCTTGCGGTAGGTCTAGCTCCAAGACCACGTCATATAAAACATTCCACAGTTTTGGTCCAAGTACAGAGCCTTGCGGCACCCCCTGCGTCATACCTAATATATGTGTTCCGCTTTTAAGGCACCTACCGGAGAGGTAATTGTTCACAACTCTGAATAAATACTGGGTTTTCTAATAATAGGGGGTGGTAAGTTTGCAGATGAAGTGTTTCAGTAATGATTAGGTTTTTTTAATTTCCAAAGTGAGAGTTACAGAAATACCTCAGTCTCACAAAATTTACTGCAATACTCAAATTTCCACGGTGTCCGTTATCCTCTTTGACTTATAGGGTGATTGATGCATGGCTTTATGAACGCACTGTATGAATTATACTCGTGCTTTTTCGCCACCAACGACAGACAAAAAGAGAAAACAATAATAGAAATCAGCTCCAGCCGCGTTTATGATAGTCAGTTTTGTTACAATTTTCAACACTTCCGTTATAATTAAATGGCGGTGTAATAAAAGGGGCATTGTTATACGACGCCACAGGGTGCTGTTCATGACATGAATTATGGGGGGTCATACATAACTACCGTCGATAATTCGCTCAAAGCAATCACTGTACAGGAGCATAAAAGCGGTTTACTGGAAAAATGAACGTAAACGCAAATTTCATGTGAATGTAGTTGTACACATGTCGGTACATGCATTCCATTCGCTCAAATCCCTCACAATGACGATCAATTTTGATTTAATTAAGTTTTTTGAGGTTTCCTCTCTGGAAGTGATCCATTCTTCATAATAATGCAGTGAGGACGTGAATATTTGCGTAAATTTAATAATTCCAAAATGAAAGTTTTTAGAAAAATTCCCGGATATTTCAGTTATTTTCATCAAATCGCACGCTATTATCAAAACAGGCGGTGACTTTTTTTCTACAAGACGTCATTGATTTTATATGAACAGAATACCATTGTTTGGATTCTCAATCAAAGGCCAATTCCAAAAATGTACAACACCCATGGTCTAAAGTGATGGGTTCGTCAGTTAGAGACAATTGAATATTACGGAAAATTTGAATAATTACTTTGACCAATGGAATAAATTACAATTCAGTTTTATATAAAATATATAAGACAATATTGAAATTCTTCTGCAACCTGATTAAATGTTTCTTGGCGAAATTGTCTTACTTCAATCCGAATTCTCTCTTGCAAAGCATCATTATTATTGGGATTTTTTAGATGAAATGATGATGAGATTCAGGAGACCTTCCTAGAAACTCTACCGAGTGTCTGCGGAAGGGGGCTCGCCCCTGTAACTTTATTGGTTTCTTAAAATACGGAAATGAAATTTGGAGGATCTGTATACGACATAAAACTTTATTTTTTGACAAGTGACTCAGCTTCATGCCACATTCGATTTAACCGGAGGTGTCATAATCTTTCGATAGGGAAATGGGGAACCTATTATATTTTCACTTTTTTTGCCTCCATAAGACATTCTGTATGCAGCCATTCATCACTTGTAATTTTTTGTAACCAAAATTTTTCTCAATTTTGAAATTTATTCTTCAAAATAGATGGCTATGGATTCGATCAAATCACCAATTTCAGTCCTAAATCTTTCGGTCAGAATACGTCTGCTATTTGAAATTTGATTTTTGAATCAGTATAACAGTTTTTTTTTTTCAAATGGCATTGGTGTCTCGTCAGGTTGGAAAAAAAGGAGCATTTTATTACGGTTAATTTGATACCACACACTTTTAGGTTTCAAACAAATTTCCGAAAAAAACATTAAAAAGATTGCGTTGGATCTTCTTCAAAATGAAGCATCTTTTGAAATTACAATAATGTTCAAATAGTAAACCTGTGACCAACACATCTGATAAAACAAATTAATTCAAAAAAACTAATGACATCTCCTTGCATCAGTATTATTATCAACTTGTTTTTTAAACAGTGATGTATACTAATAGACTTTTCGAGAAGCGAGGAAAAATAAGATGTCGGTGGACAAGTACATTTTTTTCAAGGCAGCTTAATAATTTCTTTAATCATGTATGTGTTGGTAATAGTGTGTGGTATGAAATCGATCGTTATAAAATGCTCTTTTTTCCAATTTCGACGAGCCACAATTTTGTAATCGGAAAAAAATTAGTAATACAAAAATGTGAAAATTTATTTTACGTATCAGATACATTTTGACAGAAAACAAAAAAGTTCCATTTTTCCCAAAATGTTAGGACTGAAATTAGTGATTTGAACCTTTCCATTGCCCACTGGGTCACAAAATAAACACAAATTTTGATTGCCAAAAGTGGCATGGTTTTATTCAGAATGTTATATGGAGACAAAAGAAGTGAAAATATACCAGGTGACCCATTTAAAAATTGAAACTGGAAGTTGCATATTTATGTCGTAAAATAATCCTCCAAATTTCGTTCCATTACCTTCAACAACAAAAGAGTTATCGGGGCAAGCCACTTTCCGTGGACACCCGGTATATGTCCTACCTTCCAAATGCCTGTAATGAAAGATCGTATTGATGGGTTGTTTTATTTTTGTCATGTCACTGACGATAGAGTTTTGGCCTTCATCAAAAATATAAATACAACAGCTATTGGGTCTGATAAAATAATTATAAATTTATTACTCCATTGTTTTTATCACCTATTTATTAATGAATGCTTGGACCAATCCTACTTTTCCAAAGGACGCTCTTGTTCTTTTAACCTGAAGTTAAACAGCCAATAGAATTCAGACACTGAGGGTATACATGAGTTCGGGAATAATTTAAAAAAAGGCAATGTGTATGGAAATTGTATCCAGACGAGTAGTTAACAAATGGGGTGATTCTAGTTTTGCTTAAAGATGTTCAGAAAGGGCATATTTTGAAAAAGGTGCACACAAAAGCCTCAATTTTGACTTATCAAATATTCTCATAACTACTGGGTACCAATTTAAAATTATACGATACGTGAAAAATTGAGAGTTTTTTAAAAAACGACCGCTTCTCCGATGATGTTCATATTGGTAGTATAGTGAAGCTTAAAACTGCGCATCTGCGAAAAAAAATGGTTTTAAATGTAGTTATATTAATAAATGTTTGAATTTTACAATGTGAACTTTCTTCGAAAAAGGCCTTTTTCAGAAAAATAACAGAAAAATGGGATTGAACAAACCGTTAAACACGAATTAAAACCAGAGCAGTAAAAAAAAGAAAGATACTGAATAGTTAGCATTGACTTTTTTTTGTTACAACTTCGGTTAAAATTGTTATTTATAATAACGTGAAGCTTGAGTGACTAGAAATTCAAAAAAACTGCGCATCTGCGGTAAAAAAATGGTTGTAAATGTAGTTATATCAATAAATGTTTAAATTTTACAATGTAAACTTTTTTCGAAAAGGAACTTTTTCAGAAGAAAAAAAATGGGATTGAACAAACTGTTAAACACGAATTGAAGCCAGAGAATTAAAAAATATTTCCGAAGGAAGATACTGAATAGTTAGCATTAAACTTTTATTGTTAATTTTTATTTTTGAAATTGTTATTTATAATAAAGTAAAGCTTAGACTAGAAATTAAAAAAAAAACGGCTCATTCGCTGTAGAAAAGTGGTTGTAAATGTAATTATATTAATAAATGATAAGAATGCTTACATTTTACGAAATTAACTTTTTTCGAAAAGGGCCCTTTTCAGAAAAATTACAGAAAAATGGGATTGAACCAACCGTCAAACACGAATTGAAGCCAGATCAATAAAAAATATTTCCGAAAGAAGATACTGAACAGTTAGTATTCGTAGTAATAACTAATTTGATTGACAGTAGATAAAATCTTCCCCGTCTATGAAATTGAGTTCGTGCGATATGAATCTTGATGTATCATTTCCATATGCCAACGAATAAAAACAAAAGCGGCAGCTATGATAAAAATATAAAGATACGGAAATGCCTCGTGTAAAACTACTCGCACTAATATCTATTCAGTCGTAGAACAAAAGATAAATTATTATCTATTTAATGTGACATGATGAATGAAAATGGGGAATGGTGGTTTATGTTAGTGCTTTAGACTGAGAATTTGTTGTATGAAGGGAGGTTTTTCATTCAAATTTCCACATTGTTGCCTTCTACCTAATGACTAAAAGGGTCAACAAAATATCTACAGATGGATTTTATATTATCACCAACAAATATACAGGCCTTTCCGTCTATGTTATACTGACATTGCTATCCCGGATACCATGATTGGTTTTAAATAGATTAAATTGCTTGTTTTCATGACATCACGTAAGATATTTCAAAATTAAAAATGCAGTTGTCCACCAAACTAACGCACGACTTATCCAGAAATTATGTAAAATCCGCTGTACACAATGAAAAAATTGCATTTTCAGAGAAATTTATTGCAAAAATAATCCGAAATAACTATGGAACGAACTGAAAAATATTGATATAGCAAAGAAACATAATAAAATACAAATTCCTGATCACTCAAAAAATCCAAATACCTTTTTCCATAACCCAAATGGTCAACTTGAAAATGCCTTTTCTGTAAAAATGTAACTAATCAGGGGTGTTCCACAAGGTACGGATCCTTGTTTTTCTGTTGTTTACCTGTAAATGTGGAGCAGTGTTTTACAACTATTTTGGGGTCAGAATTTTTTTTTTCTTCGATCGTCTTGAATATTCTAATTCGACCATTCTGAATTGATTGGAGTCTGCAGAATTGCTACATATCTGACCATTTTCGAATTTTTTCGCCAAAAATTTATTTGTTCAAATTTTCGGAATTGGTTTTGTAAAATTTAAGAGTCGAACCTCTGCAATTTCAAATTTTCGACGTTTCATTCCCTTTTTCGGCTAAATATCATGTCTGAAAATTACAAATCACAAATATTCGGAATCGGCGTGAAATATTACGTATATGGTGCAAATTTTCAAGTGGATCTGAAGATTTTGCATGTTTTCAGTGATTTTTACAACTATTTTGGTGTCAAATTTTTTTATTTTTTCCGATCGACTTATATGTACTAATTCGACCATTCTGAATCGATTGGCGTCTGCAGAATTGTTCTCTCTAACCGTTCTTGAACTGAACGGTTCAAATCGATATGAAAGGGTTTTTTGCCGAAGATTTATGTGTTTTTCGGACTTGGTTTCGTAAAATTTCATAATTTTTAACAAATCTTTGGAATCAGTGTGATATTTACTTATATAGAGCGAATTTAAAAGTGGATCTGACGATTTTGCATTTTTGGTGATTTTTAGGGTTTTTTTACCCCTTATAACTATTTTGGGGCCAGAATTTTTTTTTCTCCGATAGTCTTGAAAATACTAATTCGACCATTTTTAATCTCAAATCGATTGGCGTCTGCAGAATTGCTCTATCTCTAACAGTTCTCGAACTGAACGGTTCAAATCAAAATGAAAGCTTTTTTTCTTCAGCCAAAAATTCATTTGTTCAAATTTTCGTAAAATATAATTTTCAACAAATTTTTGGAATCAGTGTGAAATTTTACGAATATAGAGCGTATTTAAAAGTGGATCTGACGATTTTGCATTTTTGGTGATTTTTAGGGTTTTTTTACCCCTTACAACTATTTTGGGGCCAGAATTTTTTTTCTCTCCGATAGTCTTGAATATACTTATTCACGCTAGATTGGCGTCTGTAGAATTGCTCTATATCTAACCGTTTTCGAACTGAACGGTTCAAATCGAAATGAAAGGTTTTTTTCTTCAGCCAAAAATTCATTTGTTCAAATTTTCGGACTTGATTTCGTAAAATATCATAATTATCAACAAATTTTTGGAATCAGTGTGAAATTTTACGAATATAGAGCGTATTTAAAAGTGGATCTAACGATTTTGCATTTTTTGTGATTTTTAGGGTCTACCTACCCCTTACAACTATTTTGTGGTAAGAATTTTTCTTCTCCGATAGTCTTGAATATTCTGATTCGACCATTTCAAATCGATTGGCGTCTGCAGAATTGCTCTATCTCTAACCATTCTCGTACTAAACGGTTCAAATTGAAATTAAAGTTTTTTTTTTTTCAGCCAAAAATTTATTTTGTGTAATTTTCGGACTTGGTTCCGTAAATTTTCATAATTTCCAACAAATTATTGGAATCAGTGTGAAATTTTACGAATATAGAGCGAATTTGAAAGTGGATCTGACGATTCCGCATTTTTGGTGATTTTGGTGATTTTACAACTATTTTGGGGTCAGAATTTTTTTCTCCGGTAGAGTTGAATATACTAATTCGACCATTCTGAATCGATTGGCGTCTGCAGAATTGCTCTATCTCTAACGTTATCGAACTGAACGGTTCAAATCGAGATGAAAGGGTATTTTTGCCGAAAATTTATGTGTTCAACTTTTTGGACTTAGTTTCGTAAAATTGCATCATTTTTATATATGCATACCAAATTTCATATCGTTTCCGAAACAATAACAGATGGCGAATGTCCTTGACGGAACCTCTGAAATTCCAAATTTTCGACATTTCATTCCCTTTTCCGGCTAAATCCTATGTCTGAAAATTACAAATCACAAATTTTTGGAATCAGCGTAAAATTTTACGTATATGGTGTGAATTTTCAAGTGGATATGACGATTTTGCATTTTTTAGTGATTTCTAGGGGTCTACCCCTTACAACTATTTTGGGGTCAGATTTTTTTTCTCCTATCAACTTGAATATACTAACTCGACCATTCTGAATCGACTTTCACCTGCAGAATTGCTCTTTCTCCAACCGTTCTCGAAATGAATGGTTATGAATAAAAAAATTATAGGCCTCTTCCTAATTTAAGCAAAATTCCGGAAAAACTGGACTGGCAAATTTATAAAGCTTTGGTACAAATTGAAAAATTATGGAATTCGGGGAGTGGCATATAGACTTTGAATCTTATCTACTCAACAGACAGCGTAGTAGAAAACGATGAAACAGGAAACCTAATTAAATCAGAAATGGCCCTAATTAAAAGAGGTGTACCACAAGGTTCTATTTTGGGTTCTCTCTTGTACATTCTATATACGAATGACCTTCCAGATATAGTTAAACGAGCTGTTATATTGTATGCAGATGATACGCCTATGATTATAAATGAAAATAACCTCCCGTCAGCCGCTGCAACGGTCAACGAAAATTTGAAAAAGCTGAAGACCTGGTTTTCAGAAAATAACCGTTTGTGAATGTGGCTAAAACACAAATCTTGCATTTTGATAGACAAACCAACAAACGAAACATACTGGTTGGTTGACAACGCAGTAGTTGAAACA
Organism: Chrysolina oricalcia; assembly: GCA_944452925.2. NCBI lineage: Eukaryota > Metazoa > Arthropoda > Insecta > Coleoptera > Chrysomelidae > Chrysolina > Chrysolina oricalcia. Next base: position 9,767,587 of record OX101809.2, on the reverse strand, counting down.
TCCAGCAATCTATATTTTTTGGGGGTGAGAATAGGTCATCGTTTAGATTGGAACGCCCATATAGATCACTTGACTCGAGATCTGTCAAAATATACATAAGCTCTGTATATTATCTCAGGAAATATTGATGAAAATGCTGCTTTAATGTCGTATCATGCATATGTGCAGTCCAAACTTCGTTATGGAATCATATTTTGGGGAAACTCTTCCCACACACAGAGAGTACTTATTATTCAAAAAAGATGTGTAAGAAACATTTTTAAAGTTGCTCGTAGTGAGAGCTGCAAACCTTTATTTATAAAAAATAACAGCCTAACGGTTATCTCTTTGTATATATATATGAGTCTGTACAATTTGTTTTAAATAATAAGCATTTGTTTACTGATATGGAAAGATCTCACACAAGAGAAAAAAGTGATTCAAGAAATGACGAAGTTAAATATACGTATATTCAAAAAATTGTACAGTATAGTTTGGTGAAAATATGGATAGGCTACCTAATAATATTAGACTGATGGAATAAAAAGTTGTTAAAAAGAAACTCAATTTTTTTAAGTAAAAATGCATTCTGTTAACATTGAAGAATGTTTTCAACATGTTGCGGGAAGTCTGTGATACTAATAATAAAATAAATTACATATTTTTGAAACGAGATTATGTCAATTTCATGCGTATATATAGCTACAGCTGCCTCCGTGGCGACGTTAGTTGTTGCCTTGAAAGCTCAAGGTCTTCTAACCGAAGCCACAAATGTGTGGTTTGCTTCCTGTTGTTGACTTCCTTTGTTTCTATTTTTACATCCAAGTGTTGCACATCTTCGCACTTGATTTTACCGTACTGATGAGAGCTTAAGCTCGAAACACGTGTCTACGGTTGCACAACAATTTGAGGGCTATACCCGATAACTTTTCTATTCATATTTTCATATATTGCCCCTCGATAAATCTATACTGATTTGTAATTTCCTGGGTAGGATTGTCACGCTGGTAGCTATAGCTGCCTCCGTGGCGACGTTAGTTGTTGCCTTGAAAGCTCAAGGTCTTCTAACCGAAGCCACAAATGTGTGGACTGCTTCCTGTTGTTGACTTCCTTTGTTTCTATTTTTACATCCAAGTGTTGCACATCTTCGCACTTGATTTTAACGTACTGATAAGAACTTAAGCTCGAAACACGTGTCTACGGTTGCACAACAATTTGAGGGCTATACCCGATAACTTTTCTATTCATATTTTCATATATTGCCCCTCGATAAATCCATCCTGATTTTTTTATAAATATATATATATATATATATATATATATATATATATATATATATATATATATATATATATATATACATAGTGTGTCTCAGTTTTCATAAAAGCACCCCGTAACTTCCGTAATTATCAAGGTAGAATAATGAAACTTTCAGGACTGAAGGAAATTATAGAAGTGCATCTACCGGTTCGATGGTGATGGCCTAAGTGATATACACTGCCCGCCAGTCGCGATGGAACAACCCATTTTTACGGTAAATCATATTAGGGAGCAAGCATTTGACAGCGACTTAAGAAACCAGAAACTTTGAAAATATCTCTTGAAAATGCTAACCACTCGTGTTGGCGAAACGTCGAGATCTTCTCTCAACATACGTCGGCCTTACTACCCGAAGAACCACCATGTAAGTGACGATGGCCGCGAAGGCCTTTCTCAATTTATCAAACTCGGGTTTTTTCAGGACTGAATTTTTTTCAGGAAAAAGGAGTATCTGTGATGAGTTGGGAGTCCTGATCACAAGTCTGATGAAATTTCGCTTCTATTCTGCCCCCTAATATGATTTACCGTAAAAATGGGTTGTTCCATCGCGACTGGCGGGCAGTGTATATTACTTAGGCCATCACCATTGGACCTGTAGGTGCATTTCCATGATGTCCTTCAGTCCTGAAAGTTTCATCATTCTACCTTGATAATTACGGAAGTAACGGGGGTGCTTCCATGAAAAGTGAGACACACTGGATATACAATTTCATTTGAGTATATTATGTGTACATGAAGTTTAAATGTGATAATTTTACAATCTATTTTATTTATTTTTTCATATACAATTTCATTTAAACATATATTTATATTATGTGTACGTGTATCATGCATCTGATTTATTGTAAGAGTGTTTGTATATATAATTATAACAGTTTTAGAATGTGACCATGTGCACAAATGATTTTGTTATTTGACAAGTCTGGACAATAAGGATTGATCGCCTACCATCCGGATACGTTTTATTTTTTATTTAATTTCATGACAATCAATGAGAAATGGCATATCATGTCAAAACTTTTTTTAGTAATTTTTATCACATTTTTATTTGTTATATGTTATTACATTACATTTATTTAACATGTTCTACACTTCTATGATGTATTTTACAGAACCAATAAAGACAACTTACCTCTGCAATTTCAAGATATTCGTATTGTTAATTTTTCCGCTGAATGAGATAGGTATAAATTATTGTTTTGTGACTCATTTTATATTATTGTGATTTCAAAATTAATTATTTTAAATTCATATTTGTCAAATTTGGACACAGTGGATCTCTCCACTTCATGTTACTTTTTCACACTTTTTCAATAGGAATAATAATTCTCAGGAAATAAAGCATACTTTTGAATGATTGGTTTCTTCTTCGTCACCTTGTATTTCACGCATGTATTGCTGTTTATCTTATTCCTAGAGATATTCATTTAAAGTATATTTTCAATACAAGGGTAATCTATTATCGTTTCACATTGAGGGGTTCTTTGAGAATTACTTATCAACACCATGGATCATTTCAACCCGTATTACTTTTTGCTTCACGGACCATAGAGTCACCTTCAACATGTCGACAAGAAGTATTAAAAATGACGTCCATCACTTATTTGAAGAGCTTACGGTGACCGTATGAAAAGATATTCCAATACAGCTGGTGTTAGCACAACAGATGAAAAATTGTCACTGACCCTTGGATCAAAAAGGGTCAAAATCAAATATTTATTTTGTGTAGTTAATCTACCAGCCAGTTGAACTCCACAACGGACTATCAAAATATAAAGTTACATAATGAATGAATAATATATGCCTATATCATAATGGTATGATTGAGTGTGCTGCTTAAATATGCTGGAGGGTAATCAATAATTCAACTTCAGCATGCGTTATAAATCAAAATGTTAGGGTCTGAGTAGCTAGGTACAGTGTTTTGCTTGAATCCTTTTCACTCGATAAATTCTTTAGAGTTTTTATGTGAACTACCGTTTAATCCAATCATTACAAAGTGAACAATTACTTCGATATAAAGTGCCACGTTATTTTTTTCTGATAGAAATCCAGTGGCAATTTAACATTCACACGAAATTAAATGTTATTTCAACTGCTGTTTTCGAAACTCCAATACAGGGAGGTCCCTGTAGGAGAGAATTTAATTTTCACCACGGCCGTTGTGGAATTTATTAATAATAGTTTTTATTTCCATGAATTTCCTATGAAACATCAGCAACATCATAAACAGATACTTTCAATACAAATACATATACAGTGAGGACGTAAAAAGTCCTTCCCACCCCCTCAACCAATGTGTGATGTTTCATAAAATTATTCTTGATAAAAAACCACCATACCTCATTGAAAAGATATCTTTCAGAACTGACGTTCACAATATAAATATAAGGTTCAAGTCAAAATTAACACCACCTCTGCATAAAACCATTTTTTATCAGTCTTCTTTCTCTTACATGGTAACTCGGCTGTATAACAAGGTTCCAGATAATTTGAAAAATGTATCCATTGACTCGTTCAAGTTCAAGTTGAGAAAGTTATTGGAAACTGATCAAATAAGATTTTAGAATTCTCTTCCCATTTTCATTACTTCTGTCATTGAATGTATATTCGTTAGTTATAGTTGCATTAATGTAATACATCTGATTACCCAAAAGAAATGATCTAATGAGTATTGTATTCAGTTAAATTATCACTATTATTAATTTCATTTCTATTACTATTACTATTTTCACTGCTGAAATCGTATGAATATTCTACATTTGTTTTTGTTTTTCTTTTGTTTTTGTCAGGGTTGAGTGTAAGAAAGTAATTACCCATCTCACACATGGGTAAACGCCAACTATGCCTTTTGATAGTACCATGTATACGTGTAATATGTCTGTACACTGTTCTTTCTAACTATCAATAAAAGCGATTATTATTATTATTATTATTATTATTATTATTATTATTATTATTATTATTATTATTATTATTATTATTATTATTATTATTATTATTATTATTATTATTATTATTATTATTATTATTATTATTATTATTATTATTATTATTATTATTATTATTATTATTATTATTATTATTATTATTATTATTATTATTATTATTATTATTATTATTATTATTATTATTATTATTAACGTTCGAACGGAACAGGCTATCGAGGTCGGGTACAGTGCAGGTAAAAGATACCACTTTTACTACTTTTTGGGATAAAAATGATTGAGGTCACGTGGCCTAGTGTCAAAAGGGGACCATCAACTTTTTTTCAAAGAGGGGTCACGTGACACCTGGTTTTTAAGTCACCCCGATTCTCTATCCAACACCGCTTTGTTTGTGCGAATCGGTCAAGCCGATTCAAACTGACAAGCGTTTGAAATTTGCCTCAAATATTTTACAAAAAAATTAAAAACCTATTCAACTTTTAATTGCAACAAAGTTTTAAGTAACAATTTTACTTTTTCAACAAGTTCTCGAAATGTTCGTTCACTGCTTGACAGAAAAAAAGTCGGTTTTGGAATTCATCCCGAACGCTATAAATGTTTCAGCCACTAAAATCTGTTATTTGGTCCATTAGTTCCTAGAGTGACTGTGGTTGCGTGACGTACACCTTAGATTCTATGTGCCTTCACATAAAAAAGTCCATAGGTGTCATATTATCAAGTGACCAAGTCGGCCAATCAATGGAGATCCAGGAAGAAATATATACAATACAACAGTAATAATTATTGTGAAAAAATTCAAATCATATGGAGATGTTAAAAATGAGTAAAAATAATAAACGTCAAAAACCTGTTACAACTGATGTCATGAAGTCAAATACTGCTTTCTGCAGTGGAAAATCCTGAATATTCCCTGCGCGAAAGGGCATCATGGCAGGAAGATCAAATAGGTAAAAGTACGATTTCCAATATTTTGAAAGAGAGTCATCCATATTAACCAAAATTTAAGCATACAATAAAACCTAGAGACTACAACAGAAGATTGGATTATTGTTTTCTTATCCAAGAAAAGCTTGAAGAATCAAAATTGTCGATGGTGTAGTGACAACAACTAACGTTTGGTGCGGCATTTACAAGAATAGAATAATCGGGCATTTTTTTCCAAGAATCCATGACTCTATAACGATATCTAAATCTTGTTCAAAATCAATTGGATGATTTTCCATCTGACATACCAATACATGAACGACAACTGGTATGGTACCAGCACGACGGCGCAACATGCCATAGTACATTGGAAGTGAAACAATACCTGGAAAATACGTTTAATGGAAAATTAATTCATAGATATTCTGAGATTTGTTGGTCAGCTAGGACGCCTGATTTAACCCCGTTGAAATATTTTATGTGGGGTTACTTGAAACAGAAAGTTTACCAACAAGGGTCGTACAAACCTAAAACATTTGGAAAGAATCATTACGGAAACCGTTCAGTGAATAAATTGATGGAAAAGCTGTTACATTCATACTATTTTTTTGTAATTATTGCTATGAACTCATTACGTCTATATGTATTAATATGGCACTGTAGAGGCAAGTTAATAATTGTAAAATAAATTATTTTTTATGTATACGTTCTCCATAATTCTCGTTAAGCCTTTCTTGGACAGGCCTGTAGTAGTAAAGGGGTGCACCATCTTGTTGAAAGGTAACATATATGGTAAATTCATTTGGGTTTGTCCCAACTACTTCTTGAATACAGTGAGATATCTGATTTTGAAGCATGATTAAATACCCAGTTAAATTTCCTGCCATAAATATTGGACCTATGATATGGTCATCCAAAATACCAGCACATATGTTGATCTTCTCTGGAGTTTGAGTGTGACCCTCTCAAAAAACGTGCGGATTTACGTTTGACAATAACGCACATTCTGCCTATTACTGTTCCATTTAGAAAAAACGTACTTTAATCACTGTAACAAATATAATTAATGTAACCGGGATGTTGGGTTATGCGGTCAGACATGACCTCATGCAGTCTTCTATCCAGGTCGTATGCTATTAGTTGTTGCAGAATTATTTATTTATATGGATTAAATTTGTGGTTTTTTAAGATATTTTCCACAGTGGTCGTAGATACGTCACAATTCGTGGCTACCGTTTTCGTTGCTTGTATTAACAACCGATGCCAGAATTTCGAATTGCTTTTTTTCTGAAATGGATTTTCTTCTAGGTCCTTTTTCCCTCAATACGCAACCAGTCCTTTGAAATTTACTTACCAGCTCCCTTAACGAGATATTGGATTATTTGGGAAGCGGTCATTAAATATTCTTTCTGCTTCATGGTAATTACGCTTAGCTTCAGCGTAATATAAAATTGCTTCGGTTTTTTCTCCAGAAAGACGAGGATGAGGCATTTGAAAATTATAAAGAAATGCTAATACCTATCAAAACTGTCAAAAGTATCGATATGATTGAAGTCAATATTAAACTGACATGGAAATGAAATGCAATTCGGAGTATCCAGCAAAATAACTAATGTATAAGAAAATTAAACAAGAAACACATTTTGAAATACAAATGATGTGCGAACCTTTTTTACTACAAAAAAAATTGCTTTTCTGCCAGAATCAGTAACATATTTAAAATTCTGTTGCAAATTAATAGTTGAAATAATTTATTTGTCAAATATTTCAAGCAAATTTTGAAACGTTTAAAACGTCTTTGCCTTTGGATAGAGAATTGGAAGGCCTTCAAAATCAGGTTCCACGTGACCCCATTCACATTTGAAAAAAAAAGTTTATGGTGTTTTCTTGACACACGTGTCCACAATCATTTTCATGCCAAAAAGTAGTGAAAGTGCACCTTTTTACCTAAATTTTACCCGACTTCAATATCTTGTTCCGTTCAAATGTTAAAGGGGGGAGGTCTTTTTACGTCCACACTGTATAACATATTACCAAATACTCAACAATTACACGATATACTGATATGACTGAATCAAAAAATATATATAAATATAAAAATAAACAAATGTACATTTTACAGGCATTTGAAAATTTGTCTAATGACTAAAATAAATTAGCAGTCAGATTTTCTTTCAAAGTTTTGTTTGAAATTAATCATAGTATTAATTTTTTTAAAATGTGGAGGTGGCATTTTATATTTGTATACAATTATACTATGGACCCTTTTCAAATTGACTCGTTTTATATAGTGGGGTGTGTAAATGTTCACTTCCTCTTGTGACCGTATTGCCGATTTGTTGATAATTTGCAGGAAATGTTCCTTTTTTAGCAAAAATTGCAATGTTGTATATGTAGGCCCAATGGACAGTCATAATTCCTAAGTTGATGAATAATTGGCTGCAGGGGGTGTGATTTAGTTTAGGCATAGTTCTTATGATTTTGTTGTGATTCTTTCAGAAGAGGGAATGCAATATCAAAATAGTACATAATAAAATATTCTGAAAAAGTTATCGTACTTTAAATCAACATCAAATAGTGTATCAACCTCTTACCAGGCCTCATTTTTTAATTAATTATAGAAATTCTAAAAGTTTTCATTTTTGATTTGTCTTGGCAACTAGTCAATGAGTTTTCGACAGAAATTGATTGAATAAACCCAAATATATGTGCATAATGATCTGATATGTCTGTTTTGATACATTGCATGTGCATAATTCGGTATTGATCTTGGTGAAGATATCATCAATCCAGGAACTACTGTTTATTGTTACTCTAGCTTGTTGTTACTTGGACGATTCCAAAATCAATCTTGTCATTAGAAACTTTACATTTTAACTCTTGTTAAGGAAGAGATGTTCCAAAACACTTGTCATGCATTTTGCATGTATTTCATTCCAGCAAACTGGGCAAACGAACATCATCCGAAAATAGGAGGAAAAACGGTCTAAATATCGAGATCTACTCTTTGAACTTTGAAGGCTTGACCAAAACCATTTTGTCAAAATGGTGATTCTGATCATAAGAATCTTTGGAAGATTGATGGACACACTGCTCTCGCATCTCAAAAGTATACCGGCTTGCCGTAGTACGGCAGAAATTTTAGCCAGAAGAATGCAGAAGGGCGTCATCCTTGTTTCACTTCGTTTGCTCAGGGTTCATGACTCTCGGACCCAATAATCACTTACCCCAAGGTGTGGGGAGTGGTTATTGGAGTAAACGACACCATCGCGCCCTTCGGATGTGTCGAAGCTTGGGAGACAGATACTGACTGGGGTATTCCTGACGGAAAAAAAATAATAATAATATCTAAGTGAAATTGTCAAGCTGTGTGCACGTACCGATATAATTGGATTGAGAAATTTTTTATTTCGTGCAGAAATATATTTATTAAAGCTATAGCAGAGCGCTTTCGACCATAATAGTCATCATCAGTGCTACCTGAAATTAAGTAATAATTGAAAATAGTTGAGAATAAAATGTTCAATGATTTGATTTTTTTTATTGATTAATGAAAAAAGTTTGAATTGAAATGCTGAATCAGAAAAAAATGTTTTTTGATGTTATGACAATTGAGACTACTTATTCATCAGGTGTACAAGAGCCAAAAACCCATAAAATTATCATGCGTCTAAAGGACGAAGGAAAGTATTTGAAAAATTAGGACATCAAGATAAATTGCAGATTAAAAACCTGGACCAAGATAATCCTGGATACAACAATTTAACTAGAACATGTCTATTCGAATAAAGTCCTATGAAATGAAGTGAAATTGAAATTTGATATTATGTGACAGGTTGACAAATGAAATTTTACATGGAATCAAAAACGTGGAAATTGAGAAATGTTATTGATCATTAAATAATAACTGAATCAAGATATAGGTTTTATGACAGCCTAGCCAAGAATCTGAAAATATCAATCTAATGAGAACTTCCAGTAATCAGATCTATGTCAAGACAAACCAAAGACACCCTGTCAAAATGAAGTGAATAATTTTTTTTCACCAAATGTAATTATATAATTATTTTTAGCTATGCAAATTGGGAAATCCAAGCTCAAGCTCAAGGTCAAAGGATAAGTCTAATGAGAACCTTCCCAATCTCAAAAGAAACAAATGGATCCCATCAAAGAAGAGCCAAAGTAACCAAAAATGTTTAAGAAATTTTCAAATTGTTAACAGAGGTTTCAACATTAACAATTTGAAAATTTCTTAAACTTTTTTGGTTACTTTGGCCATCCTTATGTGATTTCTTCGTCCAATTATAATAATGTTTGTCTGTGAAGTTTATGTTTTGATTTAACTTCAAACATAGCTCAGAACTGGATGCAGTATTATTGTAATAAAATAATAGCAATTTATGTCTGTTCGGTACAAATTTTGCAGTCTGCTTCAAACTAACTTCCCAGGTAGGTAACTAACTCAAAAAAATTAAAAATTATTTCAAAATACTACATTTTTAAAGCGACTCAAAGATAAAAATAATTTTTCCTCACCTCATTCAGATTTATGACCCCACACAGATTCCTTACTCCGTACAGATTGTTTTGAAAACTTATTATGGTGAATTTTCAATAGCTAAGAAAATACTTGTAAGATTTGAAATGAAAAACGTAGGACGTATTCAATAGATGATTGTGACATTGATAGTTCACTTAACTAAACTTCTTACTGCATGCGCCCCATGTTTTTCGTATTAAATATTTCATAGTCATAGCAAATTTCATAGCTATTGAAAATTCACGATTAAAAATTTTCAAAACAATCTGTATGGGCTTAGGAATCTCTATAAAGTTATAAATCTGTAAACATTATTTTATTAATACATAGGTAAAACGCATTTTTTATTTGTATAATTATTTTCTTCGACTTCATATTGAATCCAATCCCAGCTAACCTACGAAATGAACTGTTTATGGATCAAGGAAGATACCGCAATTCATATACCTATCTTTGATAATTTCAGGACGAACATACACTAATGTAGTTACTTGCTGTATAACTAAGGTAGTTGTTGCTAATGTTATAATTATTATTATTATTTATGCAAATACATCCAATCAAGGATCATTACGGCTTGGTGATCGATTCACTGTGGTTAATACTAAATATTCACAGGATATGGTTTGAGGCGCACTAATGCGATTATTACAAACTGTACATAATACTCCACGGGTGAGGGTTTCCACGCAGTCGGGATGCATACGCATGTAATTGCGTCGCCATGGTTACCTATGCAATCCGAGTGCATTGGCATTCTATGTCACTGGGTATATGGGTTATACATGCAACCCTTTCTCTACATCCACTCAAGAGAGAATAACAGCTCTTCCCGTCAGTAGCGCAGCTGAAGGGAATAACATGAACGTAATTCGAAATTGAAACAAAGGCACGGTCAACTGGTTTGACGAATATTTAAAATTGACTTTATTTTTTGTATCAAGAACCAACCATCTCAATGAGCATCACCGTCAGAATAAAGTCATCGATTTGGATGAGGATCTTCTCTTGACGAGCTTGCTGATGATTACTTTGGAGCATCGTAAAGTTAAGTAAAGTAATACTAAATTGGTGGTAAGTCGACTCTCATTATTTCATCAACTTGTCATCCTTCCCCTTCCTTCCTTCCTTCCTTCCTTCCTTCCTTCCTTCCTTCCTTCCTTCCTTCCTTCCTTCCTTCCTTCCTTCCTTCCTTCCTCCCTCCCTCCCTCCCTCCCTCCCACCCTTCCTCCCTCCCTTCCTCCCGCCCTTCCTCCCCCCTACCTCCCTCCCTACCTCTCTCTCCCTCCCTCCCTTCCTCCCTTTCATACACAAGTTGGACAATTGTCAAGATATAACAAATTTACAAAGAAGAAAATGTACATAGATTAATAAAAATATTGATACTAATAAATGAAATCATGCTCCTTCATGAATATGTTGCAGTAATTCTGTCCTGAAAGCTTCAAATGATGAATTGGATTTCAATGTATTGGGCAAATCATTGAATTGTGCGAAGCATTCGAAAGAAATAAGTGCTGTTAAAATGTATTTGAATTATATGAAGATTGTTGCAGTTTCGAGTAGAATGATTATGGAAATCTTTATTGAAAACAATTGTAGTTTACAGATATAATGGAGTCATTGTATTTTATAAATGAAAATCATAGAATAGTAGTACAATCTTTGAGATACTGAAAGCCACTGTAGGGTGGATAACATCGTAGAAATTCATACTTTGAAATTATTCTCATTCCTCTATTTTGTAATTTTTGCAATTGCTGCATTTTATTCAAGTAGAAGGAGGATAGAATAGAAGCACAGTATTCAAAGTGAGGTTGAACTATTGTTCTATAGACAGTTACTTTCATATCAGTTGAAAATTTACTGGCAATTCTTGTGAAGAATTTTTTTTCTACATATTCATAATGATTATCAAATGCAATTATCTACCTAGATATTTAACTGCTGTAACTATTTCAATACGTTCATTTTCTAATATTAGATTCATGTTGCCTGTATTTATTTTTTTGAATTTGAACTCACTGATAATGAACATACCCTTAGTTTTTGTTACATTCAATTTCAGTTTAACTTGTTCAAAGTTTGTTCCACAGCAGGCCAGTAAAGAATCATCTGCGAATACTTTGATAAACTTACAGACAATGAACAAATTGATATAATTCAAATACAATATTATTTAGAGGGGAACAAGAACACGTCCTTCTGTATTAATTACTTGATATTACGAAAAGTATTCGTTGACACATATTCTTTGTTTTTTGCTTGAGAGGTGTCATTGAACACTCGTTAACTATCCCTTCGATACCATACCTCCTAAGTTTCTGAAGCAAAATACTTTTGTCGATAGTTTCAAAGGCCTGTTTCAGATCTAAAAATACAGCAACAACATATTTACGTTACTAAATTTATTGGGCGATAATTTTATTGCTGTTTCGCATGAATGTTTCTTTCTGAATCCAGATGGATTTTCGAACGATTTTTTTTCAAATGATTGGTTTATTTCCATCCTAATTACAATGGGCAGGTAAGCAGGTAACAGGTAGAAAAACTGAAAACGAGTAATTCAGCAGAATAGAACTCATTACCTAGTAATTAACATTACCATGATATTTATACATACATTAAAAAAATTACTGAAATCTCATATTTTTTCATTGGGACGAGAATACTTCACTGAAAAATATACGAACACAGGTATACAAAGTATGAATACAGCTCACTTGATTTATAGTCTAGAACTTGCCCTTTACGTGAAAAGGGATTATTATTTTATTCCAATAAACAGTAAATGTTCCCTAAAATTCATCCATTCTTTCTCATACAATCATCTTTAAACATTTTGTTGCTTAGCGAATGTTATTATTTCACTATATTGTTTTATTAATTGAATGTAATCACAAACAAGCACGTTTTGCTGTACTTTATTCAGCTTATATTATAATTATTAGTTACTGAACATTTTTATTATTATCAATTGTTATTATGTTGTTGTTTTGTATACATGTTGATTCGGATGTAATTGTGTTTTGGATTTGATTTTATTTTTATATCATGGAAATACCCACCGCACAAGGTTTCCTTTTGTGAGTTTTTTATTGTTTATTCAAAGATACGATTTTTTTGGAATAACTTTATAATTCATGACTGTTTTACATTTATTCATTTTATTCTATTATTGATTTCCTGAATGAACATTATTATTATCATTATTCAAACGATTATAAGCTTTTGAAAACTTGTTTGTCAGTACTCACCTGAAGATGACGATGAATAGCAGCAGTTGAAACGTAGTAAACAACACAAATTATAAGACGATGGATTTTTATTTCCATCAACCTACCCCTACGTGCAACCTTCAGATATCTTCGAGAGACTTGTGCGAGCTTGGGAAGACGCAGCCCTTACCTTTTAACGTATGATGCCATGCACGGTACCAATGACTATTCTGTACAAAACTGAAACGTTGACTCTCAGAGTTTGTAATATTGGGAAACGACTGATAATAAAAACGTAAAATCAGGGGTATATTTCAAAACGACATGAAAACTAACAATACATGAACAAGCAATTCAATCCTAGGCTTCATCACTGCATGCCTCTAGGGAAATTTCATTCCAAAAAGTTCAATGGATGTGCAGTTTTGTGCAGATATATCTGACAATTACAAGAGCGTTACATGTGCATCCGTTGGTTAACTCAAGGATTAATATCTGTGCGATAGAAGAGTTTTAATTACTTTCCTTCTCCTGATTTTTCATGACGATTATTGAGGCTTTGCTATATTCTACATTCGAACTACGTTTCAACAAAGAGGAAAATATGATTGGGGTAATTGCCCTAACTGCATTCCGCTAATCCTAATTGATTGCTCTTTGGTTCCGAATCAATATACATGGTAGCGTTATATCATCAGTATAGTTATACTGGAATATATACAAATTGTCATAATTCACCCAATCACATGAAGCCTATTACAAAATTGATTATTAGGCACTGGTGAAAGAAATATGTTAGAAAAAAACCATGCAACTTTATAAAAATTATAAATGATCGTGAAAAGGAATTTAACAGATCTCAGGATTTGACTGAGGTGGAGTAAAATCTAGCTAATAAAATATCAATCATTCAATCAGAATAGAGAGATAGATAGTTTATTTGACTATATCATATACACATGGACAAACACGAATATGAAAATCAAAAATAATTCTAAAATAATAAAACAAATCAACGAAGAAATATTTAAAGAACTGATAAAAGAAGCAAACTGGTCTGACGTACTTTCCAACGAATATCTAGACACATCAGTATCCAAATTCATTGACATTATCCAAGATTCTCTCAAATCCTCAGAAAAGAGTAGGAAAATAAACAGTAAACATTTTAGGAAAAAGGAGTGGATAATGAATTCGTTAGTCATCAAATCCATCAACCAGAAAAATAAACTATACAAAGACCTTAAACAACATCCAAACAATGAAATAATAAAAAATGAATACAACAACTACAAAAATACACTTAAAACACAAATAGAAAATGCTAAAATTCATTATCACAAAACCAGTTTCACATAATGTGGAAACTCAAAGAACACATGGAAAACTATAAATGAACTCCTCAAACCCACAAAAAAAAATAGCTCTATATCCCAAATAAATGTGGAAGGCAACTTAATTGAAAAACCTAAGAATATTGCAGATAATATTAATGATTTTTTCGTAAATATAAGCAAAAAATTGTCGAAAGATATCAAACTAGATGAAAATTATAAAGAAAAGAAAATCATAAATCAAAATTCAATTTTCCTGTTTCCAGCTGAAGAAATAGAAGTTATAAACAATACTGGGACTTAAAAACAACAAATATCCAGTCTCTGGAGGTATAAAATCAGAATTAATAAAAGCTATCATACCACAAATCATAAAGCCACTAACACACATTACAAATAACTCACTGAGATCAGGACAGTTTCCCACATTTTCCAAAAATTCAACTGTCACACCTATATTTAAGAATGGAGAATGTACAGAAAGAACAAATTACCGTCCAATTGCATCGATTTCTAGCTTCAGTAAAATTTTAGAAAAAAATCATTAAAAATAGGTTAACCAACTTTTTAAAGAAGTGTGCAGTCATATCAAACTCACAGTATGGATTTCAAGAAGAAAAATCAACACAAGATGCCATTCTTCACCTAACCAAAAAGATATATAAGGCAGTTGACAAAGGCTTTTGATACCGTAAACCATCAGATCCTACTATAAACTCTCGAAAGCATAGGTGTTAGAGGTACGGCACAATCACTCTTCGAATCATACCTCACAAACAGAACACAGCAAGTAAAAATAAAAAACTTGTACAGCAGCAAAAAAATTGTAGAATGTGGAGTACCACAAGGAACGGTGTTGGGGCCAGTTCTCTTTACAATATACCTGAACAACTTATTCTTGGTGGAATCGGAAGGAAACATCATAAGTTTCGCTGATGACACGGTCTTCTTATATGAAGAAGAATCATGGTCGCAATTAAAAATGAAATTAGAATCTGATCTACCTCTCATCAAAAGATGGTTTGATAATAAACTATTATCAACTAATGTACAGAAAACGTTTTATGTGCTTTTCTGCAGTTATAGTTCTCAACTTCCCAACTACAGTAAAATCAGTTTGCAAGATAATTTTCAAATAAATTGCTCGAACTCCATGAAATATTTAGGGATAAAAATAGACAATAACCTGAGATGGGACCAACAAATTAACTTTCTCCTTAAGAATAAGATGATGCAAGTTTCAAGAATACTCGAAGAAAACCAATTAAAAATGCTGTATTATACGCTCTTCGAACCCCACTTAAAATAGGGAATTATAGGTTGGGGAGCAGGAACGAAAGAATAATAAAAATAATATATAAAAAGCCAACACGTTATCCCACAGAACTTCTTTATCTAGAAACCAAAATAATGGACATAAAGCAAATATACTTCTTGATCCTAGCAACAAATCAGTTTATAAATAAACAAGAATTGATTAGAAAAAATTATCAGCAGAATACCAGAGGACGTAACCTCTACCAAATCCCTTTCGTTCACAAATCGATATGCCAGAGGACTTATAGTTATCTAGGACCAAAGGTTTTCAATGAATTACCAGAGAGTCTGAAAAACGAGAAACAAAGGAAAAAATTCCAATCACAAATTTAAAAAAATGTACTCGAAAATCCTAGACAAATAATTCATGAACTCATTGATACATAAAATAAATAAAAGGATATTCCCATAATTCTACCTTATACTTTCAAACTTTTCAACATTCAAACTCTACACTCTATACTGATCATATGTACATCTTTATATTCTACATTTTATAATAAAAACTCTCACTTTTGAACATCATATCTACATCTACAAACACATTTTTTACTTTTAGACAATTAGAAATTCTAACGTTTTTAACACTTCATCATTTTTGCATTTGTACAGTTCTTCACCCTTACATTTTTTAATTTTTTTATATCATATTTTCACATCTTACATCTTACATTTTGTTATCTCCAAGTTTTTTTTTCAAATTCTATGCACTTTTGTGCACTTTTGCGTGATTTACATGTTGTATTTGAAATATTCACATAAGTTAGTTTTACGACCAATATTAGTAGACCCTACATTAGTCTTATAAGAATAATATAGAATTTAAATTTTCTTTCACTTCACTGTTATAGCAACTTTTACATCCTGAAATACTTATATCAATGTACATATCTATATTTCTTAAATCATTTATTTTGTATATTATTAAGTTACTTAATCTAGCATAGCTTTTTATATAAACCACTGATGAATACGTCAACAAACAATCAGTGTCTACTGCTTCGTGGTATATTCTTTATTCACAACCATGTTGTATTTGTCAAATTCAACTCTGCACTAATTAAAACTGTTATTTACCAAATACGATTTGATAGTTCGTTTGAACAAAGCTGATTGACGTTTCCAGA
Organism: Chrysolina oricalcia; assembly: GCA_944452925.2. Classification (NCBI taxonomy): domain Eukaryota; kingdom Metazoa; phylum Arthropoda; class Insecta; order Coleoptera; family Chrysomelidae; genus Chrysolina; species Chrysolina oricalcia. Next base: position 9,750,880 of record OX101809.2, on the reverse strand, counting down.
ACAATTCTTTCGTGTCTATAGGGTAAGGCAAATGAAGCGTTGAATGTAAGACACCTATCGTATGATAGCCAACGAACTATAAGACGCATTTTGCATGGACTTAATTAACACCAACAAAACTAATGGATCTGATGGAATTTCTCCAATCGTTCTCAAAAAATATGCTCCTGAACTAACAGCAGTTTTTTTACAAGTTATTCAACCTCTCCTATAATTTGGGGTATTTTCGTCCAACAGGATAAATCATATGGAAGCACAGTTATCAATATATGACTGGATTGTGGTGTTATAAACAGTGATTTTAGATTCAGGAGAGCTATTCTAAATACAGTTTGTCAGATATTGTTTTGCTGACAAATTCAAAATGACTTTCGAAATAAAATACCTCTTATTTCGAAAGCCTCAATGAAGCCTCAAACTTTATTGTTGACAAAATCTGTATTCAAAAAGCTGTATTGAATTTTTGGTTACTACATGCTATAAGGGAAATATCAGCAAGAGTTTCATGAATTCACTAGTCTACAAATAACTCAATATTTCAAATATTTTTCCTGAACTTTGGAAAAGATAAGTTGTAAAAATTTTGCCCAAAAAGTCAAATCCACTTGAATTCAAAGACTTGCGTCCAATAGGTGTATTGCCGACTTTGTCGAAGGTACTCGAAAGGGCTATAGAAGTTCAATTAAAAAAACATATTGATCAGTATTCATTATTACCTATAACGCAATCTGGATTTCGGTAAAACTATAGTTGTACAAAGGCACTTTTCCATATTATTGATGATGTTGTTCGAGCTTCAGACAAAGGTGAGTGTACTGTTTTGGTCTTGAAAGACTTTAGCAGAGCTTTCGATACCATCAACCACAATCTAATGCTAGAACATAGAACTTTCGATTAATGCTAGAAATCTCATGGCATCATACCTCCGAGGTCGTAAACAAATGGTTTTAGTTGTTGGGCAATCCTCCAATTATATGGATTTGAAGTGTGGAGTCGCTCAGGGTTCCATTTTGAGGCCATTGCTATTTGCTGTAAATACTTCCTGTCTAGTGCAAACTCTTCAGATTTGTAATGTATGCGTATGATACTCAAATTATTATAGTTTTCACCTCAGTACGGTAGTGAAGCCATATGACCTTATGAATGAGGAACTTAATAGATTCATTGAAGGTGCAGAGGATCACTGTCTGAGCATTAAGAACAGTAAATCTAATGTTATTCTTTTTGGCAACAAAATCAAACGAGATGAGATTCATGATAGTGTAAGTATTGTAATAAAAAATGAAGTTCTTCTAAACGTTAGTGAAGCTAAAAGTTTAGGTATAATGTTGGATTCCAATTTAAAATTTGAAAAATACATAAATCATCTTATTCCACGTGCATCCTCCACTCTTAAAACTATGGCAATACATTTTTTTTCCTATTCATGTAAAATAAAATTTGTGTGAGTCATCAATACTGTCCATATTTAATTATGCAGATGTACTCTATGGTCCATTCTTGTCCAGCCAATATCAAACGAAAATACAAAAAGTACAAAATTCATGCTTACGATTAATATTAATTTGGTATCTGCAGAAGAGAACATATTTCACAAAAATTGATATATAATGGTTGGCTAAATGAGCAATAGAAAGATATTACACATGCTTATATACAGGGTGGGTCACGGTCGATGGTACCTTAGACGTTTACGAAGAACGGGAAATAGTATCATTCTGAAAATTTGGTTTCTCAAGTAGTTGCTCTTGGTCTATCGATCTAAAATATTTTCAGCAATGCAGCGTTGCCGCTTATACCAGAAAGTAGCAGCATCTTTGTTATTTCAAATGGGTCACCCTGTATATTACCGCATTTTTGAACTTTTCATTCCTTTCTGATTATTTCTGCCTCATACTCTCCTATACCTATCTCTAACGGTTTTTGAGATATTGGTTATTTTCCATATTTTTAATCCAAAACATAGCTCGAATTGAATGTTTATTTCTGCGGTATTTGGATTCTTAGGAAGTTGCAATTTTGTGTTTAGTTCATCAAGATCATGTACATTGATTCTGTATAGAGAAGTTTGTTCTGCGTTATACAGGGTTGTTCAAAATCCATGATCTTACTGCTAGATACGAAAAGGGTTGAAAGTGCGTTTTTTTAAATGAAACATCCTGTATAGTATGAAATATCCTGAAAGATGACTAAATTCCCTTCGAATTGATATATCATGTTCCTATACCTAAATAGCCAGAATTCCGAGATAATAGCAATTTTCACTTGTAATCTCCCAAGTGCTTGAATTATTGCCGGAAATTTTTCGAATACATGAATTTTCTTTGAATACATGAATTTTCTTTGAAAATTCATGTACGAGATAAATTTACGGCAATTAATTCAAGCACGAGGGGGATTCGGTAAGAAAATTTCACACCGAGAAGTGAAAATCATCCAACAATTCATAAGAAATAACTAACGATGGTTTCACCTGAACTATTTATAACCACTGAAATATTGATATGTGAAATACTTAACAAAATTTTCATCACTAAATGTGTTTAAGTTTGGAACAAAGAAAAATAAAAAAGTTATGTTCTTATCGTGTATTGAACCATAATAAGGGGAAATTTTTCTGTCAAACATTTGACATGTGACAAGTTGATATTTTGCTTTAATGTACAAATGGAGGTCTAGTTTTCATATGAAAGGAGATAATTATGTATTTACTAGATATTTGGAATGTGTCTGAAAATATTTTCTCCACGATTATTGCAGAAATTGTCAATTCTGAAATCATATTTCAGAAGAAGTTCAATACACCATTTGTCACAAGTTTTTATCACAAGTCCCTTAGCTCAGCAGTAGTGTTGCGGCCGGTCTCACCAGGCTAAGAGTACATGACAACCTACCCCGCAAACATGGTGGGGTGTTATATGAGTCGCTGGATATCTTCCAGGAGCGCTGGGTAGAACCGGCGCCGTAGGGAATCCAAGTTGAGTATCTAAAACGTCAAGTACTTCAACCCGGTTTTTTGCTTCTAGCCTTTTCCGGGGCAACATCCAAATTATGGTCCTCACAAACTACCAACCCTCAACTTTTTACATTGAATGGGACGACAACACGCGCATACGCTTTGCAGGAGGCGCGAATACTCCAGTTACCACCATTATTTCTGCCAAAGGTCGACATTTCCAAAACACATTTGCACCAGCGGAGGCAGTGACCAGTGCCCTCTCTATATGGGGACCCTTGGCACTGTCAAAAGGCATCGTGCACGTCACCAGACTGGCAACAGCAGGGTGACGTGAAGCACACTTGACGTCCTCTCCTTCCTTTCATCCTTTCCCCCCGCCGGGCGAAGATGGACTGAAGAAAGATTAGCTGCTTCGGGTAGAATAATGAATTGTAAATAATAACTTTGATAGAATAAACTTTTATTTATTTATTTATTTATGAGTGGCTAGGTCGATGGTTCAATCCACGATAAGAACATAACTTTTTAATTTTTTTTCTCAAATTTAAACACATTTATTGATGAAAATTTTGTTAAGTATTTTACATATCAATATTTCAGTGGTTATAAATAGTTCAGGTGAAATCATCGTTAGTTATTTCTTATGAATTGTTGGATGATTTTCATTTCTCGGTGTAAAATTTTCTTACCGAATCACCCTCGTGCTTGAATTAATTGCCGTAAATTTATCTCGTATATGAATTTTCAAAGAAAGTTCATGTTCTCGAAAAATTTCCGGCAATAATTCAAGCACTTTGGAGATTACAAGTGAAAATTGCTATTATCTCGGAATTCTGGCTATTTAGGTATAGGAACATGATATATCAATTCGAAGGGAATTTAGTGACCTTTCAGGATATTTCATAATATACAGGATGTTCCAAAAAACGCACTTTCAACCCTTTTCGTATCTAGCAGTATGATCATGAATTTTGAACGACCTTGTATAACGCAGAACAAACTTCTCTATACAGAATCAATGTACATGATCTTGATGAACTGAACACGAAATTGCAACTTCCTAAGAATCCAATTACCGCAGAAATAAACATTCAATTCGAGCTATGTTTTGGATAAAAAATATGGAAAATAACCAATATCTCAAAAACCGTTAGAGATAGTATAGGGGAGTATGAGGCAGAAATAATCAGAAAGGAACGACAAGTTAAAAATGCGGTAATATATAGGGTGACCCATTTGAAATAACAAAAATGCTGCTACTTTCTGGTATAAGCGGCAACGCTGCATTGCTGAAAATATTTTAGATCGATAGACCAAGAGCAACTACTTGCGAAACCAAATTTTCAGAATGATCGTATGTCCCGTTCTCCGTAAACGTCTAAGGTACCATCGACCGTGACCCACCCTGTATATATACATATATATATATAGATTTATTAAACATCTTACTATACAAAATAGCTTGCAAAACAAAGAATACCAAATCAATCGATAATAAATATTAAAAAATATAATAATAAAGTATAATATAAACTAGGAACGTTTCGTATTATTCATCCCGTATAAATGGTTTCTAAAAATCAAGACCGAAAATTTTACACATATTGTTCATATATCTTTCAGAACTTTTTTTTATTTTATGTTATTTACAAAAATTTTGGAATAGAGGTGGGAATGTTCCTCGAGCACCTACGAGTAATCCAATAACTTCTATTTTGTTCACATTGTACTTTTCAAAATATTATTTTTTATAAAACACCTTCATATTTGCACAGAAAAATCACCTATCGATCCGATAAACATAACCTAAATATCTGATATAAAGGAACCCTTTCACCGCCAATCTTCAGACTAGAAATCTTCAGGCGTAGTTATACTTCAAATATGTTCAATTTTTAATCAGGTCCCTTCCATGTTCAAATCTTACAGTTTGCAAAGATTCAAAAAGGCCTACAAGAAACATTTGTTTTCAATGCAATCCTAATATACGTACGATAAAATTTTTGCTGTGATTGTTTAACTTTCGTTCTTTTCTTTTTCATTTGTCAAGTTCAAAATACCTAGCGGTTAAGTGGAAGAACAGTTTATGAGCTGATGTCATATCATCTTATAAACTGAACTTCGCCTTTTGCTTTGTGTCAATTTCACATTATGTGTATTATTTTCAATTTAAATATGACATTGAAGGAGATCATACTTAGTTTGATATATAAATTGAGATATACATTGTTATAATTATCTATCATTATACATATTTATATATAAAAACAATAAAGACGTTTATTATTATCATTATTATTATTAAATATAAAATAAACAATAACGGACCTAAGGCACCTCCTTGAGGAACACCCAGATCATGTCTGATTTCAGATGATACACAGTTATTAAAATGTATTCTTTGTAAACGATGCTTGAAGTAGTCATCTATCCAATCACATAATTTGCCAAGGTGATCAAGGAACTTTGGTCAGAAGATTAGTCAGTTCGACATGTGAATACTCTCTCCTTGAAAAATCAAATCCAAACATTGGCTTCTCGTTTCATCGGTTATGCCCAGGAAGATGCTCAGATGCCTTTAAGAGGGTTTACATGATTACGTGAATAGAGTTACGGAGAAGACAAAACGCATTATGACAGAGATAGATGATAAATTAAGTGACAAGGAGAAGGCTGAAGAGTCATGGTTCAGATGTTTAAGGACGGACAATTCCAAAATTGTAGATACCTTCGTTGGTCTGTTGAAATCTACATTAAAATGTACTCATTGTGTTCACTGTTCAATCTCCTACGATCTTTTCTGGGACCTTTCCTTACCATTACCTCAAAGAATAGGGCAATTAGGACTATCACAATGTTTGGATTCATTTAGACAGGCAGAAACTTTGGATGGTGACGAGAAGACGACATGTGCGAAGTGCAAAAAGAGAAGGAAGTGCATGAAATCTTTATCAATTCAAAAATACCGGAAAATTTTAGTATTCCATTTGAAACGTTTTTATCCAACAGATAGATTTCGAGGGAAACTGAATGCCACCATTGATTTTCCTTTAGAGGAATTAGACATGAGTAATTATGCAGCAGACAACGTAGCTCCTTGTCGTTATAGTCTGTGTTCTTTGTTTAATCATAGTGGGATTACTTACAGCGGGCACTACACAGCCTACTGAAAATATCCGTATGCGAGCACGTGGCATGAGTAAAATGATTCAAATGTGTCCCCAATTTCATCTAAATCCCTCGTGAGCAGTGATGCCTATGTTCTCTTCTATGAGCAGGAAGGAACTTGATCACAACTTTGTGTTCATATTTACTTAGTTTTAGTTTTATTTTATGTTTCATACTTTTAGTAATCTGTTTATTGAACTGTATTTATATCTTTTAATATTATACTATTGTTTATCTGAATATCATAAACAATGCCACCAATTCTCTATTGAGATAATTTAGCTAAAAGTATTCTTCGGTCCACGGAGGCACACATACTGTCTGTCACAAATTCATCAAATAATAAAGAATATTCCACTCAATTCGGTAGCCTGAATGTTTAAATGAAATAAAGCAACCCCTTCTACATTTTCGTTATGTAATACATCATTGATATTTCCAGCTTCAGCTTTTCAGGACTTGATAAAAATCTTGATAAATTTGCGCTCTTCAGGAAATCATATTCATAAATCAAAGCCTGCCTGCCTGTCAAAGGGCCAAATAATTATTATTCAACGTCACAGGGAAGAGTCCAGTAGTTCTGGCACTGCAGGATATTTTACGGTCGCTGGACACCGCTTCCGAGGTATTTGCATTTTGAATAATGGTCTTAATTATCCTTACGAACGAGAAAAATATCCCTATACTTTCGTCCCCTCCGAGTGTAGACAGCATTGTGCGGAAAGGACAGCCGGAATGAAAGTATTCATCAAGTTATTTTCGAATTATTAAAGTTTAATTCGCACTCTTCTGCGAATTACAACAACAGCATTCTGTTATAGTCCGGTAGTTCTACTATCAATGTGTAAATCGGACATGGGTGGACTAAAACTTTTCATCGAAATTTTGGCAAGGAATACACTGTACAGGCAATTATCAAACCGAAAGCTTGTCTCGAAAATGTTATTGACGATGTTGAAAACTTAACAAGAAAATTTAGCTCCAAAGATTACCTATTATAACTGGTGGATCAAACGATTTTGAGGGCAAAAAATATCCTTCCTTCGGTAAAATGAACAATAAAATGAAAAATTGCACCAATACCAACATAATACTCACTTTTGTGCCCTACTGTAAGAATATCAAAATCAATGAACTGCAAATTCAACTGCAAACTGAATGAATATGCCATGAAACTCAATTACTAAGCGGAAGGCGATATTTCCTTTCTGGTACCCAATTTTTGAATTGCCGGAATTAATTCTCAAGATTCTCAAGAGAAATATGACGTCATTTTATAGGTACCTAACTACCTATTGCTCGAAATTGAGAGAAAATGACGTCATATTTCTCTAGAGAATCAATTCCGACAATTCAAAAATTGGGCCCCTGGATATCAACAACAATACAGGTAAAACGTTAAGTATAACCGCAATTGCAAAGAAAATACTAGAAGTTAATCTCCAGCAACAGAAAAAATGTTCTAATTTAAGATTTGTAACTGCAGAGAACATTTTTTTTGTACGGACCAGGAAACAGTGATAATAAAATAACTACCCAAAAAAGGGTATGTTATGAAAAATAATACCCTCAATCTCATTTTGTTAAATATTCAATCACTTAGGAACAAGACTAATGAACTTTTTGCCTTTCTGGAAAGCTTGCATTTTCCGAATCTTGTTTTTCTGACAGAGCATTGGTGTAAGGAGGAAAAACATATTCACATTCCTGATTATTCTGTGATATCCAGGTTCTCAAGAAGCAGCTCATCTCATGGAGCAACTGCCATCTAATAAAAAACACTGCTTCTGACCAATTTTCTTTCGAACATGTGGATAAGTTTAAAGACATGGGCGAATAAAAAAGTTTTGAATTCTCCATGTGCCATTGTAAAAAAAAATATTTATATATACTATGCCGTACCTTTCCCCCTCCACTGATCCAAACATTTTTATGAATAAACTGGAATTAATATTGTCCGACTTAACAGTGAACTGTTCTATAATATTAGCAGAAGATTTCAATGTTAAATTCAATAATCACGATTCACCTGCTAATGAATCCATATCAAACTTACTGTCCTCATTCAACTTGACTGTGCACGTTGAATCAGACACGCGTTTTTCACAATATACCTCTGCCCGCATTGATTATGTTTGTAACAATTTTGAGGATCGAGTGGTGTCTTGCTCTGTTACTCCTTCAGGATTATCAGATCATGAAGCAGTCAGCTGCAGCATACTATTCGATTTCACACAAAAGGCTAAAAAATGCAAGTTTGGAAGACTCTTTAGCAGAGCACACTATAGTAGGTTCTTTCAGAATTGTCTTAATGTCAACTGGGAAAGTATTCTCTCCCGAAGAGTACCATTTTTTATATTCCATAAAGTGTTATGTGATAACTGCAACAGATCTTTTCCTAGACAAAAAATTAAAATAAAACAAAACAAAAAATCCTGGCTAACAAAAGGATTGAAAATCGCATCAAGAAACTTACGCTCACTGCATTACTTACGGAAGTTCACAAATGAAGAGTCATTCTACAATTTGTTGTGAAGTACCCTTCACACCCTCTACGAGGTGCTACTGTTATTACTGTTTAAATATTATATTTTCATTCATGATGTCATATTGCAAACAATCCTATTTTTCTACTTATAGCTGATACTCTGTATTTTCAAAAACGAACTTCAAACTGCTGACTATTATTGTGCTACATACATTACTATGCATGTCAAGTTTCTATTGGTCAGAATCACCACGCGACAGCGTCCTAATGACGAACATGCGTCTCTTGAGCGTCAGCTATAAAATAGAATTGCTTCGTTGAAACGAGGATTATTACATTATCGATACCGTACCTGTGTACTTCTGTTATTTTTGCCTACCGGCATTTTGTAACTTGCTAAATTCCCCCAAATTACAACAAATTATTTCAATGACTATCGAAGAATATATAGATCTACTATTAAGTTGGCAAAAGAAAGTTACTACCATAATAGACTCAGTCGCTCTGACAATAAGCTCATAGAGTCGTGGTCCATTATAAATGATATCAGGGAAAAAACAAAGAAAAAAAAATAATACACCATTAAACCCAAACACAATAAATGAGTTCTACTGTTCCATGAACTGATAGAAATCATAAAGGATATCAAAAACAGGAACTCAGCCGGATGTGACGAAATCTCTATCAAAATCATACAAAACCTTCCTTTATGTGCCCTCAACGTACTAGTATAGCTGATCAATCTCTCCCTCCACACTGGAGAGTTTCCCTCTTTCTTAAAAACCTCTATTGTCATTCCCTTGCACAATTTTCAGCCCATCTCTCTTATTCCTACTATTGCCAAAATCATAGAAAAAATAGTCAAGAAACGTCTATTACAATTTTCTAACATTCATAAAATAATTAGTGGAAATCAGTTTGATTTCCAGAATAAAAAAAATACTAATGATGCTATATTCTGATTTCTTTATGGGGTCTATTCAGAGATGAATTTATTTATTTATTTATTTATTTATATCCAAACAGACCTCTATGATCTAATTACATGGATAATCAAATTTAAGTATACAATATATATAAAAAATAATATTTTATGCACATACAGCACAATGGATCACTACTTAATTTATATCGTTCAGAATATGTCTTAACAACATTCTACGAAATACGTTTTGTGAATGGAGAGACAACAGCAGCAGTATTTTGTGATCTCACAAAGGCATTTGACTGCGTTGATCACAAAATATTGTTGAGAAAACTTCAGCTGTACGGATGCCGAGGAGTGACTCTCACATGGTTCGAGTCATATCTTTCTGGGCGATATCAGATGGTTAAAACAACGGAACTATCAAATAAAAAGGAAATCCCATCAGGAGTTCCGCAAGGATATGTGCTCGGACCTATTCTCTATACCTGTTATATGTTAACAACGTCACTAAAACCAAGATTTCTGGTAAATTCACTCTCTTTGCAGATGATACCACTATACTGTGGAAAAGCAAGAAGACCAGGAAGTTGCATGATATAATAACAGAAGACTTGCAATGTGTGAAAGAGTGGTACGATGCAAATAAATTATCTTTCAATGCCGAAAAAACCCATTTAATATGCTTTAGATGCGCAATTGATGAACCTTCGTTTGGTCAAGGTGAAATAAAGATTGCACTAAATTTCTGGGTGTGCTGATAGATAAAAATTCAAAATTTGATGACATGTTAAACAACTCAAAAGTAAGTTCTCTTCTGGATGTTATGCAGTGAGAGTAATTTCTAATGAATTAGGACCAGAAACTGCCAAAATGGCATATTGTGCTCTTATTGATTCCCATCTACGTTATGGAATACCTTTTTGGGGAATGTGTAGACCAACACTACTCAATGAATTGCTCATTTGACAGAAAAGGGCCATTAGACATATTTATAAAATTATACCCCGTGAGTCCAGTAGAGATATATTCGCAAGTAATAAAATACTTACAGTTGTAGCATTATTAATATTGGAATCGGTCTGCTTGGCAAATAAACATAATTCAAAATTTGAATCGACTACTAATCATTATGTCACCCTCAACAGTAGTTACAGTCTGAAACTTCCATTACCAACTAAAAATCTTACTAGAGACTCTATTTTCCATAATGGTGGCAAGATGTATAATTACTTACCAGTTGATATTAGATCGGCAAAGTTGAGTGAAAATGAACTTAGAAAAACTGTCAAAAATTTTCTCTCTGAGAAACCCTTCTACTCCTTCTTCCATTCATTATATTAACTGTATATCCCATGTCTTATATTTTATGTACTCTGTATATTTGTATATTATTTTGATGTTAGTTACATTATTTGTTTATTGAATTTTTCTTATGTCCTCGTAGTGTCATGTGAATTCGATCATGTTTTTAATCTGTTTTACACTGTCTTACGTTTTATATACACCTGTAGCTTTGTCAACAAGGGATTTCTCTTGACAATAATGCATATTTATTATTCAACAAAAATCATCATACTCAAAAATGAAAGACAGACGCAAAATGTAACATCCCATTCAGTTATTTTACCTATATCCCACTGACTCCAAGGAAATAGATAGATAGATATTTATTTGCCATAAAAGTGCTACAAAAAACACAAGGTTTTGTCACTAAAACTAAAAATGTAAAACTATAACACAAAAAACATAAATAGTGCATGATATAATCTTAGTAATAACGCACAATTTTCTTGACCAATAGAAAAACACGCAGACATACATTCAAAAATATATTATTGATAGCACCATTCTCAATATACTCAATTTGATGATCGTTATGTTTGAAAAAATTCATTTAGGTTATAAAAACTTTCTTCAACTAGAAATGTCTTTATTTTCTATTTGAAAATATTGAAAGTCACAGCAGATCTAATTTCAAACGGCACTTTATTATGAATTGAGCTTCCAGCACAAGAAGGTGATTTTTTTAATGTTTTGATATTAGAATTTGAGTTGTGGTTTCTTGTGCTCTCCTTGTCTGATACCTTTGCACCTCCTGATTTCAATTTATTTTTGTGAATGACGCACGAAATTTTGAAAATATATATTCCGGTCACAGTCTCTGTTTCTCTACAAAATTCTCTGTTTTTCAAATTGTATATAATTCTTATGATTCTTTCATGTAGTACAAAGAGTCTGTCAATTTCGGAGGATTGGCCCCATATTATTATATTGTAACTCAATATTGAGTAGACAAGCGAATAATAAAACGTTTTTAGCTCGCGTTGATTGATTTCCTCCTTCAAGTTTCAGAATGACAAACGTATTTTTAGCAAGCTTGGAGCACATCGAATCTATTTCTCGCTGAAAAGTTAGTTGTTTCACGAAATTTTACTTGGCCGCTGGTTTTTATATGACTTATCTTCGGCAGGATATTTGTCTTAATCAAGTAGAAAAGCATAAACATTGTTTTATTAACATTCATGATCAAATAATTCTTAAGACACCACGATTTGAATTGCTTGATTACCATATCTGCTTTAATCTCTAGTTCAATTAAATTGTTGGCGAGAATAATAACTGAAGTATCATCCGCATAAATGTATACAGGGTGTTTCATAATAAATGCGCAGGACTTCTGGATGTGATACCTCGTTCAAAAATATGAAAAAAAGTTTCTATTAACTTACCCTCTAAAATTCAACATTTTCGAGATACAGGGTGTTGAAATTTTAAAAAAATTATAGTTTTTTGCGAATATCTCTGGAACCGTTCATCGCATAAAAAATAGATTTTGAAGGCATTTTCTACTCATAATAAGCTATGTTTTGTGCAGATTTTTTATTTTTTTAAATTCATAATTGGTGAAGATTTTGAAGGGGTAGTGGGTATTTTTTTCTCCAACTTCAACGCCACTGGAAAAACTATGATTTTGAGCCTCTTACTTAAACCGCCAATGTTTTCTACACAAAAAAGGTACTCATGGTCATAAGCTCTAAAGTTGACCGTCTTCAAGAAAAATCAACTTTCATGTTGAAAAACATGGTAAATTTTTTTAAATAATTTTTTTCCTAATTATACAAAATTTATTTAAACGTTAAAACAAGTAACAAAACCAAACGTTAACTTCTTAATTGCAAAAAAAACAATAACAGTCATACTCAGTTGAATTGTTGGAAATGTCCGCCGTTAGCTTCAATGCAATTTTTCGAGGAAAAAACATTATTTAAACAACATGAAAGTTGATTTTTCTTGAAAATGGTCAACTTTAGAGCTTATGACCAAGAATACCTTTTTTGTGTAGAAAACATTGGCGGTTCATATAGGAGGCTCAAAACTGTACTTTTTCCAGTGGCGTAGAAGTTGGAGAAAAAACACCCACTACCCCTTCAAAATTTTCACCAATTATGAATTTGAAAAAATTAAAAGTCCGCACAAAACATAGCTTATTATGAATAGAAAATGCCTACGAAATCTGTTTTCTGTGCGATAAACGGTTCCAGAGATATTCGCAAAAAACCATTATTATTTTAAAATTTCAACACCCTGTATCTCGAAAATGGTGCATTTTAGAGGGCAAGTTCATTTTTTTTCATATTTTTGGACGAGCTATCACATCCTGAAGTCCTGCGCATTTATTATGAAACACCCTGTATATTTCCTGAAATTACAAATTGTGGGAAGTCATTGATGAAGATAAGGAAGAGTAGAGGACCAAGTATTGCCCTACCCCGACATTCAATTCCATTTCCTCGGAAGTCTCTGAACCAATATGAAACTATCCATTCTAGCGGTTTACCTCTTATACCTACCTATATATTTAATTTCTCTTCAAAGAATTTTGAAGTAACATTATCAAAAACAGTAGTTAAGTCAAATCATAAATCAACCAGCATCTTTCTTACTCTCCTCTAAACATAAATACATTTGTTGTGTGAATTCAAGTGTTGCTAAGAACCATATTGGCAATTGGTAAATATTCTATTGTCTTCCATGAAAGAATATATTCTAGTTGAGAAATACTTTCCAGCAGTTTTCGATAGACAGCTTCTTAGTACCATAGGTACATAGTTTTCAACACTATAGTGATTTCCATTTTTGTAATGTGGAATCACTTTGCCCAATATTTAGCGTAGATAACATACCAGGACACGTTCTAAAGGCAGTCGGGAACATTATATCACAACCTTTCAGTATTTTTATTAATAAAAGTATTTGTAAGGGAAAATAACCAGACGAACTAAAGTATTCAAAAGTTGTTTTCAAACATAAAGGGAATATGGATGATGAAGCAAAAACTTACAGACCAGTTGCGGTCCAATGTCACAAAGGTAAAATCTACGAATATTGCTTTAACACAATTCTCAATATTTATCTCGAAAAACTGAATATTGATAACTCACAGCACGACTTCAAGAGCAAAGAGATCCACGATGACAGCTCTCGAGACTATTTTTCGATATGCCGCGCTTATGACACAGTAGTTGATTACGACCTGTTGAAAAATGAACTTTACCAAATTGGAGTCAGAGGTTCATATTTAGTTTACTTCCGTACGTATCTGACAGAAATCAACAGGTCGAGATCAATGGTGTAAGATCAGATCCTATGAAAACACACACTGGTATACCCCACAGGGATCATGCCTATCCCCTACTTAGTTTAATATATTCATTACAGACCTTCCAAAACTTTTACAAGTAAGTGGATCCCCGATTATTCATGCAGACGATGCAAACTTGATCAGATCAAGAAATACAGGATAAGTCGCACAAATCAATCAAAACCATATCTAAATGGTGTTCGGAAAATTTGATAAGTCTGAACACCGAAAAATCTGAAGCAGTTCACTTTAACACAAAAAGTAGCAATCTTAAGCGTATAGCTTACTTCTTCACAGAAAGAAAATACCAGGTAAATATTAAAAAAAATGCTTTGAATATTAAAAAAAACTTCTTTCGCTATAGCGCCATTGAAAATTTCTGTTAATGCTATAAATCATTTCCCTAAGTGAGATTCTTTAACTTCAAGAGACATCTCGGTACTTCTAAAGAACGTTTATTTCATTTTGAAACAATTTGTTTATCATCTCAACAGATAGTTCTCTACACTGGAAAGAATAATTTGATAGAATTCTGTAACATCACAGAATATTTTAATTGTGATAAAATATATTTCTTTGGGTATCACAGGATGTGGTTCTCATATTAAAGAATAGCTATTTATATGTGAAAGAATAGTTCTGTTAAATTTTGTAACAATAGGAAGTGTATCATAATTGGAACAGAATATTTCTTTCGATGGACAGCCAATATTGATAATCACAAAAGATACTTATGTACAGGTGAAATAATAGTTCTATTAAAATACCAAAAACGTAGGCTTTTACAGAATGTTTCGATTAATAGTATAAGATTTGTTCATTGCCATAACAGCAATTTCTTTATAATGAACTGAATTGTTATATTAATCCTATAGATTATTGTCGCCAACTGACTGCCTGGGTTTTCAGTGACTGCTTCCCAGGTCATACTATGACATGTTAAAAATTGCGAAATATCGTTGAGATTTTTTTTTCATGAAATTTAGACTCCACCACTGGATTCAGCACTTTTCATTTAGCTAAATCACAAAATTTCATTGGAAAATTTATTTCATTGAAAAATTGTAATTGGCAACAAAATTATAACAACATTGATTTTGATAGAATACCATTTTTATGAATATTTCAGACAAAATCTGAAAATTGGAACATTGTCAATACGGATGTAGGGAATCGTTGAGGTTTCTGGTATACCGTTTTGGAATGAAGTAATGAAGTAATGATGTCGAAAAAACTTAGTGAACCAACAATGTTTAACTTTGTTGTCAATGAATATTTTTTAATGAAATTTCGGGAGTAGCTTGATTGTAGGATGCTGAATCCAGTGGTAGAGTCAAAATTTCATGGATGAAATCGCTAATGATATTTCGCAATTTTTAACATGAAAAAAATTATAGTATGCTCTGAAAATTGGAATAAAATTTGGCAAATTTGTTTAAATGTATAAAGATATTTAATACTCTTTCTGTTGAAACAAAAAATATTAGACCGGGATCCCACGCCTATTATCAAAATTGATTAATGACAGGCTGAATCTTCCTGAGTAGCTTCATTTTGCCGAGACGCCCAACTTTTTCCTCTACGAAAATTCTCGATAGTGGTAGCTAATGAAATGCGCAGGCGTCAATCATGTCGATTTGGTGAATGAAAAAAGTTCATTAATAACAGTTAGTTTTTCAGTTGAACCTCAAGATAATTCGATAAAGTACTCGAAAATACTTTTGTCCTACAAAATGGATGGTAGGACTGAAGAGTCCCCCACTCCCAACATGTACAAATGACGTGGTCATAAAAATTCATTAATAATAAGCGGATTTTTTTACCATTGTTTGGTTAATATTTGTATAATTGAATGGTCATATTATCCTACAAATTGAATGGTAGGTGTTCTCAGTCCTACGCTCCGAAATTGTCAATTCCACAATAAAAACATTTTCTTCATTGGAGATGATACATTTGTTCAATTCTGAATTCTTGAGCTGATAAAACGCTTTCTTCTTGTAAAATAATATATTTGATACAAAATTATTGCATATCTCTAATGTAGAAAATCATATATTTGAAATATTTATTTGGTGTTACCAAATATTCGTTATTCAAGTAATTAAGAGCATTCAGGAAAAAAACTGCAAGTCTTGAAAAATATAACACAATATTTTTTGTTCCAAGAAAATATATCAAGTATTTCTTCATTAAAGAAATCTTCTTCATTGGATATAGGTAAAACATTTTCAATTCTAAATTCTCAAATTGAGAAAACGCGTACCTACTTTATCTTCTAAAGTAAAGTATTTCATACAGTGTTATTCAAAATCTCTAATGTAAAAAATTATCTACATGAAATATTTATTCACTTTTACTAAATATTTTTCAATCAAGTAAGTAATTATAACAGAATTCAGGAAACAAAATTACAATTATTGACAGATATTGGTAACTCAATATCTCTTGTTCCAATACACCATATAAAGTATTTCTTCATTGAAGAAATGTGCCAAAATTTTGTATCATGAGAAGTAAATTTCGAATGCAATTTTCTTGAATTAACAATTATGCATTCTTGAATATAATTTCTTTCTCCTCTCAAAGGTATTGTTGCCAAAAGTATGATTACGTACCTATTCATGATTATTTAGCATAGGTAAGGTAACTATCGCTTCAACCAAATTTGTTGTTCTCATTCCTTTCTATAGTTACCTAGGAAGCTATCACACAAACACCAGCTGTAGCAACATTCATTAGTTGTAGGTAGGTGTATCTACCTGTTTCCAAAGAACTAAAGTGCCTACATATGAGTAGCAACCAACATCAATACCACTAGGTGTACGTTTGGTCCGGAAAAAAAGTGCAAAAGAGAAACTATATTTAATAGCTCAAAGCAATAATACATAATTATTATACTATTTCTCAAGTCCGTGAGGACGTGAGATCACGACCTGCAATCTGCAATTTCAACTACGAAAATCGGCAACAGTGTTTCCCAAGTCCTCCAAGTTGCACCTGTTGATTGTTGATCGCACTTCTGAGTTCCACACCGGCCACTACGCACTATTCGCAGTCGCACCCCTGTTTGCCAGCTGTTTTTTGTTTATAGTAGAAGCTATTATTAATCGAAAATGAAATACAGGCACATGGTTCAAATTCAAAGTGGTATTTAGACATCTCAAAGTATTTTAGTATTTTTAATTGGATATGGGGTTGGGGAATCTCTAAAGAGATTATTGATAATTTCAAAGGTAAGTGTAGGACATAATATCAAGATAAGGTTAGATCAGGTTTCTATATAATATATTGTACAATGAGCATGAAATGACATACATTTCCCACGAGTAGGTATATGAATTTTGTAGTACGAGCGTACATGGCAACCTGACCTAACCTTATCTTGATATTATGTCCTACACTTACCTTTGAAATTATCAATAATCTCTTCAGAGATTCCCCAACCCCTCAGTTTTTCATCCATATCCAAATCCAAATACTAAAATACTTTGAGATGTCTAAATACCACTTTGAATTTGAACCATGTGCCTATATTTAATTTTTGGTTAAATTTTTTTGAATCCAAGTAATTCTGATATCTCAAATCAAGCAACTGATAGTCTTCTTAGTCAGCAATATGGTAGTTTCAATTGAAGCAAATATTTCAACTCCCCAACACAGTGAAGTTCTCAAATGAAGAGCTGTTGTATCTTAATTCAAAAATGTGGTTTCATTCATCCAAACATAGCAGTCTTTTGGTATGAAATGAGCATAGCTAATGTTAAGAATTTGTGCAATTTGATTCAAGAGAATTAATTTCTCAATGGAGATTATGATTGTATTGACCTATGTAACATGAGTAAAGTTGGTTTACTCACACAAAGAATATATATTTTTTATCATCCAAGCAATCCATACGCTTGATCAGAGAGTACTGAATTGGAAATTTAAAATGCTCAGATCGAGAAATCGTTTATTCCAGTATATATAAACAAGCCATACTCTTGAAGCAAAGCTTATTGCATTAGAGGAAGAAATCCTTTTTATGTGTGTACCATTCATATCCAATATTGAACTAGTGAGCGACTGGTCATTAGTGACATTCGTGAGAAATATGTTTCATAATACAGAAAAAACCAAACTGTTTTTCTACAAGGTAGTCAATAATATAATCAGTTCTCCAGTGTATGAATAGAATTTGTAAAATAAAAATGATAATGTTATTGATATTCATCTATTTCTTTGAACAGTGTCTTGTCATGCTATGAAATGCAACACCCTTTGTGAAATATAATTTCCCATTCGAATGAAGGGACTTACGAGCTACAAATTAGATTTAATGTCTTTATTTCTAAAAAAAATCAATTTCGAATTAAAGCAAAAAAATCAATTAGATTCATAATTCGCAAAATAGCAGTAATGGAATTTTTGACACCCTGTAGCTCGAAAATTGGCCATATGATCGATTTCTAAAAAAAATCGATTTCGAGTAAAAGTCAAAAAATCAAATCGATTCATAATATCATATCAAAAATGAGGATAAATGTGCCTAATTACAAAATATTTTGATTTTTTATTTCAGAAGGTATGATCGAAATATCTGTAGGCTTGTTAAGCCCGTGGCTTAGGTTCAAATATATTGATTTTACTGTCTTGAAATGAAGTTAATTCAATTGGTTTGTTTCACCATGAGCCATGAGCCATGAGCTTCAGATTTGGGTAAAACTAATGGTTAACCATACAATTTTTGCGCTCACCAAATCAACATGACTTTCGCTTACGCAGTTCATTAGCTACTGATATCAAGAATTTTCGTGGAATTGACAATTTCGGAGCGTAGGACTGAGAACACCTACCATTCAATTTGTAGGACAATATGACCATTCAATTATACAAATATTAACCAAACAATGGTAAAAAAATCCGCTTATTATTAATGAATTTTTATGACCACGTCATTTGTACATGTTGGGAGTGGGGGACTCTTCAGTCCTACCATCCATTTTGTAGGACAAAAGTTTTTTCGAGTACTTTATCGAATTATCTTGAGGTTCAACTGAAAAACTAACTGTTATTAATGAATTTTTTTCACTCACCAAATCGACATGATTGACGCCTGCGCATTTCATTAGCTACCACTATCGAGAATTTTCGTAGAGGAAAAAGTTGGGAGTCTCGGCAAAATGAAGCTACTCAGGAAGTTTCAGCCTGTTATTAATAAATTTTTTTTCACCATGGAATTGACATGTTCGGAGCGTAGGACTGGGAACACCTATTCAATTTGTAGGACAATTTGGCCATTCAATTATTCAAATATTAACCAAGCAACGGTAAAAAAATCCGCTGGTTATTAATGAATTTTTATGACCACGTCATTGGTACATGTTGGGAGTGGGGGACTCTTCAGTCCTACCATCCATTTTGTAGGACAAAAGTTTTTTCGAGTACTTTATCGAATTATCTTGAGGTTCAACTGAAAAACTAACTGTTATTAATGAATTTTTTTCACTCACCAAATCGACATGATTGACGCCTGCGCATTTCATTAGCTACCACTATCGAGAATTTTCGTAGAGGAAAAAGTTGGGAGTCTCGGCAAAATGAAGCTACTCAGGAAGATTCAGTCTGTTATTAATCAATTTTGATAATAGGCGTGGGATCCCGGTCTATATTTAATCAGTTGACTGTAAGATGTAATTGTAGATTTTATAAAAGTGCTCCGGTCTGTAGTGGGTCACACTGTATAAATAAATGAGTAATTCGTGTGACATTTAAATTTTTCTGCCAATAAAAGTGTTTCATTGTCTTCGCAACTATATACCTACATCACCAGCCATGTTTCAACTAATTCGGTTAACAGCCCAAAATTGTCCTATAGGATTTGTAGCATTTGACGAATTGAAAATCTATTCAGGAAAATATCAGATCTTTCATTTCATCAAGTGGGTATATACAAATGCATAAATATAAGAGTAATATAACAAACAAGTTATAATTCATTCGGTAATGAATAATAATTCAATAATAAATCTCATACTGTCAATGAACTGAAATAACTTACAAAACATTGCTAATTTTAAATCAAATTACAATTTGGATAATGGAAACCAGTGATTCAACTATCAAGACTTTTCTGAAATATTTTTATGGCAGGAAAAACTTTGTCGTGTTTGGTATTTATTTCTCGAGGTTCTTCGATGGTCCCGACTACCAAAATGAGTGGTTGGATTTTCTGGCCTTTTTGTTTCATGCCTTCTATGATTAATAGAACTCCTGCCGAAGTAGGTGCCACTAGGAAAAATGAACTTTGTGAGTCCATTATGGTGTACTTCAAGACATTCTTCTTTCCTGTAGCATTTTTGGTCGTTTTTTTCCCTGTCGGCTTGAGGTAGGCATGCATGTAAGAACCGAAATATCACTGCAATTTTTCCTTCTGAAAATAAGTCTATTTATTATATTTCTTGCTGAAGGGGGAAGGCCGAAACCTATTGACATGATAGACTTGCCTTCTGACTTGACTTCATCGATGTTGAAGGTTTCTCCGAATTTTTCTATAAATGCTTTTCGTGTTTTCTTGAATAAATCCTCCCACGAGTCTAGTATTAGAGTTTTCTTTATAATCAATGTCAACCTGAAATAGTTCAAGAATATTGAAGAACCCGATATGTCTGGTGAACGTTACATTTTGAAATTAGAACCGATCGATGGAAGCATACGAGTATATACTCAACGGAGGAATGAAAGTGTGAGGAAAGTAAAACCTCTGAAGTAAAAATCTTACTTGTCGAGTAATTGGTATAACATACCAGTCTTTATCCAAGTGGGTTGGTGTAATATCTCCAAGTCTTCAGAATACCAGCAATATGATCTTCCTTATTTTGCCGGATGTCTTTTAAACATCCACAAGCTTTCCAATGGAGCTTTACATTTACGGAAAATTAATTACAAAACTCGTTTAAATCGATAGTTGTTAGTCTGAAAAGTCCATTTAACAAAAAGTTCCATTATTTTTATTTCATTTAAAAAAATTATCACATTTGAAAGTGTGCCGCTGACGTCACGTTCATCGGAAATATCTCCCACCATAATCCACTTTCCGAAACAGGCAATACCGTTCTCCTTAAAAATATAGCTTCTAGCATGATATAAGCCGTTGAGAAATAATCAATACATTGTCACTTGATCAACTCATAGATAAAAATCCACATATTAGCTATTAGATATTGTACTTGTAACTTTCAAATTTTCTGAACAGACCATCCTTTTGATGAGGAACGAGCATTGACAACACAGCAAATCGTAATGACAATTCTCAACTGTCAAAAATTATATGGAGATGTGAGGTTAATGTTTATTTTATTTACATTCAACAATCAACATTCAACTGATAAATTCGATAATAGTGTAGTGACGTGTTATCATAAACGATTTGGTGTGAATTTATTTGTGTAATTGTGTATTAAAAATATGGAACAAGGCTTCGTGAAGGGAAGTTCGGATAATTTACCGAGGTACAAAGCACCTTTTCGACATGTTCAGTTATTGCAGGGATACAGGTACTGGAGATAGAGGAATTAATAACAAATTTTAGAACACAAACAACAAAAGCTCTCAAAACTTAGAAAACCGCATTAAGGTTTCCTCAAACCAACGCGGGAATGCGGGAGCGGGAACGAGATGAATGCGAGACTAAATTCTGTAGTGGGACATGCAGATGTGATTATTCGTTTTCCGAAATGCATACAAGCAACGAAAAATATATGGTTTGCTACGTGTACTGTTTTTCTAGCAAGTTGCACGGTTCTAAAGTACCGTTCCCTCTTTGGTTTGACGGAACCTTTAACCTCAAAAAATAAATCAAGGTAGTGTTCGTTGAAGTTTAGATCTGATGAAACTGCTTCACTTGTATCAAATGGGTAGGCAAATGAGTTAGACAGAGAGAAACTATTCTTATTGATCGCACCGTGAAACAGACGAAAGAACCCATCTGGTATCAAATGACAACTGTCATACGATACATTATATTTGAATGAGAATTTGGTGCACAACTTTAACAACGTTGCCAAGTTTAGTTTTGATGAACGTGACGTCACGAAACCACTTTTCTTCTGATTATAGATAAACTAGCGGTCAGAAAAAAAAATCCCTTGTGATATTAGCGTATTTACTTTCTAATTTCAGTGTTACCTCATATCTCTTGGAAAGATCCATTGTTCCCATGGTAAATCTTCGGTTTGTAATCTCAGAACTAGATCTTCCTAGTCGAGTTCAACATCTGTAATGAAATATGAAAATTGAATATAAATTAAAGATTCATATTACTGTTTGTACATACCAAAGATTAACACGTAGAAATATTGTTCCCGCCTATAATATTAAATACCTAGTCTATTCTGAGCAAGATATGACTTTAACGCCCCCTATCATCAAAACCATTCATTTTTGGGTTTTGTCACCCAATAGATTTAATAATAATAAATGGTCGTTATTTTTCCTGGCGGAGTTTAGCTGAGCTATTCTTCCACTCAACTTCTATTCAAAATAATTTATTAATTCATTTGTTATGTGCCCTTCGGGAGAAAAGAGATAATGATAAAAAAGTGCAATTTCAAGCGTATTTTAACATCCGACTATGTATTTAAAAGTACACGAGATATAATTTTTTGCGTTTCATAATAGGAATTGGGGGGATGAGAGAGGAGGGCTTAAGAATTTCATTTAGTTAATAGCACAATAGGTATTTTGCAACATTTGCTAAAAAGAAACAAGTAGAAATATTGTTCCCAGTTGTAAAATTAATAGTATATTCTGAGCAAGAGGTTATTTCAACGCCCTCTAGCAGCAATACTGTTAATTTTTTGGGTTGGTGCAATGATAACAATGGTTAAGAATTGTTTTGTTTTGTTTTTACGAATTACATGAACTATTTCATAAAAAAAAATCAACCCACTGAGACTTAAATTTCGGATTTTACGGAGTCCTTTGTATTTCAATACAAATATTGCATACCTATATATACATTCCGAAAAGATTCCCAAGAAAATACTACAAAAATATTGCCTTATTCAGTAGGTAGATCTTCAGAATGAGAAATTAACTACCGCAAGCTTATTTTTCAGGTCTTCTGAATATGACAACTTGGTTGTTGAAATTAGTATTTAAGCTACCTATAAATATTCTTACGATTTTCCATAGGTACCTATGGTGTTATTTTATCTTCGCAAAAAATTACGAGATAGGTTCTTTTAAACTTTTTCCAAATACCCTTCTTTTCTAGATATAGGTATCTACAAGTTGTTCAGTCATCAACTTTTCAACACATTGCTGGATCTAATATTTCTGAAGATGAATAGGTATATTCAACTTTCCTTCAACTTTCAACAAAGTCAAAATAATGAAATAAATATCTAATTTTCTATTTATTTTACAATTTCTACTTCCTGTACTTTGGAAACTATAAATATTCACAAAAAGTTAATAAGAACTTCTATATATTCTTACGCCTCCTTGATTTCAGAAAAATGAAGTTTTCATACAATAGCACAACACCATACGTACCTAGGTAGGCACACTCAATACCCAAATCTCATTTGGATATATTATGAAGTAAATGAAGTATATAGGTATTCAAACCAACTATGAAAAATATCGTTTTTCGCTAAACTAATAAGGTTCCACTTATAGTTGTCGTCAAACATATAAGATAAATAAAAAAAGGCGCAAAAAATGGTCTTATCTTGTCCATCTCTGCCTGGAAAGGGCCACATAATATTGGGGGCAAGTGGTGCAAGAGTTTGAAATAGCTAGTGCATTATAGGTAAATTCGCCATGGGTAAATAATTTTTCAATTGCATCAAATTCATTATTGAGAGAGGATTAATTAATTCTTTTTGTTTAGATAAACGAGTATACTAGAGATCGATACTAAGTACAAAGAAACAATTTAAAAAATATATTCAGTATAATGATTCGATTTATAATTCATTAAAAAGTGATTCAACAAAAAGAGAACAAATAAAAAAATTTACAACATTCTCCTATATACACAGTTTTCATTCAGTACTGCATTCTTCACGACTAAACATCTGGATTGTCAGGAATTCAGATGTTTTTGTTCAGATAATTTGAAAATAATCTAGAGAGGATAATTCTCAAATAAGTGCATATACCAGCATGGTCTTCCATGAAAATAAATTCAACTTTCCAATTAATCGCCCTGTGTTTTATTTATATGAACTCTCTGTAATCCTATAATTTCAGACCGGATAGTGCGTTGCCACGTAATCATTATTTATACAGATTTTATTGCGAAAAATTACTTCACTTTGAACTGGAGTAATACTTTCGCGGTTGAAGATTTTCTAATAGATGATTTGCACCATTTGTGAATTTATCTGATGGAAGCTCTCAGTATGGTATGTCAATGATCAATTGTGCTAAAATTCAAAAATTATATGTATCATATATTGTTTTCTCGTTTTTTATCGGTGATTTCTATCAAGTTTTAGTGCAATCATATTTGAAGGGCCCAGTGGAAAAACGATGAGGTTCCATATTTTCCGAAATCGACATTTTGGCGGCATCTGTTAGCTTATAGCTCGAAGTATCAACATACCAAACCTTACTGGGGACAAACAATGATATTCCATAAAAAACTGCGGTCGAAAGTAGGCAGCACAGTGTAAAAACGATGACACTCCCACATTAGATTTCGCTTTTCTCGACTTTTTAAAAAGTGGAACCTCATCGTTTTTCCACTGGACCATTCATTTATTTCTTGCACAAAATTGTATGTTCTCTCATGTCCTAAAATCAAATTCGGGAATATAATTAATATTGGACACTGGTATTTTGTTTCGTAGAATCATATTTTTGTTCATCTGCTCTTGGGTATTTTGTGATCCTCCAGTAATAAAAGTAAATTCAATATTAATTTTCAATTTTAACGCCCTGCATTTAGAAAACGAATTGTTGTCTTTCACATGTTCACCTAGACATTATTTTCCTTGCAATGTGAGAAATTAATGAACGGACCGGTCCACCTTAGGAATCATCCTGTGTAAGCAAATATTGTGCTAGTCCTCACATTTACTTGAAAAAAATTAAGCAAGTTATCAATTAAAAAGTATATATTTCTGCCAAAAATGCATAGTACCACGACATACTCACCTTATAGGGTAATCACATGAGAATATTGGCTGAATTCAGTGCGAGTAAATATCAATACTTACATAAGTTCAGTAAATTACCAGGAAATTAATTCCTATTTTGTCAGTATCCAAACACAGTTTTTTAGACAAAAATTGCAATAAATCAATAAATAAAATTATTGACATCTCTACATTCATTCAAATTATTCCGCCTATCGCCCCCATGTAACACTTGGCGCGGAAGATGTAAAAGCCCGCACAGCAATTAGTCATGTTTTTTTTTCCATGCAGGGTCGGGCGTAGTTATAATAGAAATCACAGCTGTATGCGGTACGCGCAGCTATTAGCAAATTAGATTTCGACGGGGAAGTTGTTTACCTAATCTAAGGATACTAATAATAATAAAAATGGATTATTCTGAATACAAAAGTTACAGTGCTTTTGTTAAATTAACTTGATTAATCTGCACGCATCACAATATTTAGTGGCATATGTACTAGTCCGACCCTGGTCGGCGGCATGGGAATCAATTTCGTGCTAATCGACCATTTTTTGTGCCTTTTTTTATTTATCTTATATGTTTGACTACAACTATACCTACTAAGCAGATACAAAACTTCACGACACTGGCCACTGATGCATTCGCGTCCAAGACAAAATAGCATAACAAATGTTCAGATAATTTGAAAATAATCTAGAGAGGATAATTCTCAAATAAGTGCATATACCAGCATGGTCTTCCATGAAAATAAATTCAACTTTCCAATTAATCGCCCTGTGTTTTATTTATATGAACTCTCTGTAATCCTATAATTTCAGACCGGATAGTGCGTTGCCACGTAATCATTATTTATACAGATTTTATTGCGAAAAATTACTTCACTTTGAACTGGAGTAATACTTTCGCGGTTGAAGATTTTCTAATAGATGATTTGCACCATTTGTGAATTTATCTGATGGAAGCTCTCAGTATGGTATGTCAATGATCAATTGTGCTAAAATTCAAAAATTATATGTATCATATATTGTTTTCTCGTTTTTTATCGGTGATTTCTATCAAGTTTTAGTGCAATCATATTTGAAGGGCCCAGTGGAAAAACGATGAGGTTCCATATTTTCCGAAATCGACATTTTGGCGGCATCTGTTAGCTTATAGCTCGAAGTATCAACATACCAAACCTTACTGGGGACAAACAATGATATTCCATAAAAAACTGCGGTCGAAAGTAGGCAGCACAGTGTAAAAACGATGACACTCCCACATTAGATTTCGCTTTTCTCGACTTTTTAAAAAGTGGAACCTCATCGTTTTTCCACTGGACCATTCATTTATTTCTTGCACAAAATTGTATGTTCTCTCATGTCCTAAAATCAAATTCGGGAATATAATTAATATTGGACACTGGTATTTTGTTTCGTAGAATCATATTTTTGTTCATCTGCTCTTGGGTATTTTGTGATCCTCCAGTAATAAAAGTAAATTCAATATTAATTTTCAATTTTAACGCCCTGCATTTAGAAAACGAATTGTTGTCTTTCACATGTTCACCTAGACATTATTTTCCTTGCAATGTGAGAAATTAATGAACGGACCGGTCCACCTTAGGAATCATCCTGTGTAAGCAAATATTGTGCTAGTCCTCACATTTACTTGAAAAAAATTAAGCAAGTTATCAATTAAAAAGTATATATTTCTGCCAAAAATGCATAGTACCACGACATACTCACCTTATAGGGTAATCACATGAGAATATTGGCTGAATTCAGTGCGAGTAAATATCAATACTTACATAAGTTCAGTAAATTACCAGGAAATTAATTCCTATTTTGTCAGTATCCAAACACAGTTTTTTAGACAAAAATTGCAATAAATCAATAAATAAAATTATTGACATCTCTACATTCATTCAAATTATTCCGCCTATCGCCCCCATGTAACACTTGGCGCGGAAGATGTAAAAGCCCGCACAGCAATTAGTCATGTTTTTTTTTCCATGCAGGGTCGGGCGTAGTTATAATAGAAATCACAGCTGTATGCGGTACGCGCAGCTATTAGCAAATTAGATTTCGACGGGGAAGTTGTTTACCTAATCTAAGGATACTAATAATAATAAAAATGGATTATTCTGAATACAAAAGTTACAGTGCTTTTGTTAAATTAACTTGATTAATCTGCACGCATCACAATATTTAGTGGCATATGTACTAGTCCGACCCTGGTCGGCGGCATGGGAATCAATTTCGTGCTAATCGACCATTTTTTGTGCCTTTTTTTATTTATCTTATATGTTTGACTACAACTATACCTACTAAGCAGATACAAAACTTCACGACACTGGCCACTGATGCATTCGCGTCCAAGACAAAATAGCGAGTAAAATATGCAAGAAAGGGTTGCAAATGCAAAGAGTTTCAATTTAAAAATGGATCGTTCTGATTGGTGAATAATGACGTACAGATTCCTAGATTTCTTTAACTGTAAAAGAAATATCTGTAATGTATACAGAATATTCTTTCGAAATTAATTACTCCACTTATGTTCTTTCAATATTACAGAACTATTCGTAGATCTATGAGCTATATTCTATATTATTCAAAGAACATTTTCGGTTTGATTCCAAAGAAATATTTCATAAATGTTAGAGGAAATATTGTTCTCGGTACAGAAATATCATCAAGGATATCGAATAGAACAAACTTTAATTTTGTTTTGTTTTGTTTTTTTTTACGAAACTCCCAGGTTTTCGGAGAAAACCCCTCAAAAGCATAGCTTGTGCGAGCAAGGGAAATCCGGGACCTACAGTTTAAATAAAAGTGGAATCCGAACCACTTCAGCTCAGTGACACATGACCGGGGATCGAACCCGGACCGTCTGGGTGGAAGCCAAACGCTCTAACACCTCGACCACTTCGCTACCAACAGTATTTTCTGTATCATTATACCTTGTGATTTTATTAATATTAAAGGAAATTATGTGAATGGCAAAGAAATTATGTTTGATCGGAAATACCTACCTACAGAAATCCTTTTTGAAATTAACAGAAATTTAGTAGAAAACTGTATTTTTCATGACATCGGTTCTGTCGATGGTAGAAAAATTATGTTATATTAAAATAATTTTTCGTTAAATTCTTTAATGAACCTGTTCTGTTATTATAATCAAAATATTTTTTTCTGTGATTGAAACAGAGGGAAACTCATTAGAGAACTCGGCCTGTACGAAATTTTTAGGGATCTATCTAGACCAAAAACTAACTTTGAAGTTACTAAGTGTTTTGCCATAAAATCAAAACATACAAAATAATGACCTCTAAAAATGATAAAGGGGGACAATATTGTTGTAGAACTTGCCATCTTTGAACTAACTCCAAAAAATACTTCAACAGAAAACAGAAAAAGATGAACTACTGATGAAGTAAAACACTGTTTAATAATTATTAATGATCTCTGGTCTGTAAAATATTTGAAATTTCTACCTACTCAAAATAAAAACTCAATTTGAACGAATTTGAACGAATTCATCGAAGAAAATCGAAGAAAAAAAAATTACTCGAAAAAACTTGTAATAATCACGAAAATTGGCAGATCACAAAATTGGCAGATCCATTCGAAATTCGCACAATATACGTAAAATTTCACGCTGATTCCGAAAACATATGATTTGTATATGTATAGCTATAAGATCTAGCCGGAAAAAAAATAGAATGTCGAAAATTCGAAATTGTGCAGAGGTTCCGTAAAATTCCTATGAAATATTTAATTGAATCGGAATTGACTTGAAATTCAGTGAGCATATACAGCTGGTACGAAGCTTTTTACAAAGGGCATCTATGTGTTCTGTCCAATGACTCTGAGAATCTATCACAGCACCCAGCAGATTGGTAAGTTCGATAAATGAAATTTCACAATTTGAAGCTTGAAGAGGGTCAGCAGTCTGAAGTGATGCTTAGCTGGGGTGAGTTTTCGTTGGATTTAAAATTTGACAATTTTTCTCTGACCAGTCCACAATATGTTGATAGAGATTACACTCAGAGGCCCTAGCCTGTTCTAGCAACAATTATATTCGTATCATCACGGTAGCATACTATTTGACAAAATGGTAAAACTTTCTGAAGAGATACTATCATCATTAGTATAGATAACAAAAGGAAAAGGTCCCAAAACCGAACCTTGAAGGACGCCACTATTAACGCATTTTTTTGAACTCAACAGGTTTCCTAGTCTAACCACCTGGGATCTGCCAGCCATGTAAGATTTGAACAAATCCAAGCAAAGGCCACGTATTCTACATATAAATTTATAAATCAATAATTCATGATCTACTCAGTAGAAGGCATGTGAAAAATCAACAAAGAAAGCTATTACAAGTATAATCCAGAGCTGATACTGTCTTCCTATAAAATGCATATTCTCCAGTTTCGGTGATACGGTTACATGTGAAGCCATGTTGTAAAGGTGAAGATAATGAATTAGTATCAAAAAATTGAACTAATTGGCCTTTCATTAGATTTCTACAAGAAATATTTGAAATGCTCTCTGAAAGTTGTAGCCAAAAGTGTGTATATGTATTATTGTTTTAAAAAACTTCGCCAAGAATCTAACAAATATAATTCAACGGTCGTAGAGGTCAGTACTTGTTTTCCGTTAGAGACCAGCCAACAAAAACACACATTTGATAGGTTTTTGCATGAGAATTAACAATTCCGTTTTTCATCATTGATTTAATTCGAATTTACTTTGATCTCAACTACTTGAAAAGCTGCATGTTCCGTTACCCTCTGTACATTGTACTCGTCATAAGTGCTGGTGCCGGCACCGAATGCACGCCAATATCAATTAAACGTTCAAATTAGGGGAAAAATCTTCAAGGCATGGAGTCTAGAGACAAAGACCAATCAACCGCGGTCTAAAATGTTTATCTTCGTTAATAGACGTCACATACACATTCGCTGGCGCTGTTTAGAATCGAAGCGAGTTTCGCCGCTTGTTGTCTAATTAATTGCTTTAATGAAGCCGAAATTGCCGAGAGCTCCGAGACCGCCACGTGTGTAAGAGGTTGGACCATCTGCGGGGAGAGCTAAGATGGTAATGTGTCAATCGTCAGACCTTTCAACTCGGATTGCCACGTGTGTTGGGCTCCATCGAAAAAACATTTATTGTTTTATCTACTTCGTGGGAGTGGAAATGCTCCAGATTGAAGTGGTTTCGAATTAATTCCATTTCGGTGACAGGAATGATATTCCGCTGATCGATGGATATTTTTTCATCAACGTTTTCGCACAGTGTGGGACTGCATCATAGGGCTACTATAAATGTTAACAACTAGAGCTGTAGGAATTCCTGATTACATGCATCACGCGGTATACTTCTCCGATATTTAGCTCAGGTTACTAATGTAATCAAAAAGACTTCATGATGCGATATGGATCGTGTGGCCCACCGAATTAAGGGTCTGATTTTAACTCCGAACGTGGTTATTGAAGATTTCAAAGAATAGTGATCTTTTCGTTAATTATGTTGGTGTTATTGAGTGTAAGAATATGTGATACGAGTAGGGGTGTGGAGAATTACCCCACTTATACATTTATTAACATTTGAATTTAAATTTCTAATTAGATCAATATTTCAACTGTTATTTTTTGACATGTACAGTTTTCAATTTTATACACTTCTATGAATTCTATCTTTAGACAGGAAACCGGGTGTTTCCCTCTATTAACAGTTGTCAGGAAACCGGGTGTTTCACTCTATTGACAGTTGTCCCCCAATAAACGAACATAAACATGCGATCCTTCTAATCCTATTATTCAGTGAACATCCTAAAATCCCTATAGGATTTGTTCCATTGAAAGACAACCCCAGACAGCACACATTCGCCTAAGGTCAACCTAAATATGTCTCCAAAATTCTGGAGACGACGTTCTGTTTTTCACAACCTAAGAACATTATTAGGCACCATAATCGTTCAGATTAGTGCCTTCGGTGACAGCCTGGGTATGTTAAGGATTTCGCGCCTAAATGTGTCGCCAAAATCATGGAGAGGACGTTTTGTTTTCTACAATCTAAGAACATTATTAGGCTTGGCGTTTGCGCCATATTACTCCCTTCAGTGAGAGCCCACCGATGTTGAGGATTGCGGACTTATGGATGTATTCAGATGACAATTTTGTCTTGTCTCGCGTCATCCTAGACGGTAATCGGTAAAAGTACCCTCGAAAAAACCGGAAGAAAATAACTAAATAAAAAAATTAAATTAAAACCCACCTGAAAAACAAACCCAGAAATAAACGCCCTCAAGGGGAAAAACAGGAAAAAAAACCCATATTTAAAAAGTGGTGCAAAACCGACCTACGTTTTCAATTTCCATGCACTCAAATGTCTACGTGAAGATATTTTGTTCTGGTTATACATCATACTAAAAAATTACTACTCACCAAATGTATTTTCAAAAACGGGCCACCTACCAGATACAGCAATATAATAACCAGAAAAGTGGCATGGCTGGTTTTTAAATGCCATATCGCATAACATAAGGTTTAAATCCGTTAATATGTAATAAAATAGTAGAATATTGTTAGTAGGGATTTTTTTCTTGTTTTTTTTTTTCCTTATTTTCATTCTGTGGGTTTTTTTCGGGTGGTTTTCATCCCGGTTTTTTTCCAAGGGGTTTTTATTTCGATTTTTTTAGGGATTTTTTTCTCTGGGCTTCTTTTCGTATATTCATCCTAGACACACATAAAGAAGCATCTAAAAGCTTTCGGGCATGATTGATACCGTACTCATGAACGATACGAACTGCAACTGGCGCAGAAACTGTGTTGGTAGATATTCGACATAGTCTTTATCAATTTTGTATGGTTATTCTGTTTACGTAAAGTTAGTCAGGTCAGGTCAGGTAGTGATTTAAACATCCAGCTTTTATGTCATTTAAACTTCCCGCGAGAAGCCGAAGTTTACCGAACGACTCCGGATCATGTTTGTCCAAAAGCTTTTATCTGCCAGTCACACCCAGTGAAAAATGTCAAATATGATCTATTATGTGATAAATGTGGGGATTTTACATTTTCCCAGTTTCTCGACATTCTCGATAATTCGTATGAAGAGAGAATAAGTAATATTCAACTCGTGGAAACTGGGAGGTATGATAATTATTGAGGTTAATACCTAAACAAATGTCATCATAGGTACAAACTACTGCAGAATTCAGTAGCTGAAGCTAGTTTATATATTATTGCATGAGAAATTGTATGAATAATGTTACGATAGAATTTGTAAAAGATCAAAATTTGCTGCTATGAATCATACGTGAGCTGCATTACCCACATTCAATCTCCTGAAAAAACTATAATGTTTTACGATTTTACAAAAAAATGGCTGACATGCTAGATTTTGTGCTAAATACTCGTTATTTTAAATAATTTTGTTCTAAATGTTATCAATTGGCTGGAGACGTGGTAGCCTCTCATCAAAGTTTGTTTGCAAATGAATAAACTATTATTCATTAGTCTGGAATATTCTCTGCATGAAACTATATTTGTTTGGACATATTACATGCGAAATATCCATTATTTGTACCTGACTACATTTTTATTTTGTATCATATTTTATCTGATGAATAAAGTTTGGACTTCTGAATATTTCGTTAAAATAATGGAAAACATGACCATAACGTAATATGAATGATCCAGAACGACTAGAACGTAATAACGGTAACAGGAGGATAGCCCAGAGACGTTCTTCAGGTTGGCCCTAGACATTTTGAAGACATTATTGTAAGCGCCTCAAAAGGTTTATGTGACGTCCGCAGGAGACAATTTTTGAATACAGCCTCAAGTTGTTCCCGTAACATACTGTAATAATAAAAAAAATTGGTAAATAATGTAAATTTCAAAACTTTCTACAACTCTCTATAAATACAAAAATAGAAATAAACACCTTAGCAAATAAAAAACTTTGAAATCAATGAAATATCTTTTCGACAAAACACCCGTTACTCATTTGGAAGCACACAGTTAAAAAATAACTTGAATAATTTTTTGGTTAAAAAAAACAAATTCCTCAATGCCTTCCGCAAAAATAATAAAATCGCCCAATAGAATAAAGATATATCAGTTACTCATTTAAACAATTGCAATACGATAATAAAAATAAAGGAGATCAGTTGCTAGGAAACTTGTTGAGAGGGGTCGGCTAGAACATCCAGGAAGGACAGTTGTGAAAAGATGTGCTGAAAGTTATGTGGAACCCCCTAGCACCTCCTCATAGGCCCGTTCCTCACTCTAATATCCAATTGTCATTGTGATCATCATTACTATTTTATACAATGATACTGGCTATACTTATCCTTATTACCATTGTAAATGGCTACAGTTATTCAATAAATGACATGAATACCACGTCTTCTTCTCCTCATACGTTCAGGAAACGAAAAAAGCCATCAACCTCAGCCGAACTAATGTTATCAACTATCAAATACATTTCAATCATATCCTCCCTTGCAGCCTGCGGTAACGTAACAGCTTTTCAAAGGATTTGGAAATCCCTTACTGACGTGGAAAGCAAATGGCAAACAATCGTATGAATTATCCATTCTATCTTTGATTTGAGAATACATTAATGAGACAATCGCAAGATGCCCTCAGCCTCCATTACCGTGATGACAAAGCCATCTTAATCCACGATACGCTCTGCGAAACAGCCCTGGGCTAAGAGCTTAATTGTTATCATTTACCGCGAGGCGCTTCGTCCTTACGACCCATCAACGGGAAAGGTTTGGATGTTCCTTATTCTTTGGCCTACTCAATATTAATACATTCATCATCTCAACAACGCTTCGGCGACTGGCCATCTTTGATGTAAGACGTAAGTTCGAAATTCAATCCGAAGGGGAAAAGCTGAGAGAACTCTTAATGTATTTCTGTAGGGTTTAATATGGGTGATTTTCTGTTGAACATATCGAACATACTTATTAAATGGAAACCTTCGCGATTGAAATCGCTATCAGCCTATTCTGTAGTTGAATCATCGTTTTCATTTTATTGTAGTTTTCTGCGAAAGAGCTTACTTTATATTCGTAATTGAGATTTCTACCTAAATATTCTATTATCAATAAATAACATTTTTCACAAATCCGTACTTAGATCTTCATTTTCAAAAAACGAAAATGCCGCATATTCTTCATCGTCAAAAAAAACAAATTTCTTCTCAGAAACCCTTGCTTCTTGATACAAGATTCAGCAAACAGGATGTCAAACTAATAAGAATACTATACTATACTATATTTACTACTACCCTATACACACTATACAGTACGATGCAAATGAATGGAATAAATTCATTATTTCTGAACATAAACATATTTTGGAAAATTCCTCGAACACGTCGATTTTCTTTTCCGATTGGCCAATTTCTAAACCCCACCCAAAATATATAGGTTTATCCGCATTCGAGTAAAAATGAGTTTAGTGAAATTTTTAAATGGGACACCCAGTGTATTTTTCCATATTTGGTTAGAGATCATCATTACAAATCCAGTAATACCAGGTCTGAATTGGATATTCAACGCTATTGGAGGGACTCTCAGTGTCTTCCTGTGGTTCAGATTCAAATTTTTCGTCTGGTTCCGATTCTGTTCCTGAAGTAAAAGACTGCATATGAACAGAGGTGCTGCTAGTACCAGGAGTACTGCAGTCATCTGTTTTGGCTTGGTTATTTTCGTCTTCTTTTGACAGCCAATTCTTTATTGTCCCAGAGTATTTCTTGTTTAACTCTAATTTTAATTTAGCTCTTTTTCTGAACTCAGCCCCAGATGGGCGTTTTCTTGGTTGACTCATTTCAATTCTGAAAATAACAAAAAGATCAGTGCCACACAGAAGAAAATTTTGCGATTATGATTCAGTAGTGATGTATTCTCGACCGAACTTTATAAACTCGATTTGGAAGTTCTCAGGTTTGCGGTCTGTTTACCAATAAATCTTATTTGTTCTTGATCTCAATATTTATCTTTATTGGCTTCTTCCGGAGAGAAAGCTACAGAGAATATGACAAAATTACACAAAATCAAATCAAAAATGACAGTTTTACTTACAATCACAGAATTGGTATTGCTATTGTGTTCATTGCCTAGGGAAATTTGATCCAACTACCTATGCTCTCTTGGTTGCTACCTCACTAAACTGAATTAATTCGGCGAACTTTCTGATTTATAGGAGTCCCTCAATTACCCCAGGCAATAAATGTAATTATGATAATAAAAGGGATAAGGTTCAGGTTTCTAAAAGTAACAAACATGTCTATCAGGTACTGCCTATCTTAAAATATTACCAAAACAGAAATTAAATAGAATTTAAAATATTGCAATAAATGTTGCTCAACTGACCTGTACCGGTTTTATAATTAACTGTATTTGTTTTTTTCTTAAAGTGGTACATTTCAAGGAACAACCTGGTTTTATGGTTATTGACTCTGTCTAGGATTTTAACATTAGAAAAATCGAATTGATGGCCGATTATTCAAATGTTAAAATCTAAGACACAGTCAATAACCATAAAACCAGGTTGTTTCTTGAAATGTACCACATTAAGAAAATAACAAATAGAGTTAATCCGCATATAGCCTAACTTCGCCAGGCCGCACATGCGCGCTTTCCGCAGCGAGAGGGTTTTAATAAAATGAGTGAAATCGAATCAGTTGGTTTTCAAATGGCAGCGTGTTAAAAAAAATTGGGATATCGAAAATGAAAGTTCTACTTACAATTACAGAATTGTTATTGCTATTGTGTTCTTTGCCTAGGGAAATTTGATCCAACTACATATGCTCTCTTGGTTGCTACCTCACTAAACTGAATCAATTTGGCGAACTTTCTGATTTATAGGAGTCCCTCAATTACCCCAGGCAATAAATGTAATTATGATAATAAAAGGGATAAGGTTCGGGTTTCTAAAAGTAATAAACATGTCTATCAGCTATATACTGCCTATCTTAAAATATTATCAAAACAGAAATTAAATAGAATTTAAAATATTGCAATAAATGTTACTCAACTGACCTGTATCGATTTTATAATTGTTTTTTCCTTAATGTGATACATTTCAAGGAACAACCTGGTTTTATGGTTATTGACTCTGTCTAGGATTTTAACATTTGAATAATCGGCCATCAATTCGATTATTCAAATGTTAAAATCCTAGGCAGAGTCAATAACCATAAACCCAGGTTGTTCCTTGAAATGTACCACATTAAGAAAAAAACAAATATAGTTAATCCGTATATGGCCCAACTTCGCTAGGCCACACATGGCAGCCTGTTAAAAAAAATTCCGATATTTTCTGTTATCTAAATATTAGCAGGGCCGTTCTCTCGTTCCTCGTTCGTATATAGCAGAAAAGACCCGTTGTCTATTAATTAAGGCCCTGTAACCTTATTATATTAGGTATCATAATGTAACGTCTTAAAACTTACCTTAGCTGGTATACACATAATTGGAAGCCAACAAGAAGAGAATGCTCCATAAAACTCACAACACAAAAACTAAGAGAATGATTAACTTAACACGAGCTTTGTATAAAACAACCTGTTACTGAATCAGTTATCAGACCCGGAATATGTAACTGAACACACATAGGCATTGTAGTGATGGCGATTGGAGGGATGGCGGGAGTCACGTAATTGTCTTCGTCGGGTGAATCACCCGCAGGTGCCCGGTCGCTCGCTATTGACGAGTACAAAATTTGTCGGGGATTTCCCCGTATTCTGCGCCCCCCACAAGCGGGCGCCCTAGGCCATGGCCTAGGTTGGCCTTATGGGTAATCCGGGCCTGGGTCTGATGGGATTAGGTCCAACGGCTGCGGAGATATGGGCAAAAAACTTCTCCATATGCTCAATGAGTGCGACAGAGACTTTTGACCTTCCGAATCGTGTGGAGTCTCTCAGTCATACTCATTGGACATACGAGGAAGTTTTTTGCCCATATCTCCGCATCCGTTCGACATAATCCCATCAAACCTGGTATCACAGGATTTGTAATGAAGACCCCCTAACCCAATATGGAAAAATACACTGGGTGTCCCATTTAAAAATATCACTAAAGTCATTTTTACTCGATTGCGGATAACCCAATATATTTAGGGTGGGATTCAAAAATTGGCCAATCGGAAAAGAAAATCGACGTATTCGAGGAATTTTCCAAATTATGTTTATATTCAGAAATAATGAATTTATTCCATACATTTGCATCGTACTGTATAATAATTATAATACTCCCTCATAAACACTCGAAGAGTGTACCCAAAGGCATATCCTGTGCTAGTAGAGGACGGCTATGTATTATTATTTGCCGTGGCGCTCCGGAGCTACTTACTGATTTCTGGCGCAGGAAACCCCGGAAAACCTTCAGCATCACCCCGGGTTTTCGGTGCACACTTCAAGCCAACACCAGACGTCGGGATTGGCATCTAGGCAACTCACATCGCACTTGCTTTACAACGAAGAATGCGGTCGCCTATCGATACTGATGCCTTGAGAAAAATTCTTTCATACACCGGATTCGAACCGGGTCAGATGCTAGCGGAAGCTTCAACGGCCGACACATCGAACATATGTCCATGCATCGAACCGCTGAGCCACCGGCCACCACTATACTATACTATATACTACATACTATTCTATACTATGTTATTGAGAAAATACGTATTACCGAAAATTTAAAAAAATTCATGATTGGAAAGATAACTGCATTATCTCTTCAACAAGTTGTAACTTGACCCCCATGCCATTTGAAACTCTAAATTGATAAGCCCCCTACGCCCCCCATCGGCAATCGGAATGGCTTTTATTCCATAAAGACAAGTAGTATTGGTGATACCATTCAAAATGGTTTCTATTCCACGTTTCTACTTCAAACCGTTCAAAAGTTAACAGGGAGGGGCTAAAAATAGCCGTACTGTATGGTACGAAATTACTTTCCTAGCGACTGCCCAATCAACGAACCTTTTTTCTATAGATCGTTGTTGCTGATTGTCTGAGTAGATAATTTTAGAGATTGTTTTATTGTTCTATGTTTTGCGATGGTAATCTGAAAATGAAGATCGTTATATGAAAGTTGATATTCTACACGGAGCTTTTTCATACTGGCAATGTCTGGTAATAAGTTTTTTGAACAGTATGTGTCCTGTAAAATAGACTGAAAAAGAGGTGCTATATTTTTTTAAATTGTTATTTTCGTCAACCTGTTGCAACCATATGCGCAACGCTCAGAAGTATTGAGAGACTTGGAGCTGAACCCACGACCCTTTGCTTGAGAGGCGAACGCTCTACCAGCACAACCACCAGGGCCTTCGGAGTGGCTAATCAGATCTCCTGATTTATCTCTGCCTGTCATCTTCCTATGGGACCAAGAATGAAATTAACAGTACTTACGTATTTTCTGAAAGTTGCGACAGAAAATTTTTGTATGGATTATGCTAGAAATAACACCAATCTGCCCAATCTACCCAATCAACGAACCTTTTTTTCTGTAGATCGTTAATCGTTTGGTTTTTGGTATCAGAGATTAACTAGTGACGTGCTTGATTATTGAGAAATATGGTGAACCTCTGGCTGTCCTCAAGATATCTCAGGCATTTGATTGCGTTTATCCAGATACTCCTTGCCAAGTTTAAATCTAGTAGCTTGTCCCCTCAGTTGTGCACAGACCAGCCCTTGAACTGTGTCCAGTTCATTTCTGGCCTTACTCTTCAATGTACCTGGCTAGCATACAATGGCCCCGTACGTTATGGTCTGGCGAAAGATTGTCGTATTCATCAAAATTTGATAATTTAATGTTCTTTTTTAGGTTTGAACGTCAGTGGGCCCGTATCAGGCCCTCCACTGTGGCCAATGGTCTATTGTGGCTCACCCTACTCGAGTCTTTTATTGTCTGCCCAAGCTGTTATGACATTCTTGGCAGTGCTATATGCTAAACCGGTTCTGGTACAGTGAACGTTGTTTCGGCCCCCCTTTTGCTATTTCGTTTCCTTCTATGCCTGTGTGACCTGGTATCCAGGCTAGGGTAACGTTGTTGCGTTGCGCTAGTCGGTTTAAGGTGTCTCTGCAGTTCCATACTGCTTTAGATTTAAAATAGTTAGATTCAAGCGCTTTCAGTGCTGCTTGACTTTAATTCAATGTGGGGTCAGATCCCACATACTTCTAAAGGCCCAGTACGAGTATGTGACCTTCTCAGTGCGATGAGTGATTTGCTTGTTCCAAGTCAGCTTGGCTACTATTATTACCCTAACATATTTTGTTGACCCATTCTATTGACAACATCTTTCTGAGAGGTAGATCTCCGTACTCCTCTAAAGAACTGAATGTCTGAGTAGATAATTTAAGAGATTGTTTTATTGGTTCTATGTTTTGCGATGGTACTCTGAGGTGAAATGTATTTGAAATCACTGACGAATCTGATCCATCCACGACTAGTTGACATAACTGAAAATGAAGATCGTTACCTGAAAGTTGATATTCCAACAACACGGAGCTTCTTCATATTGGCAATGCCTGTTAATACGTTTTTTGGACAGTATGTGTCCTGTAAAATAGATTGGACCAAGAAGTGCTATATTTTTGTTGAAATTGTTATTTTCGTCAACCTGTTGCAGCCCTATGCGCAACTCTCAGAAGTCTTGAGAGACTTGGAGCTGGAAACTGAACCCATGACCCTTTGCTTGAGAGGCGAACGCTCTACTAGCACAACCACCAAGGCCCTTTGAGTGGCTGATCAGATCTCCAGATTTATCTCTGCCTGTCATCTTCCTATGGGGCCAAGATTGAAATTAACAGTACTGACATATCTGTGAAAGTTCCGACAGACAATTTTTGTATGGATTATGCTGAAAATAACACCAATCTGCCCAATCAACGAGCGTTTTTTTCTGTAGATCGTGAATCCTTTAGTTTCTGGTATAAGAGATCAACTAGTGACGTGCTCTGGCTGTCCTCAAGATATCTCAGGCATTTGATTGCGTTTGGATCCAGAGACTCCTTGCCAAATTTATATCTAGTAGCTTGTTCCCTCAGTTGTGCACAATCCAGCCTTAGTTCATTTCTGGGCTTGCTCTTCAATGTACCTGGCCAGCATACATTGGCCCCGTACGTTATAGTCTGGCGAAAGATTGCCGTATTTATCATGTAGGGTCAGATGCCCAGTACGAGTAGATGACCTTCTTAGTGCGATGAGTGATTGGCTCGTTCCAGGTCAGCTTGGCGACTATTAGTACTCTAAAATATTTTGTTGGCCCTTTGTATTGAAGACACCTTCCTGAGAGGTAAACCTCAGGACTCCTCAAAAAAACTGCAGATAATTTTAGAGATTGTCCATTGGTTCTATGTTTTGCGATGGTAATCTGACAGGTGCAATGTATTCGAAATCACTGGCGAATCTGATCCATCCACGACTAATTGACATAATTGCAAATGAAGATGGTTACCTGAAAGACCAGTTGATATTCCAACAACACGGAGCTTCTTTATATTGACAATGCTAGTTACAAAGTTCTTTGGACAGGATGTGTCCTGTACAATGGATTGGACCAAGAGATGCTATATGGAGTGGCTGATCAGATCTCTCTGCTTGTCCTGTTTCGATCGGGCCATTTGAAGATTAAAATTGACAGAACTAAAATCACTGCGACAGAAAATGTTTGTATGAATAATTACTCTAGAAATAACACCAATTTATAAAAAAAAATCCGTTTTGTGTGAACTCAATGCCAAAAAATAGTGGGGTTGGTATATACCCATTGAGTGTGACCCGGTCACGAATTTATACCAATGAAAACAAGAAACATATCCAGATTTTATTTTTTCGCCACAATACGCGAAACAAATAGCCGTATCAGAGAGAGAATATACCTCGAAGTATGCTTTCAACCCTCGCGGCATGTAAAACAGTTTCGTACCGAAGACGACGTTATATATTTGGGTTATTTTTCAATTTCTATTCATATATTTCAATTTTGTAGTGACAAAGTTAGGGTTGCGGCAAATGGGAAATGCTTTAGCCTGCCTTCGGTTTGAGAAAGGGAGAATTACAATAACAAAGCACATATTCTGGGTGAGAAATCATCTACGAAGTATGAGTGATGACGTATTGTGCTTTCTTATTGGCTCTGTCCATCATCCATTTTCAATACAAGCTTTATAGAAATTTGAGAGTATACTGGATTTGAGTTTTTTGTGGTAGTGTATTCAAGGTTACTGAACTGGTTTATTATTCTTAGATTCTACAAGCTATAATATAGACGACCCAACAAACTATAGACCTATATCCATTGTGCCCACATTTGCAAATATTTTTGAAGTTATCCTTAAAATTCAAATGACCACTTATATTGAAAACTTAAATTTATTTAGTAGCTCACAATTTGGTTCCAGGGCTAATTTATCGACAACCGCGGCAATAAATGCACTGATTAATGTATTGAATGAAGGCTTTGAGACCTATGGGTACGTCCATGTACAATTTTTAGACCTAAGTAAGGCTTTTGACTGTGTACCTCACAATATATTAATTAATAAACTGAAATTTTACAACTTTTCCGAAAATAGCCAAAAAATTATTAGGTCCTATTTGACGGACAGAACTCAATTTTTCAATTTTAAGGACGTCAGCTCTCAATCTATTAACATTAAATATGGGGTACCGCAAGGCGCTGTCCTAGGTCCAGTCCTATTTCTTATTTATGTCAACGACCTGCCTAATAGTGCTCCTTCAGCAAAGTTTACTCTTTTTGCTGACGACACCTCATTAGCCCATTCAAATAGAGATTTTAATATGCTGCTACTGAGGCCAATAACAGTCTGTCCTTGACACAATCTTGGCTAAATAACAATAAGTTAGTCCTTAACAAAAGAAAAGTCTGAAACATTGATTTTTAGCTTGAAACAGCACACAGACCTAAATAACTCTCATTGCGTTAAGTTATTAGGTGTCCTCTTGGACGGTAAACTCACTTGGGAAGAACATACGACTTTTGTCTGCAAGAATATGTCACGGAAAATCTTTCTAATACGTAACCTGCGAAATTGCTTGGCACACTCAGCACTGTTAACAGCTTACCACGTACTGATACAGTCCACAATATCTTATGTCCTATTAGTAAGGGGCCACTCAGCACACGCTTCAGCAGTCTTCTCCATGCAAAGGAAGGCGGTCAGAATCATTGCTGGATTGCCTTATAGAAATGATTGTAGGGGTGCTTTCAAACATTTTGAGATACTAACCCTGCCATGTACTTACATACTGCAATGTCTTATGCATAGGTATAAATGCAAACTTGAAAAACTATAGGACAAATGAAAGTTCACATTCATACACAACGCGAAACAAAGATATGATACATCAACACTATTTGAGACTTTCTAAAACGAGAAATGGGACTAGCTATTATGCAATCAGGTTCTTCAATGTTCTACCACACGATGTTCAAGTTCTCGAGTGTGTTCAATTTGTGCGTGTAAGAGACAAAAAATTCGAAAATAATTAAATAGATTTCCTCGATAGCAATGTGGTTTCGAATAATGGACGTTCACCAGGTAGATCGGGATTAAAATGTGGAGAGATGTCAAGTCTGGTTGCAATTTTGATTAAATTGAATTATAACCGAATATAACTTACGGGAATTGTACCGGCGCGGCGTAAGGTGGAAAACTCCAAACGGCGTGGGTGCCTCTTCTCAAGAGCTCTCTTGCCGGTTCTTCTTTCTTCGTTCTTCGATGGCCTTTGGAGTTTGAATTTGAACAAATAGTCACCACCGACACAATGTTGGATACTAGGTAAAGCAATAATAGCAATAATACCTAACAACAGAAACTGCGTGTTTCTTTTGAACGTCCGAAAAATGTACCGAAAAATGTACCGAAAAATGTACCGAAAAACAATTGTAACGTTTGAGTCTTTTTACTGAACTGACTGATTGGCACTGATTTATGTTTAAACCGATGAATCGCCGTAAACTCCCGAACACCTAGATATAGATTGGATTGATTCAATATATACCGAGGTAAGTCATGAAGTTGCTAATTAAAAATAAAAGTATATTTCGTGAATTCTGAACACAATTCAAATCTGTTATCAAGCGGTTCCTGGCTGATAATGCGTTTTATGATTTTGATGAGTTCCTATCAACCGATTTTTCACAACTATACGTCGATAAATGTATCGTATACGTATTGCTGTTTGTTAAATTTTATTGTGCAAGTGTTTTTAACGACAAAGATTGTTTATCATTTGTTATTTTATATTATTATTTAATTTTTTAGTTATGTTTTATTACTAACTTGTCAAGTCAGTATTGTGTAATATGACCAATGAAGATCTATCTTTTTTTTATATTAGATTTATTGGCAACTCTACATATTATTACAGTATTTATTTTTCACCTATAAATATAAATATTTCATTATAAATACTTTTTTCCTCAGCCAGAAGACCGGAGGTCTGTGTCTGGGGAGAGAGAAAAACTATTTTTCAAGGATGAATACATTTTTTTTAGAGTACCAACCCCAGTAAGTAAGTGATTACTTGTGGTTGGGTTTGGAC
This sequence comes from Chrysolina oricalcia, assembly GCA_944452925.2. Classification (NCBI taxonomy): domain Eukaryota; kingdom Metazoa; phylum Arthropoda; class Insecta; order Coleoptera; family Chrysomelidae; genus Chrysolina; species Chrysolina oricalcia. The sequence continues at coordinate 9,706,986 of OX101809.2, read as the reverse complement.
AAAACAAAAACATTTAATTTATAAATTTGTGAATTTGAGAAAAAAGAGAAAAACATTTTCAGCTTAGTGTATATAAATATGATTCTTTTCTTGAAGAGTATTTCTGTTATACATTGAAGGAGGACAGATGTCGAATATCAGTTTCTAAGAAATATTCGGATATTTTTCTTGAATATTGGCTGAATATCATTATACAGTTCAGAAAGAAACTCTCTGGGACACTATTCATAACTCGGGGGGCTAGACAGTAGAATGACTTCTGTGTTGACGTTTTTGTAGCGGAGGGAATGGATAGCATGGTTTTTCCTCGGACGGAGGTTTTTATGGACAAGTCTATGTGTAACGAGTGCTCATACCTTTTCAAAGCTTTACGGATATTTATACAACAATTTTGTCTGATGTTACCTATTTTGAGTGCTTTAAAAAGTGGTTCAGAGGGTTCTCTTCTGTTTCGCACCCTGGCAGTAAGTCGCACAAAGGTTTTTTGTAGGGTGGTTATACTCCTGATGTTACTTTCATATGTAGTCCCCCAGAAAGGTATACAGTACATGATGACTGAATGGACCATTGCATAATAGAACATGCGAAGAACATGGGAAGGAAGAAATAGCATATTATAGAATGAAGGTATAAGTTTTCTCAGTTTCGATGCAGTTTTTTTAATGTGGTTTTTCCAATTCATATTTTCGTCAATAAACAAACTAAGGTACCTAATTCAATCAACTCGTTCAATTTCTCCACACTTACAATTAATGCAGTTACTTGAATTATGAATTTTAACTGGACTTTCAAATGAGAACATTTTACTTGTGCTGAAGTTGACATATTTACATTTTTTTTTCATTTACAAGCATCTTATTGCTGTTGAACCAGGTTTTAAGTATTTTTAGATCATGTAATATATTTGTGACCACAACATCTTTATTCTTCTGCGAGTACAATAACGCAGTATCATCTGCAAATGTATGTACTTTGCCCCTCAGTGGCATCTCGCAGAGGTCGTTTATGTAAATGAGAAATAAAATTGGTCCCAATAAAATGATCCTTGCTGTACCCCACTGAAGGTTTCTCTGATGTCACTGATCTCGTTTCCTGTACTTTAACTGATTGCTTTCTGCCTGTCAAATAACTACGAAACCACTCGTTACATACACCTCTAATGCCTATATCACTCATTTTTTCCAACAGTATTGTATGAGAGATGGTATCAAATGCCTTGGTGATATCGATGAAAACTCCCGTAGTGTATTAATTTTTTTCTATCCCCTGCTGTATTTCAGTTGTGAAATTCAATAAAGCCAACTCTGTCCCTTTACCTTCGCGAAAGCCGTATTGATTTTCAGATAGACAACAATTTTTTAAGGTACTTGGTTAGGTTATCTGTGACCAGTCTTTCAAATAGTTTCGATATAATAGAGAGCAAAGCGATAGGTCGGTAGTTGTTCAAATCTGTTTTTTTTACCGCCTTTGTGAACAGGAATTATTATACTTTTATAATATATGTCAGGAAAAATTCCTTCGATTATTGAGAGGTTGAATAGTTTTGCTAGAATGTTCTTGGTATGTTCGCCAACTTCCTTGAGGAATCTTGGTTTAATATTATCGTTTCCTGCTGATTTGTTGGTGTCCAGTTTTTTTTATTTGTTCAGCTACATCCGACTCACTCACGAAGTGCATGGCATAGGAGAAATGATTTCTGTTTTTTATTTCACTTTTATCTTTGAGGAAATCTACGTTAGGTACGGACTCAACAAGGTTTTTTATATTTTAAACGAAGAACTCATTCATTTTATGTCCCGTTTGTTAGAAATTGATATTTGTTTTGTATCCTCAACGATGTCAATTTTTTATATCGTTTGGAATTTTATCGCGGCCATTCAATTGTTTGATTATTTGCCAAGTATTCTTAATGTTATTTTTGTTTTCCCTTATTTTATTTTCATAGTGGGAGTTTTTTGTTATTTTTATTATTCTATTCACATGATTACGATAGGTATTGTACTCCGCTTTCAGAAATAGATCATGATGGTTTTTGTTTGTTTTCGCACACTTTTTTTCCCTTTCCCTATCTGTCTATAAACACTATATTCAAAAATAATAATGGAACCATAAAAAAGAGATTAATTGTGAATTCGCCAGTCCAAACCATGCCACTTTTGAGTTCCAATACATTCAGTCCTTTATCCCAGAAGGCCATTAAAGTTAGGCGAACAAACTGGCAAGTGTGGTAGTAGGTTAAATATTCATACGTCAATGTCTCATTTTATCCAAAGTCTTGAAAAGAACTGTTCTGATAATTTCGGTGCGGTGTTAAATTCAAAAGATTCACAGACATTGAGAAGAAATAGTATTTTCCCCTTCACCATACAAGTATTTTCAATCCTAGATGCGCATTTCGATAACCAAGTTACCTTCATCAGTAGGAATACTAAAATAACAGTAAATATCCAAACCAGTCATATTTTTTAACATAAATGTGACTGGATTATGTCCTACAGGAAATATAGGAAAATATTTGTTAATTGTAATGATACTGATTTGGACGTAGATATTGGTATACCACAAGGATCGGTCTTGGGTCCTTTAATATTTTTACTGTATATTAATGACCTTCCACAGTATATGGGGCGTACGTCGATTACATTTTTTGCTGATGAAATTTCAGTGTCTGCTGAAGCCGACAGAAGAGCTTCAATCTGAATTAAACATAATAGTTGAAAGATTTACCTCATGGTGTCAAAACAATAGGCTCATGGTTGATGCAGAGAAGACTGTGCTAATTCAGTCATTTGGTAAGAAAGTCTCAGAATCACCTATCGCCGTTATAATTAATGATAGTACTGTACACCCATCGCAAACAACAACATTTTTAGTTGTACACATAGACTCTGATTTGAAAAGGCAACATCATGTTAACAGCATGTATGTTAAAAATTCAATAGTAGTTTTTATGCTCTGCTCCAGCTAAAAAAAGTTTTAGATGTTAATAATATTATCGCTGTTTATTATGCGATGGTGAACTAAGTAGTTTCTAAAATTTCCTCTTGTGGGGTAATGGAATAAATATTGAACGATCTTTCATTGGCCAAAAAAGCATAATTTGACTTTTACGGTGACATTCAAAATGTACGCAACAAATAGAAAAAATCTTTGATTTACTTAGGCTCTCCTTGAAACCTACTTAGTCCGCAGATATACTGAGTGATTTTCAGTTTCTCAAAAAAACGTATTTTTCAAAATTAGCAAAATCTCAAAAGTAAATAAGTAAATAAATAACATTTTCATGATCTTTGTGATAGTAATTTATTGGCGGATATCCATTAGAGTTTTTACTAGTCATCCAAATGGGAATCAGTCAGTTATGGACGGTATTTCGCCAAAAAAGTGCGATGCAACAAAATCTTACGTTTTTGCACGAAATGTACTCTTGAATGAATTCTATGAATTGTAAAGAACAGTTTTCAATGGTTCGGCCAATCATTACATCGCTGAAGTCATCCTAAAAAACAAATGGAGTTTTTTATTCAAATCCTGATATACGAAATTTCTAATTAATTAAAAAAATTAAAAAAATTGATTATTGTAGTATTTCACGAAAAATTCAAATACTTCCCAGTTACACGTTGTTTAATGAACTCCAACAAAGATCTCCTTTAAAATTTTCATCCAAATATTACTTATTTTCCGAAAAATATAATTTTTGAGATTTTGCTAATTTAGTAAAATGCGTTTTTTTAAGAAACTAAAAGTCACTCAGTAGGGGCTAAGTAGGTTTCAAGGTTGATGGCAAATCAATTTTTTGTTCAAAAATCACAAATAAACATTTTTTCCATTCATTGGGTACCTACTTTTTGAATGACACTGTATATAGTTTAAGTTATGCGGTATCATGTATGTGAAAAATATAAAAATGATTTTGAAACAAATCGCAATATTCACTCCTATATACCCTACAAGGAGCGTTAAATTACTAAGAGTGAAACAACACAAAACTCAAATAAAAGGTAAAGCGTATTTGCTGGAGGGAAGATTTTTCTGGAAAATAATTTCTTAAAAGGAAAGTTTCAAGTTTTGTACCTATTTTGATGTATTAATTGTTCTCAATGTATATTTATTTTTTAATACGTAGATGTTCCTTTTGTGTGTTTTGCACGTATACTTTTTTCAATCTTTTGACCATTCCTATATCATTTTGTATGATCAATTCAAGGAATAAACTTATTATTATTATACAGGGTGTTTCTTAAGTACGTGTAGAAAATTCAGGAGCGTGTTACTGACATCAAAATAAGAAGAAAAGTTCCTATAAACATATGTCCGCAAGTTATTCGTTTCTGAGATACAGATTGTCAAAGTTGAATTCTTATTTTTATTTTTTATGAATAATTTCAAAATAATTTTGATATTTGTGTAAAGTTTGGTATCTGGGAATATTCATTATTCAGTTTATGTAAAAATATTTTCTTGGTAGAGGTCACTGCGAGCAACTGTTTTCGAGTTATTCAGATTTGAAATAACCGATGCAAGTGATTTTGAATGACAAGATTTTTAAACTAAAATAAATTCAATTAGAAATTAGTTTTTTTGCAATTAACATAAAATTTGATTTTGTCATGGAAAAATCATCCCAGATACCAAACTTTACTCGAATATCACAAATATTTAGCAATTTGTTCACAAAAAACAAATATAAGAATTAAAGTTTGACACTCTGTATCTTAGAAACGAATATTTTATTTCGACGTCAGCAACATGCTCCTGAAGTTTCTACACGTACTTAAGAAACACCCTGTATATAAAGATTTTTTTTTGTTTCTGTGCAGGGAATCACAATTTCAGCAAATACAAGAAAAATAGTACTCCTAAATGCATCAATTGTTTCTGTTCAAATGAAAATGAAAAACATAAATCATGCTAGTGATGATCTTTCATGCCCCATTTATTCCAAAAGAATTGAAATTGCGAGAAAGAATACTGATTATTCTATATAATGGATTCTAGTACCAATCAATATTTTTATAGTCAAAATTCTCAACACTTTGACGAACTTACTGGGATAAACGTTCTACAAATGAATATTCGCAGCATTAGTAAAAAATTTGATCAGTCTTTGGTGTTTTTGAAATCACAACAAATGAACAATTTCAATTACGATATAATCGTTCCATCCAAAACTTGGAAAATTCACGATATCAACTACTATAACTTAAAAAAATTATACATATTTTCAAAATTCCTCAAATAATGTCAAAATGATGGTTGTATCATATACATTAAAAATGATTTTCTATCGAATATTTCAGTTATTGAGAAAGGAGGTTTTAAATTTCTATTTGTAGTATGGGAAATGTAAATGTTGGAATAACATCAATTTATAGACCTCCTTCAACTGATTTGAATATAGTTTTGGATAGTTTAGAATATGTAATAAGTTTAAACAGAGGAAAAATCGAAATTTTTGCTGGCGATATCAATACAAATATCTAGATTTCTACTCAAATGGATATCTCAGTATATCAAATTCTTACTCTTTTAATTACCATTGGAATGAACCCACTAGGTTTAACAATTCAAGAAGCTGCCAGGATAATTTTTTTGTTAAAAGTTGTCTTTCAGATACAGATATTTCTTTTTTCTCTTCGAAACCTTCATCACTGACCACTTTCCTACTTCCTGTCACATACGAATTGAAAAATCAAAACCGTCTGAAAAAATTGGAAATTTCAGAAACGTTGATTTCGAAATATTGATCGAATGAAAATTGGTTTGAAATATATGAAAAAATAGAGACAGAAAATGCTTTCAATATATTTTCTGAAAAACTTTTGAAATATGTAAACATGTCATCACACACTCAAAAATTTTACAAAAAATGTGTTAAAATAAAACCGTGGATTACAAATGGATTAATAACATCGATTAGAAAAAGAGATAAACTAAGTAAACTAGTGGCAAAATATAATAAAATGGATTGGATTATTGGAATCTATTGGAAATGTACAAAAAATATAGAAATTTTCTCAATGTACTGATAAAAACTACAAAAGAAAATTATTATAAAAACAAACTGAATGAAACAGACGGTGATATACAAAAAAAATTGGAAAGTAGTTAATTAAGCGACTGGGAATAAAACGAAGAATAAAAAAAGTATAAACGAAATATACGATGAAAATAATCTCATTATAAAAACTGAACATGAAATTTCAGATATCTTCATTGATCACTTCACAAATATTGGTCCCAAATTAGCAAAGGAAATAAATACATATCATTAGTAGGTACCTTTTCAGAACGCAGAAAGCATTTTTTTTTAAACCTATCACAGAAACTGAAATCATAAATTTCATAAATGAATTGAAAGTTGACTCATCTCCTGGACCAGATCAGGTAAATAACAGAATACTAAAATCTATCGTCAATCAAATTTATCACATTCTAACATTTTTATTCAATTTGAGTATCACAACTGGTATTTTTCCTAAAATTTCGAAAAAATCTATAATTATTCCAATTTATAAAAGTGATGATGAAAGGAATTGTAATAACTATAGGCCAATATCTTTGATCAACTCAATTGGCAATTTACTTGAAAAATTTAAATTCCCCTTAAAATTGTTAATTCACAAATACAAAATTTTGACACTTAGAGCTTTGTTTTATAAAAAATCTTGTACTTATCTCAAAAATTATAATTTGTCTTTACAAACAATTAACCATCACCATAAAACAAGATCAAAATCTAACCAAAGTTTTCTCACACCTTATTGTAGCATCATGCTATTAATATATGTACTAAAAATTATGTTTAACAAACCACTTAAATTCACCTTAAAATTGTTATTTCACAAATACAAAATTTTGACAGTTAGAGCTTCGTCTTATAAAAAATCTTGTACTTATCTCAAATATTATAATTCGTCTTCACAAACAATTAACCATCACCATAAATACAAGATCAAAATCTAACAAAAATTTTATCACACTTTATTGCAACATCATGCTATTAATATAGGGTATAGAGTATTTAATTTGATAGCGATGAAATTGAAAAAAATATTTGAAAAATCCTTTGCAAAATGTATAAAAATATGGATAATTGAGAACATTGAAAATATTGAAAAATCATGTAGCATTTGACCGAAATTTCCGTCTGATGATTCGGTTTTGTTTATATAATTACCTGAATATATTTTTTTTATGTAATTTTTCATATTCTGTTGGTACCTATTTAGATTATATATGTATATTGAAAGAACATATGATTACTCACAGGTCTAATAACCTATGTAATCATATATTACTTTATGAATTAAATTATAACTTTTATTATTTATTATACAATGTATTACAAAAAATATATTACTGTTATCATTATGGAGGTGTTCTCAGAAGAATACAGCAACAAGAAATTTAAAAAAATCAAAACAACTAATTAGAAGATGATAAAAAAACTGCATTAGTATCCTCCTTGAGGAATGTTCGTAGCAGCATTAGCCACGGAAGTAGTTGTTTTCGTCAGAAACACTACCTTGTATGATTATTTAAGAGACGTTTATTTCGTTGAAATTATTCTTGTTTAATTTTGCCACTCACCACCAAACTTCTCAGACTTCATGTTCGATACCCTTAACATGAACTTGTTCATTAATTAGAAAGCACTGGAAGTAATAAATACGATCGGATTATAACCCAGTGCCGTCCTATAATTTCGAGATGATTAATACGAGTATTATAAACAGCGACTTTTAAATGATCTCCTAGTAAGTAGAATATTTAGAGTTCGGATTAGGCTTATTGCATAATAGAGATTAATTCGTCGTATTACAGGGGAGTTTTATTTGAACTCAAGTGTCGGGATCGATGTCGTAACCAAGGAGCCCGTATACCATAAACGCACGCCATTGACGTTTCATCAACCCATTGCCAGATACAGATGTCAGGTTACCCCGATAAAGGTCTCTTTACGGCTGTCAATAACCAGAGAATAACCGTTGTTATCAGTGCAGATAGCGCTGACCACTGGCCATCGTGCGACAATGTTACCAAGCTCAATCCAAATATATGGCTCAGTTTATGTCCTAGCTGATGAGACATACAGAACACATACTCACCGGAAATTAATGCACAAGTATTTGCGATGATTATACCGAGTGGTCTACTATGAATTATCTAGCCTGAATTCAAATGTGGAGGGTGGTAAAACTGAGAAGTCTACTGCTGAGTCCAGACTCTAACATTTTACTCAGGGCTAGATACTCCAACCTCAAAATTTATGCGAAAATTCCAAAAAACCGGCTTTGTGGTTTTTCAGTTTTATTTCCAACAAAAAAAAAATTCGTGAAATTTGGTGAAAATCTACCTTTTTATGTCTCAACACTGTAAGTATTTGGATTCAAAATATTTATTGTTTCCCAATATTTTGATTCAATATCGAAACAGCACACTAATTTTAAATAGAAAATTCTCACGTCAAAATATTTGCTTCTTGAAAAAAATCTTCTTTGTGTTCGTTGAAATCTCTACTTTCTGATGGTATAAAAAAATATACATACTCTACTATGGCAAATTTTCTCAGAAAATGCAAAAAAACTAAAAAACTCGAATTCGACAAATTTGTTTTTAATCATTATGTAAAATTATGAGCTAATTATTAAAATTTACACTTTAATTAAATACCCGATAAATGTAAATTTCCTTGTTACATTGATAAATTAAAAAATTCATGTTCAAATTGCCATGGTTCTGAAAAATGCGCCAATGTTGAAGAAAAAGCTTACAAGGAAGTTAATGATTCAGATGAAATTGTGGATGAAGAACCAATGCAGACTGGAAAAAATATTGGAGACGAAGATGATGATGGTCTTGAAGATTTCGAAGATCTACTAAAATCAGTAACATTTGTCGAATATAACGATGAATAAATGTCATCAAAGAAGCCAAAACGAATGGATAAGTGATTAGAATTTAAAATAAAGTTTTTATGAATATAAAATCATCATCATCAATGTAACATGGAAACTTACATTTTTCGAGTAATTAAAGTTTAAATTTTAATAAATATTTCAAAATTTTACAAAAGGATTTTCAACAAAATGTCGAATTCGAGTTTTTTCGTTTTATGCATTTTCTGAGAAAATTTGCCATAGTAATGTATATATTTTTTTATACCATCAATACCGACCAAATTTCTGGCATCAAAAAATAAGACTGAAGTTATACTCGTATTTATGAGAAGCTAGTGTTGTTTAGAGGTTTCAATGAGTGAAACGATATCGACATCTAGCAATTGAATTGCCGTGTTCATTTCAGAGGGATGGAAGAAAATATGTACATTGTGTATCATCAGCATACGAATCCACCTTATTATGAGGCACTACATTCTCAAAATTTGCAGTGTATAAAATGAAAACAAGTGGTCCTTATATAGAGCTCTGTGGAACTCCTCTTGAAATTTTCGTAGGACATTATCGCATATTTCTATTCTCTGTTTTTTGTATTCGGGTTAGAAATTTCGAATGCAGGGGTGTCTCTCTCATGTGATGCTTCAATTACCTTGACAATCAATACATTACATCTGTCAGATCTGGTGAATTCAAATGAATTAATCAAGTGGATTTGAGAGATATGACAATTATAATAAATATACCCCGAGGATCAACCAAAAAATAGCATTTTCACAGGTTGATTTGATAAAGCCTCCGGAATTCAGATATTTTGTATCTTTTTCCTTCCATTTTCGGACAATACTCGTTTTGGTGAAGGAGTACATCAGGCAGCATTTGTATGAGGTTGGCGAATGAGTAATTTCAATAAATTCTTCTCATTTTCCACGACGGACTCAAAATTTTCTGGAGGGTCTATACCTTACGAGTATCGAAGATGTTTGTGAAACACTCGTTTCACCGTGTTATCCCTGGTGGTAATATACTAAGATTGCATATGCTGATAGTAAATGCATAATAGTCTTGGGTGCCACACGGCAGGCTCTGCATCAAAGCCAGGAACTGATTTGGAACAAAATCTGCATGATCTCACGGCTTTCACTGCCACCTGACTATCGTAGGAAATGACCATGGGTTGGTTTCTAGGACCCCTCCTTAGAACCTCTCTCGTGTAAACGGAAACAACCATTACCTTGGCTTGGAATATAGAGGCTTGAGTACCGAGGCATGGACTTATATACTGCCTCGGTTTCTACCCGTATATATTCCAGCTCCTACTCCACAGCTTATCTTGGTGCCGTTATTACTGCAGAAACTCTCTCAATATGGTATCAGAGAGATGCCTTTGAAGTGGATGGAATCACACTTGACAGGAAGAAAAACAAATCATACTTCCGGATTACTAGACATTACTTGGGGAGTACCCCAGGGTTCAGTTCTGGGGCCTTATCGTTTTCTCCTGTATATAAACGATCTATCCCTCTTAGACATATCTGGTTCCTTTACTCTATTCGCCGACGACACTACCATTCTGTGGCACTCTGAAGATGTAAACATGCTTCAAATTAATGTTGCAGGAGACCTACAAAAAATCAAAGCGTGGTGCGATGCTAATTTACTATGTCTAAATTTCAATATAACGAAATTACTCACATTTAAATGTCTTCTTCCTGACATAAACTTAGGAGCTGACTCAATAACATCTGACAACAACATAAAATTCTTGAGACTCAACATAGATACTAATTTAAAATTCATAAATCATATTAACATATTGTCAAAAAATTTATCATCAGGCTGTTTTGCCCTCGGGTCTACAGCCAATGAGTTAGGTTATGCTGCTGCTGAAAAAAATTATTTTGCTCTCATTGAGTCAAACCTGAGATACGCAATTCAGTTTTGGGTATCCTGCAGTATTGAACTCTTTGAAAGTGTATTTTTGCTGCAAAAGCGGGCAGTACGATACTTATACCGAGTAAATAGGTTAACTTCTTGCAAACCTCTTTTCCTAAAACACGGCATACTAACACTAACGTCAATTTAGGTATTAGAAGCTACGTGTCTCATTTACAAGAATAAATCTTTATACGAAAATAATAATCGCACCACAAGAAATGCAATTAATCTAACATTGATCATCCCTAAATCTACACTGATTAATGACTCAATAATCTACAGAGGTGTTAAAATGTATAACAAACTACCAGTAGATATTAAGAACTCGAATTCTCTCAAAGCATTTAGGAAAAAATTATATGATGATAAAGCCTATTATAATTTGACAGAGTATTTTAATGACGAGGCAGTATGATACTGATGTAATTTTATTTACTAATATAAGTATGTCTTTACCTTGATGTGATTATTTACATATTATGTATTATTTTATTGTAACTATATTTATTTGGTTGTGTTCGTTTATTTATTTATATGTTAGGTTAGGTTAACAGTGTTTGTCAATAAGGTTTTATATCTTGGATAATAAACGCATATTCTCTCACTCTCTCCCTCTCTCTCTCTCATCCGTTTACCATATTAGCCCCTTTTGGCAGCATCAGGTAGGGCCCTTGATGTGACTTCCCTATCTTGTATGATGATGGTGTATCTTCTATCAAAGGATTCTTATGACTTCCATTATGTTGGAGTGGCCTAGGTTGTTTCCCCTTCGTTGGTCTAGGCACTTCAGTCTTGAGGCTTGTATCCTCGTCTCCGCAGCAATACGCAAATGAAGAGAAGGGAGGTTCTGAATCACGTCCAGGCCAATCATCGATATGCTGGACATAGCACCAGTGACTCTAACCATGGTCAGTCTTCGTAAACTAGCCAGCCTTCCTCTGATTGTCACTCGTTCTACTTTTCACCACCACAGCAGGGTTCCATACGTTATCGAGAGCCTCACTATTGCTGTGTATAGCTAAGAGAATTGTTTGGGTCCAGATCTCCATGTTTTACCAATGGAACGCTTGGCCATCATTAGTGATATCTTTGCCTATTCCAGCACTTTTTCTAGATGTTTATTCCAGGTGAGCTTTGAGTCTAGTTTCAACTCCTGGCATCTGTAGGCTTTCGCCAAAGATTCGAAGAGCTCTGTTGGTCTTCAAGTATCTTTTTATCGTGAAAGGAACAAGGAACAATCGTAGTTTTTTGGGGGTTGACCTAAAGGTATTCCCTCATTCACCTAGTATGTACGCTTGTGACTCCTGATTGCATCAGATCCACAGAGACTCCTACGTACTTCCCTTAACACCTCACGCTAATTAAAGGTTTTCTGAAAAAGGATTTTAGTCAATTTGAACTTCTTTTTTTTCAGATATGCAATTTCAGAATACGAGACGTTATTGAGAGAGAAGAAAACTGTTGTTCACAAACAATGAGCTTATGACTTGAGGCATAAGATGTGAGGAGGACTGCTCATTGCTAATATCCTATACAATAGGATGGCGCTCGCAGTTTGGAGTTATCCACTGTGCGGGCGCGATCTCAGTTTCGGTCTTGAAATGGATTTGGTTATCGATTCATTCGTTGCAGTCATTAGTTATTGACTGCTAGACCTACCCTATACTGATGAGGGGCAATACCCCGAAATCGATATAAAGGTGGTCCGAATGTTTCGATGAACATTTCAATGCAACAAGCAATTGCAGATATAACCTTGTAGGAACTCTGCACGGAAATTTCATCAGATGTAATTCAATGTTCGTCGTGGCATTAGCCAGGAAAGTAGTTGTTTTCTGATGGATTTTCGACCCAACTTTTCCTATTGTATAGGATATTAGCAATGAGCAGTCCTCCGGACATCTTATGCCTCAAGTTATTGAGAGAATTTAATAATTTTTTTCAAGACAACAGTTGTGTGAATTCAGTAACTTCTACAAATGTATAGATTTTCCTAGAATTTCTTTTATTTTCAGACTGTGGAAGGTTAAAACAAAAAACCGTGTCACGATACCCTACTCGAGTTTGTATACGCATCGTCCAGCAAATGATATCTCAAACAGTGCACAGTAAGTCACAAGCCTGAGGTAACATAAAATCTTCACATTTATAACAATTTGAAGACGTTCAGCGGAAATGTGCAACCCGAAGGCATTCGTGCATGACTTTCACGATTGCTATCATCCAGAGACAAAACATAAATCGCTAGTAGTGTCGACACTTCCGTATCGACTAAATCAAAATAAGTCTATTCCCCCTGGTTACACGGACGACACTTCCACTGGAACGACCGTGCATTCTGCTTCGATACACACCCTGGATCAAACTTTACCTAACATTTCGTTCCTAGATATTTCACTTTCACCCTTTCACTCCCCTTCCAGTTTACTTGGAACTGTGAAATATGTATTACTTCGTCTCCAGTGACTAGCTACATTTTGTGTGCGGAAGTTGTTAGGTCTCGGATCATATTTGAAAGATTGATTTGTGGTAACCTAAAATTCAAATTATCCCATTCCTTTAGGGACGTTTTCGCCAAAACTGAATTCACTGATACGGTATACTCTAAATAAAAAATATGATAGTACGAGTGACTTATCCTCACTTACTGGACAGAATACAGAAAAAAAATTGCCAATCATTTTAGCAATGAAACTATAAAAATTTGCACCTTCGTCAACATTGTTATAAATATAAATTATAAACAATTCTACTTATTTTGTAAAGAAAAAATGCAAAAGAGTCGCAAAATGACGGAAACAAAGAAAACATAATCCTTTATCGTTCCCCAATTTTGTGACCATTTCCAAGTTTGGCATCAGAGTAAATAAATTATTTATTCATAGATTTGTTAATAACTTGGCCAAAAAAATCTAAAAGAGTGACAAACGCAAAGAAACGTCTATCTTTATGTCATAAGTCTTGCCGAAACTATTGCCACCTCTGCCGATGACGGCAACATAATTTTTTAGTTTAGTTTACTAAAAAATAATTTCTTGCAACCTGAATTGGTTATGGAAATAATGAAGTTGGGAGTAATTTCCCAGAAAACATTAAATTTGCCACCACCACAGATTTCGGGACCTTTGTCAAGCTTGAAAGAAATGCAAAATTGTTTTTTTTTTTTATTTAACATAGTTCCCAAAATCTGTGGTAGTAGCAAATTTTATATGTTTTCTAGGATATTACTACCTACATTTCCGACCAACTCATATGCCCATATGCCCACATTTTCTAGTGTGTTTTGTATTCTGGAAGCACTTAGCTCGTCCTAGAACATCAATTGAAGGGGAGACAGTCCCAGTAGTGTCTACATAGCTCATTGGACGTTGACTTCATGGCACCTGTGATCCCAAGACAGACAAATCTCTGGATCTTGCTTAGTCTTGTCGTAGTCCTTCTTTGTTGAGTCTTAGTCTACTTTCACACGCACGATTTTCTGTCGTTGTCCTGTTGCGATCGTGTCGCGTATAAGGAGAGTGTGTCTGTATTCACACGTACGATTTTCTACGTGGCAGTGTCGTGGAATGAGTTAGTACGGTATGAGAATGGACAACGACGTATATTGATTTCAGTTCGTTTAACCAGAGCAAGGAGGTATGTCGAATGTGCATTTGGTATTCTTTCAAATAAATGGAGAATATTTCACAGACCACTCAATGTGGATATAGTTAAAGCTTGTTGCAGGGGCGGCCTTTGGGGGTGGCGAGCCGGGCAACCGCCCAGGGCCTCGCTCTTGCAGGGGCCTCGAGCACTCGCGCAACAACCCAAGTAGTGAAATGTACTCAAAATTAATCAACTTGGTTTTTCAAAGCCGTGTGGAAGTCATAGCTGGAATCTGACATTCTTACGAAGATAAGTGTCATAAGAAAAATATGGCAGAACAAAAAATACACCTAGATGCGGCTATACAACACCTAGACGCATTTACACAATGGCTTAATAATTCGTGAAAACGATTTCCAGTCATCCTTGGTAACAGTGAGGGAAATAGCTATTGAAAATGATATTGAGAGAAAGTTCAAAGTCCTTTCTGCAATGCATTACACACAATCACATACAGTGTTGCCAAATATCTGTCTTATCCGTTGAATTCTTGCCTTCAAATATTTCAAATTTCTCGACGGTATAGGAGTTCTCGATGATACGTAGGAGGCCTATAAGGAAGGAGATCTGAGCATACGGACAAGCTGACAAGTAAGTTAGAATCAAGTTGAAGGTTGAGTCTGTGATTGGATACAGTGAAGTATGCAAGGGTACTTAAGGAGTGTAGTTAAGATATGTAATTGAAGTATTAAGATTTAATGTTGATTGTCAAGCTGTAAATAAATTATTCATAACTGTCCAGTCAATGGCCAAATGTGCCTTATGGGAAACAACGGCCATTAAAACAAGAAGAAGAAGAAGAACTGTCCAGTCCACCGAGTATTCAATAATTCTCTAGTATTCGTTTTTCGAATAAATAAAACCTTGTTGGATCTGTCGAGTCAGATATTTTTTTCGTGTGGATTTTCAGAACTATGCGCTAGTAGATCAATCGTTCGATACGAAGATGGTAATTTTTGGTACATTTGTGACTTACAATGTAGTCATAACAGTCAAAACACATAGTTATTACTTCTTTATGACGCCCGATAAAGTTACTTTGAAACTTCCCATTATTTTATGTTTTCGCATTATCCAAGATCTTTTATTTTTTAAGTGCCTATAAACCTCACCAATTTTCAATAGGAACGTATTTATTCTTCATTCTGAAATAATTTTTTTCGTATTACCAGCTCTATTTACTACCGACTTGATTTATTGTTCCGCGCATGTAATTCTAGGCTTTATAGTTATGCTATATGCTATTAATCATTATTAGTATGATTGACAATAATATTTTTGTATGTCATAAAATAAGCCGAAAAACAACAATGTTTCAATTCTGCCACCCACGTAGAGTAAGAAGAGCTATTGAAAAAAGCCATGTGAAAAATTGCGTTGAAGAGACAAGGTATTTTTATTTCACTGTTTCCTTAGCACAAGTGTCAATCTAGGTGTTTTCAATATTTTTACGTTTATACAATACGTTTTGTGTTTGACAAAATATAAAATAGTATCACGAGTGGTATTCGTCATTGCTATTTCAGGTGTAACGTGGTGTAATAATAATAAAGATTTCTCTCATTCTGATATACCTATTTCATGTGTACAACATGAAATTTTTGATAATCTCGATAAAACGAATAGTATTTGTTAACAAATTGTGAAAGGCTTTCGCGGCCATCGTTGAATGAATGATGGTTTTTCGGGTTTTTAGGCCGACGTTTATTTAGAGAAAAACTCGACGTTTCGCCAACACGAGTGGTTGGCATTTTCAAGAGAAATGTTTACAGTTTCGATCACTGAACACTACTTGTTTGGTATGCGTTGTCTCAGCCAGTATTTATGGGTCGACGTAATCGTACCTGCGTCCGATGCCATCGTCCCTGCGTCGTGTACCCCCTCGGATTCATTAATTACCCGGTATGGTATTATTACCGTTTTCTTGAGAACAGGTAGCCATGCTTTATTCAATTGTAACCCTTCTTCAATTCTGTTGAAATAGTTGGGATGTTTTTTGATTTCGATTGCTTCTCGGAAGAGTCTTGGATAATATGCATGTGTTGTAGCAATTACTTGGGTTTCTTCGAACTTCACTCTGTGATTGTTATTGTTAAGCGCATGTTCTGCGACAGCGGATTTTTCTGAGTGTCCTAACCGGCAATTGGCCTTGTGTTCCATTATTCTGGTATTTGTGGAACGCTTCGTGGTTCCGATATAAACGTTGCCACAGGTGCATGGAATGCGGTACACCCCAGATGAGCTTAGTTCATCACGTTTATCCTTCGCCGATCTCAAGTGATCCTTCAGTTTCTTTGAAGGTTTATATATGGTTTTGATATCATACTTTCGTAGTATACGGCCAATCCGATCTGTGACCCTAGGAACATACGGTAGGAATGCTTTACTTTGTTCCTGGCAGCCATTCGATCCACTGTCGCTAGAGTTCTTTCTTTTGCGTTTTATACACCGATCAATTTCGCTTTCCTTATATCCGTTTGAAAGAAGTGCGCTTTTCAAGTGTTTCAGCCCAGCTTCCAAATATTCGGGTTCACATATTCTTCTGGCTCGGTCTACTAGTGTTTTGATAATTCCTTGTTTTTGACACGGATGATGATTTGAGGTACTATGGAGGTATCGATCAGTATGCGTTGGTTTTCTATATACCTTGTGCCTCAAACGTCCTTCTTTTCGAAAAATGAGAACGTCTAAGAAAGGCAGTTCCCTATCCTTTTCAACTTCCATTGTGAATTGTATATTCGGGTGTATCCTATTAATGTGCTCAAGGAATTTGTTGAGTTTTTCCAGTCCATGACTCCAAATTATGAACGTGTCGTCTACATATCGCAACCATACCTTGGGTTTGTACTTTGCCGTCTCTATTGCTTGTTTCTCTAGCTTTTCCATGACAAAATTTGCAATAAGTGGGCTCAGTGGGCTTCCCATTGAGACTCCATCTAATTGTTCGTATATTTTGTTGTCGAAAGGTTACAATTGAATAAAGCATGGCTACCTGTTCTCAAGAAAACGGTAATAACACCATACCGGGAAATTAATGAATCCGAGGGGGTACCCGACGCAGGGGCGATGGCACCGGACGCAGGTACGAGTACGTCGACCCATAAATACTGGCTGAGACAACGTATACCAAACAAGTAGTGTTCAGTGATCGAAACTGTAAACATTTCTCTTGAAAATGCCAACCACTCGTGTTGGCGAAACGTCGAGCTTTTCTCTAAATAAACGTCGGCCTAAAAACCCGAAAAACCATCATTCATTCAAGTATTTGTTAAGATTATTTCACGAATTAAATAATCTCCATATTGACGTTTAATTTTGAATCTCAACATTTTTTGTTTTCCTTCAATCACACCCTTCCACATCTCACTAATCAATTCAACAAAAAAGCTTTCTTCTGGTTGATATCCACTGAGAGTTGTATCGAATGACATTTTTCAGCTTCCAAACCTGTGTACCATTCTATGGAGTAGCATATTGAAGAGTTTGTGGTGGTTATCTATTTCAGAATGTTCTAATTTTGGAGAAGATTCATCCACATTTTTTGTAGGTTTTCAGAAGGCGATTAAAAAATGTATTTTGTTAAAATTGAAAATCTCTTTGAGTTTTTGGTCGTTATTTTATTAAAAAAAACATCAATATTCCGTTTATTTTCCAAGATATGAAAAAAATTCATTATAGCTCATTGTTTATATAAATTTTTTCGATATTTTGTTCAGTTTCCGATATTTTGGTGTTTATGGAAAAAATTTGGGGAGAATGGGAGGGAAATAATCAAAACTGTGCGAAAACGTGGGGGGAAATGGGGATAAGTAATCAAATACCCAAACGCGAGGAGCCTGAAAATTGGGGGTAAATTATAAAAAAAATTGGGGAAGGAGGAAGGGGGAAAAATTATGAAAAATCCGGGTTTTCGTCATTGTTGTACCTTAAATTGATAATTTCATCAGGTTTAGCAACTGTTTCTACATTAGTTTTTGAAGTAATAGAGAAACTTCATCAAAACTTTTTGTAGATCTGTTCAGGGACTATAGAACTGTTCATTTGAAAATTTTCAGTATCTGGTTTCGTTTTGGAGTTAATGGTGATTTTAGAGAAAAAGTACAAATTTTATACTTCCATTCAATTCAATAGAGGACTTCAGCATAGGGATCACGAGACTCGACTCGATCAAATCGACTTAACTCGTTATCGTGTCTATGAAGTTGTTCACGAACGTTGATCGAATATGGAATATGCTATCCTAACTAGAGAGTTAGGCAAAATCGAGTACTCGATTCCATATTCGATCGACATTCGTGAACAACTTCATAGACGCGATAACGAGTTGAGTCGATTTGATCGAGTCGAGTCTCGTGATCCCTACGCGGATAAGGATTCAGTCATGCCACCACACAACTTTTGGCTTTAAAACTACTGGCACGTTTTTCGGAAAGTTTTCTTCATGTCGGGGTTCCTGGCAGCCTCAGGAACCCCGTAATATGATTGAAATTGTTCATAACGACAGGAATATTGAGATTTTCCATAAAATACAAAACCCTAGGGATTTTACTTTTTTTAGGGATTTTTCTCACAAAATGGCGCTAATTTCAAAATATATCATTTTCCTGTATTTAAAAAAAAATTGCGTATTTCACGTTTCCTAGTTGCCAAATAGTTGATCGATCTAGAAAATATTCTGAGTGGTAACTTTCACGGACAAACAAACCTTATTACCTTTCTGATTAAAATGCTCTTGGCCTGAATACTTTGAGGTTACATCACAGAATTTGTATTTTGTGTCAGTTTTGTGGGTATGTGTTATATTTTAATCATAACTGTTAAAATGGTTGAATATCATTTCTACTTTTGAACTTTTTCATGGAACGAATGTGCACTGACAAAGAAATAACCCTACACTCAGTGCCGCATTTGCCAGCTATCAATTATCATGCTACCAAGTACCAGTTAGCAAATTAGCCAGTAAGCAAATGCTACGGGCCACGCGCCTGGGGGGGCTCGCTCCTGTGCGCAAAGTAAAAAAAAACTATCAAGTAAGATATGTTTTTTATACCACCTACAGAAAATGAATAAAGTTAGAAATGGGAATAATAACTATAGCGTGGAATGAAATTCTAGAACATTTGCAAGCGACTAACGCTTCGTTGCAGTCGTCCGATCAAGATCTTAACACGAGATAGGTACGCTCTTTATAAATCATTACAAGGCTACTTCCAAGCAATACGATCCAAATTTTCAGATATAGAGGCAAAAGCCAAAGCCCTAATTGGCTGTGAAGAATATCAGCAATCGACTTCAAGAAAACCCAAGCAAAATACAAAGTACGACCATTTCAGCAGCAGCTCTACTCACAAACCTCATAAAAGAAGGCTCTACGACACTCGAAGAAGTTGTAGAACATCAAACACCTGGACAACGTTTTAAAATTCATGTTTTTATTGTTCTAATTGTCTGCATTAGCTAAATGCAAGGAAGCTTACCATCAAGTGACTAGTGTATTTGAAATACTTCCGCAGAAAAGATCTTAAAAAGAACTATCGTCAATTATTTCCTAGACGATGTGGAAGACAGTCTGGGCATTGAACTGGTGCAGTTGCGAAGCTGCTGAAAACAGATGTGGCTGCTGATATTGACAGCAGAAAGAAAAAGCACGAGGCTCAGGAGCTTCAAGTTTATGACATAAAATTCATTGGAATCGTGTATCCCAAATGTTGGAATAGTGTTTCGCATTCACTTGATTTTGATAATCACCAACTACAGCGGAGAATGTTCTTTTTCAACGTTAAAGCGTTTTAAAAATGTGTTAAGGAGCACAATGGGACAAGAACATCAAACGACCTCAATATAATGAACATAGAAAGTGATAAACTTAGAAATATTGGTTTGACGAGTGTTATCTCCAAATTTGCTCGGATTAAATCACGGAAAGTGTTTTTGTAAATGTGATGTTTTATTTTATATTCTATACTTTAATACTTAATGCAAATCAAGGACCTCTTGTTCACATTTGCTACGGACCTCACGGTGGCACTTCCTAGACTACACAATACCTCATTCAATGACAAAACTAGCTCTAGTTTTGAATTTAGCGCCATTTTGAAAGAAAAATCCCTAAACAAAGTTAAAGTCCCTAGTGTTTTGTATTTTATGGAAAATCTCAATATTTCCATCGTTATTAACAATTTTAATCCTAGTAGGGGGTTCCTGAGGGTGCCAGGAACCCTGACATGAAGAAAAAATCCCCAAAAACGTGCCAGTAGTTTTGAAGCCAAAAGTTGTGTGGTGGCATCACTGAATCCTTATCCGAAGTCCTCTATTCAATTTTTATTTCATCCATTGAGCTGTGAAGCTATCAGACAAGTCAGGTATAACAAAGATGTATAACATAAAAGACGTACAACATAAAAGATGAAAGACTAACCACTTTCGAGTTTATCGAAAATTGTCATAAAACTCATTTATATTATAGGGACAGAGGTCAAGGAGAAGTAATTTTGTTCTTTTCTTGAATTTATGTTGGCTATCCAACAATTTAAAGTCATCGGGAAGTGCATTGTATCTGGTATTTTTTCTCTGCGATATTTATGAAAAGTAAAGTTTCGGAATTCATGTCGACCTCTGATTTTAAAACATAAAATTTTAACAGTTGTTGCAATTTCCATACTTGAAACTTTCTGTTTGATATACTTACGAGCAGTAATAAAATTCACTTTTGGTAGTTCTTCTGATCATATTACAAGAAAAAAAAATTGAAATTGCCAATCCCTAAAAGTTCTTTTATCAAAAATTCAATAATTTATAATGGATAAAAGATTTTTAATCACCTTCCATAAACATTAGAAGAACTTATAAAAAAAATTCAGTTTAGAAAGAATGTAAACTGTTTGTTGTCAGAAAGAGTGTATGTATTGAGTGTATTGTCAGTTCTATAATGATGGGTTTTGAAACACAAATCAAGCATGAATCGAACATAGTTGAATTAAAATATATTTCATTGTTTCCATCTGAATAACTCTTTGAGCTATATTTTTTTGCTATGATTTCATACCTATTTATAGGTATCCAATATTCAATCAAAATCTCAGCTACGAAATCGAAAGCTTGATGTTTTCGATTATCAACACAAAAATTTAAACCAATTTCAAAACGCATATTTTAGCATGGGTGTAATAATCGCTGAAAAACGAGATTGGCTGGTCACGTGTTGGTCCATACAGCTCCTCTATTGGTGAAGCAAGTCCAAATATTTGTCGTGAACAAGCATGAATAGAATAATTACATATAATTTAGTTTTTGAAATGAAAAAACCATGGCAACATGGACAAATTAAAAGACAGGAAGTTTGAACAAAATCCGGCACGAAGGTCCCAAAATTTGCTATCTCGATAACGGCAAGAGCGATGAGGTTTTTTCATTAGTTTCTATCGAAAATACGCATTCAGCGTTTTACCAATAAGGAAAATAGTTAGGAGTATTTTTTTACTCCTTGGGGGATAACTCGATCTCTAGTTTCATAAAATGCAACTTGCAGGATGATATGAAATTTTTTACCATATTCTGAATATGTCCAACATACCGTTCTGGACCTCCTCGATTTTACGTACTCTCAGAACACCTATTTTTAAGGTTTAACCTAGGAGAAACGAGATTTTTTTCAAGTATTCGCAATCATAAAATCGTCACCTCATCCAAGCTTACCCCTAACTTGACCTAAAAAACCAAAATTCGAAAAATTAAAAAATTTTCACAAGAATATTTTTTTTAAGATATGAAAAAATTTCATTGGAACTTTTCGTAGATCTGATGATTTGAGGAAATAAAACTAACCATTTACATTTTTTTCGATATTCCATTTCGTTTTCGAGTTATTGGTGTTTTTAGGAAAAAATGTGAAAATTCCTTAATTTTTAGATTTTTTTAAATATTTCCCGTACTATCGATATAACGGAAAAAATTCATCTATATTTTTTGCAGGATTTCAGAAGGCGATCAAAAAAGGTATTTTGTGAAAATTGAAAATCTGTTTGAGTTTTTGGTGGTTTTATTAAAAAAACTTCAATATTCCGTTTATTTTCCACGATATGGAAAAAATTCATTATAACTTTTTGTTGACCGATTTTTATAGATCTTTCGAAGACAATAAGACATTTCATGCACATTTTTTCGATATTGCGTTCAGTTTCAGAGATTTTGGTGTAATTACAAAAAATTGGTCAAATTATTTCAAGTCCTAATTTTTGGTTTATGTGAAATATTTCCTATTGATATTACGGAAAAAATTCTCAAATTTCTTGTAGGTTGTCAGAAGGCGATCAAAAAGGGTATTCTGTGCATAATCAGAAAATGTTGGTAGGGGGAGATGGGAAATGGGGGGGATACATGATCAAAAACCAGGGGCGCCAAGCGCCCGGAAAATTTTGTAGAGAAGAGGAAGGAAATAATCGAAACTGTGCGAAAACGTGGGGAGTAGGAGGGAAAGGGGGGAAATGGGGATAAATAATCAAAAACCTGGATGCGAGACGCCTGCAAAATTGGGTGGGTGGGATGGGGGGTAATAATAAAAAATGTGGGGGAAGGGGAAAAAATTGAGAAAAATCCAGGCGCGAAGCGCACGGAAACAAAATAATTAAAAATCTGGGTTTTCGTCATTGTTGTACCTTGAATTGATAATTTCTTCAGGTTTCTTCATTTGTTTTTGAAGTAATGGAGAAACTACATTAGGAACTACTGTTCATTTAAATTTTTTCAATATCTAGTTTCAGTATCTAGTTATCTAGAGGAAAAGAACAAATTTTATACTTTTTTTTTATTTTTTCAACATTTTCCCATGTTTTATCGAGTTCGAGAAAACCAGTGTGGAAATATCGATTTCCACTTTTTTTTAATATTTCCCCGACTATTGATTTCACGGGAAAAATTTAAAGACCTTTTTTGTACATTTCCTAAAGACGGTAAAAAAGTTGTTTTGGTAAATTGTAAAAATATCAACCGTTTTGAGATATTTCGTAATTTCCAAAATGCAAATTTTTATTTTCAGATTTTTCATATTTTCCGGTTTTCCGATCATTTTCGTGCAAAATAGTTGTTGTAGGATTTGTTCTTCTATTCAAGATCTACTTGTCGCATTTTTAGAAATTCAATTTAAATGAGCGGTTCGGCCTATTTCAATTTTTTTTTAAATCGACATTTTTCGAAAAATCGCCGGAAAAACCCTGTTAGCATTTTCCGATTATTTCCGAAAACTGTACTATTCTATAGAGCACACTGAAGTATATTTTCAAAAAATGTGGAACGTATCAAATCAATTCCTGAACCTGTATCGAGGGAAGTAGAAACGAAAAAAAAACGAAAAATCCCTGTAAAATTTTTCCGGATTTTTCGATCGCATAAAATTGACAAATACTGTCTTAGAATTATTGAATCGATTCAAATTTCAAAGAGATCTCCAAGGGTTTCGAAATGAGAGCTTTTTTAAATGCCCCGGCAGACGAACGGAGCTACAGACATACCGACAGAATTTGTCCGCTAGAGAACCATGGTATAGAACTCCTTTTAAAGTCATGTATAATGAGATAGGCTAGAGAAATATACAGGGTTACGTTTGAATAAAAGAATATGGGGCTACTTCCGACCAAACAGGTTGTTGAAAAACATTGATTACGTGATATTGTGAATTTCAGTTTTTTTCTCTTCAAATAAAAAAACTACATGCTGATACATGTTTCCTGTGTTACCCGGTACATGATTATTTTGATTGGAAATAACTACGCCAATCACCTCATTCCGTTTGATCCATGACTTATGAGGCGTCATGAATATTCTGCCGCTCCTGAGCCGCAGGTAGGATTTCGTAAAAAAATTGCGGAAGTTTTTTTCTCGATAGTTCTTTATGTATTTTGGGGAGCTGACTCCGAATTTCAAATTTGCTGCCTTGTAGTAGGTCGGCATCACAACGAAAAACGCAAAAAACCTGAAAACTCTCGCATTTTTTTCACACCTCTCCATTAGATTGATACAAAAAAATCAAAGGAACGGCCTAGGTGGTTTTGAATGAGACAGAGACGGTTTCATTGTAGCCTGTGTTCTCTTCATTATCAAAATTATTTGGTTTTTATGTTTACTCTGAACAAAACAAATATTATAGGTCACAAAATCATGAGAAGCAGAAAGATGTTTCGACTCGTATTTTCAAGCACAAAGTGTCCATTTCTGCGAAAGCTTACTCCAGTGTAGAATTCCAGTTTGTTTTAGTTGCACTATAAATCTGTGATAACTTTTATTGCGCTACCCAAATTTCCGTTTCATTATCGTTTAATGCCCTAAAATGTCCGACGGGCAAAAAATTAAGGGACAAATCCAAATCAACTTTACGACCCCTATGTTTTAAAGTTGCCCCATAGCCGACTGATATTACTGACATAAAACGGGAGTTTTAATTCCGCATCTAACCACTTCCGACGCATTTTCTAATTTGAATTTTGTTGTACGTTTAGCATTATCTGGACTCGAATTGTTTGACCTTTTTATCCTACCTTTTGGCAATGAGCCTGCACTATGTTCGATAATTACTGCTCGATTCTGCTCGAAATTAAGCATTACGACTAATAATTGTTTAATGAATTAGAGGTGTACATTGACGCTGGAAAATTAGGAAACCGTGCCTTGAAGCTTAGCTACTTTTCTTGTCTTAAAGGTTCCATCTATTATTTTCCCCAAAGAAGCATTACAGTCCAAAAGACTTATCATGACTATTATTTTAGTTTTATTCTTGTTTCAATTTCAAAACTGTTCCAGAATCGTCTGTGATCTGATCAGAACTAGTGCGCACTCGTTTCGATGCAGCCGAGAACTATTCAAGGGATTGTTCAAGAACAGTTCAGTGTTTGTGAAAACCCGAACACTGTAAATCCATTGATTCATAAGGGAACAAAAGAAGAACATACAACACAAACCTCAAAATAATACGGTTTTTTGGAATACGTTTTTCAAAAATTATCTTTTTATTTTAAACTATTTCCACCTCATGTGCTGAGTACAATAAATTCAGAATTGAAAGTTTAATTTAGGAGGAGATGAAATTTTTTAAAGAAAAAAGTTCAAGTATTTAAACATATTCAGTTTTATAAGAATAGTCAAATATCAAATATTGCAACAACATTACATCTATAATTCGAATTAACTTTTTATGCCACTCATAGTTTCCATCATCATCACTACTTACGCAACATTTTCTTTATTTTGGTTATGTTGTAACTCAGATCATCCATCCACATATTATGAAAGACGCAGCAGGTTCTCATGAAGTGGCAAATAATTCAAATTTTCCTGCTCTTCAGAAGGTAGATCCGATGAAAACTTCCCCCTTTCTCATATTGTGTGTTAAGTAAAACCCCTTAACCATTCCCTTATATTTCGTTTTGTTTTAGCTCCCAGAATGACCTAACTCTCTTTATTTCTTCTAGAAATTTCAGATCTTTCAGCTTTCAGGGTTCCACACTAGTCTGGGCTTTAATTTTTGGGTAAGAAAGTTCATTTGTTAAGGTTTTCAAGTTTCAGCTTTCCTAAGATTTCCTAGATCAATTATCAGATAATCGTAGGACTTATATAGTAATTCAACAAGTTAGTGTCATCCGCAAAGTGAATGCAAGTACGGCAGGGTGAAACAAAATCACAGATATCATTTATATAAACTAAAAACAGGAAGTGTTATTTGCCCAGAAATATTGGACTTTTTTTTCTAGGTACGATTTTATTAGTGAAAGAGGTGCTCCTTTGATTCCATAGTAGTTTAGTCCTAATCAAAATATCGTGAGAGATACAGTCGAAGTGAGATCACCATGTTCCAGGCCCTCGACTATGTTGCTCACAAATGTTTGCACTGCCTGATGTATGGTGTTTCTCTTCGAACGAAAACCGAATTGATTCTTACTCAAGCATATAATAGTCTAGTCTACAAGAACTATATTGGTGAATTTCTCCTCAAGAGCACGGAAAATTATGCTCCAGGGCTCATTCGATTCGGAATGACCTCTGGAAACTTTTTGAAAAATTTGCAGGTGCGCCGGCAAAAATTGCAAAAGGTATAAACAATTTATTTAAAAAAAAGGTGGGTTTGATTTTTTGCAAATATCTCGGAAACTATTAAAGATATCCAAAAGTTGAAAAAAGATCCTGAAAGAGGAGGATATTTCCTAAAAAAAGTTCCACCTCCCGGAACCGATATTTAGAATTTTAATTCAGAGGCGAAAATTGCGCTAAAATCTGGTGATGCGAGTCCCGCGTGCGCTGACTGATACAGACCCTTGAACAATAAAAATTATTTTAACCCATTAAATATCAGTATCAAGAAATAAAAAAATTCATTTACCTTTTAGACACTTGAATAAACGAAAATCCATGGAAAAGAAATTTTTCCCGTAATTATTTCATTACATATGCTTTTGTTAATTAACTAGCTTTTCCAAGTTTCAAATTCACATACAAACCCTGATAATTGTTATACTAAAATCCTCAAATTTGTTTCACTTCTTGGAGCTATTCTTGAAAGGTTTAAAAAAAAACATCGAAAAAATAAAAAAATGTTGATTTTCCACTTTGTTATTAACAATCTAAGAGACTAAGAAATGAAAAATGCAAATAAAGCTATGAACATTTGTTTTCAATATTGTTCGTATTTTAATTATTTAAAGTTACATAATAATGATTTTTTTAAATTTCTTATTCTGATTGTTAAAATAATTAATATAAACAAATGCATTGTTTATAAGATATTTGAATTTTTGTTTTTGGAATTTTAATCAGCAATAAATATTATGATCTTTAAAAACAAAATCATTTCTTAAAAAAAATGTATTGCTTAAAAACGCATTTGTAGATCAACAATTTTTTTTGCAACCAAATATTAATATTAAGGAACAATTTTTTTTTATCATAATATCCATTGCCCTTTGATATTATAAAAAATATTCATTTATATTTTCTTTGTTTATTTAATAAACAATTTGTTATAAACAAATGAATTTTTACGATACATTTTTTTTTAAATACTGCAAAAAATAACGAAAACAACCATGTGTCATTTGTCGTGAAAAAAAAATTTGTTCTATTTTCTACATAATTTTAAATATTTTTCTATTTTTAGGTTTAGCGTTCCCTCGCTCTCAATCATTGTTATTAAACTAACTCATAAACTAAACAAATGGAGGTAGGAAAAAGACACTTCAGGTCTTTTCAGGATAGGAGTACAGCTTAATTTTCGGTGCCCTTGAAAAGAAATTCACCAAAATAGTTCTTGTAGACTAGACTAATTAAGCTTGGTTTCAAAGTAATTATACAGACTGCCCAAACTATACTACTTGGTCTATAAATGTCTGGTGCGGGTGTCTCCTTTTTTTGTATATAGGAATAACTTTTGAAAGTTCGAGTACATCTGAAAACTGGCCAGTGCAGAACATGAGATGATCCTACTAAGATACCTATATGAAGACTCTTCTATAATACTACTATGCAAGTTAGAATTCAGAAATTTAAATATTTATATGTGTCAAAAATAATGATTGAAATTCATATCTATGAAATATTACCATAACTAGAAATTTAAATTCAATTATATATAAATACATAAATGGGATAATTCCCCAAAACAATATTTTCTTTCAAATTAACTATTTACTATTGGCGTTGTTTTCAATCTTCAACTTTTTATTTTAAAAAAGCACTCAGGTCTCGATGACTGATTTGTCTACCACCCGCAAATATATACCACCAATGATTTCAGATCTCAACTCTGAACCAGGTAATTTTGAATTCACTATACCTTGGTTTCATTACATATATTTGGAATAAATAATCTCTATACTGTGAACGTATATCCATTTACAGAAAATAAAGCTCAATAAGTAAGCAATCATTAGTTTATGCTTTGTAACAAATGATGCTTTATCGTAAGCCCTATTTTTATGGCTAAGGCGTTATGCACTGATGTAATCAATTGTGCCAATTAGTTTGCATTGTATTGTTCTCTAGTAGTGCTGTCTCCCAACACTCAGGTCGATCAAAACAGTATGGACGACTATAATCACCACCAAATCTATCTATTGTTTGTGTAATTATGGTCCTTACTCGTGGACAAGAGTTCTGTGATACGGAAAAGTGTTTTTCATATCGATATTTATATAACAAGGATAATCTAAAGTGTAGTGAAAGGGGTGCAATATTGATAACAATGTGTTTTTATTCTGCCAAAAACAGATTTTGAGAAATTATTGAGGACGAAACCTTCCAAAACTAATACACCATTGGCAACCGTTTTGGTTGTTGGAAAACAACGAAAAATATCTAGAAATTACAAGAGCTGGGCCAAAAGATGGCATATCAAATTGAAGAGAGCAAATTTCTTCATGTATACTTCACCAATAAACAAAATCAACATATTCCCGTGAGAATAATTTTTGCTCAAAGTCCCTATATCTGAATATCTAGTAATAATAGTCGACCCAAGGATTTACCAGAGAGTCAATGTTAAAAATAGAAAAGCTAAGTATTAAACTGCTGCCACAAAAATGTCATTGTAATCAATCATGCCGGCTCGTTTGAATTATTCGAATGAAGACTACTTAAATCTATTTATTATTTATGGCGAATGTAATAGGGTTATCTCAAGAACATGTGATATATTTGCTATTCGGTATCCGCAGAAGCAGAAGCCCTCACAAAATACTGTTAAACGAATTATAGAAAACTTCAAAAACTTTGGATCCGTCAAAGCAAGAGTGCAGAGAAACAAGCCAATTGTTGATGAAGATATTGAAATTGCCATTTTGGGATATTTTGCTGCATATCCAACAATATCTTTGAGACAAGTTGCAAGAGAATCAGGATTATCAAAAAACTCAGTAGACAGAATACTGCGCAAAGATAAATTTCACCCATACAAGTTCTCCATAGTTCAGCACCTGAAAGAAACAGATTTTCCACGAAGAGTGAGATTTTGTGAATTCGATTTAACTTGGTCGCAAGGGAACGAATAATTTTTGGATAATATTAAATAGACAGACCTAAATTTACAAAGAATGGTGTCTTCAACCGACATAATTGCCATTATTGGAGTGTCTCAAATCAACATGTATTCAGGGAACTGAATTTTCAAGAGTCTTGGCAGTTCAATGTTTATTGTGCGATAAGAAGTGACACTGCATTTTTATCAAGAAAACTTAAATGGTAAGTAAAAAACAGGGTAAAGGTAAGCTTATCGGGCTTCTGCGTTTTCAAACACGAATTTTTCAGTCAAAAATCACTCAAAGTATTTCCTTCTTTTGATAGGCCCTTTCTTTACACACTAATCAACCCATATTTCACAATTACAAGTACTAAAAACATTATTTTTTCACAAAAAATCCACCCTTCTTTAGGACAACACATGACCAACAAATCTGGATATTTTTATCATTTTATATGTATTGGGTTGGTAACTGCGCGCGCTAACTATTCAAATTTTATTCTGGGCAGATAACTTCCCCTTCATTACTATGTCCAACTGTTAAAATTTCGCCATTTTGGTGTTTTATTTAACGTTAATATCATAAACTGAAAATGTTAAAATTCTACGAATTTCTAATTTAGGTGAACAATAGATTGGCACTTATTAATTTTTTAATTAAATTGGGAGTGTTTTTGGGTTCAGTGCAAATGAAATACATCTAGACAAAGATAAATTGGTATATCGATGTCAATGAATAGTTAGCGCGCGCAGTTACCAACCCACTACATATAAAATGATAAAAATATCCAGATTTGTTGGTTATGTGTTGTCCTAAAGAAGGGTGAATTTTTTGTTAAAAAAATAATGTTTTTAGTGCTTGTAATTGTGAAATGTGGGTTGATTAGTGTGTAAAGAAAGGGCCTATCAAAAGAAGGAAATACTTTGAGTGATTTTTGACTGAAAAATTCGTGTTTGAAAACGGTCAATTTTCAATGTTTGGAGAGCCATATCTCGGAAAGTAGTAGAGAGCGCCGCAAACTAATTTCAGATTCGTGTTCAGGAGACAAAACTACGTAAGTAACATCACTTTTTTCGCAGAAGCCCGATAAGCTTACCTTTACCAAAGACAGATGTCAATTTCAAAACAAGAGTAGGATGAGATGTACTTTTTTTTGCAGGTGAAGGATATTTGAATATTTTGCATAATTTCGAAAATGAGTACTTGGACACTCTACCAATTGCTGATTATAGAAACCTATTTTATCAACATGACGGGGCACCTCCGCATAATGGTCACTTAGTAAATACTCGTTTACAAGAATTGTTTCATGACCAGTGGATAGCCAACAATGGACCATTTCTTTGGCCGCCCCGCTCTCCAGATTTATCAGTGCTCGATTTTTTCATTTGGGGTACAATTAAAAATCAAGTCTATGAAACTAAATTGACTACCATAGAAGATTGTATGCAACGAGTGAGGAATTCATTTGAGAATCTCAGACCCGATTCAATACGAAAAGCGACACATCAAGAATTATTAGTGAGATTTGAAAAATGTTTGGAAGTTGAAGGGCGCCAATTCGAACATTTGCTGACCAAATAATTTTTGTATACCTCTCAATATCGTTAATTGTTCTCTTTCATTCGAATTGTTTTAGAATTTCTTTATCTGCATTTTTGTATTGGCAGAGATGAAAGTTTTCTATAATTCGTTTAACAATGTTTTGTGAGGGCTTCTGCTTCTGCGGATACCGAATAGCAAATAATCACATGTTCTTGAGATAACCCTATTACATTCGCCCTAAGTAATAAATAGATTCAAGTAATCTTCATTCGAATAATTCAAACGAGCCGGCATGATTGATTACAATGACATTTTCGTGGCAGCTGATTGTTTCTAACGCAACTGCGGGAGCCATGGCCAACTAAGAATAAGGAAACTCAAGAATACGAGATTTTCTGGAACTGAGACATGTTAATTCGCCAATATTTCGAAAACTGTTGAGTGTGGGCATAGATAACCTTATTCAAAGTTAGCTTCATTTTCGATCCTGAATCGAATGAGAATATAAAATTGGGGGGTTTCCATTTGAAAAATTGGACATTAATTTTTTCAACCGGATCTACACTGAATACGAGATTTTCTGGAAATGAGATATGTTAATTTGCCAATATTTCGAAAACAAAGTTAGCTTCATTTTCGATGCCGAATCGAATTTTCTGGTGAACGCCCTGTATGACTCTAATCGAATTGATATCGAAATTCTACTGAACTGGGTCTTCTCCTACGAATGAATCGATACACAATCGAAAATAAATGATCAAGTCCAGAAATTAAAAAAAAAAATTTTCGTTCTGCAAACGCAATTTACAACTTAAAATTTTAAATATTTCGAAAACAGTTAGACTTGGGTATAGGACATTACACATAAAACATATTCAGAATCATGCGTTAAATCTAAAACCTTGATAATATACAGGGTGTCCCATTTAAAATAACGAAGTTGGGGTCCACTTCCGGTACAACCGGAAGTGCAACAATCTTCAAAATATTTCAGCCGGATAGCACTTATCAACAATAGTGAACTCCCAAATTTTCAAATTCTGCCCACCAATGGTTTTCTATTTATTGATCGATGCAGTTCCTGGAGGGACCCCCTGTATAGAATGTATTTCTGTTTGTTTTTGACGTTGATCGTTATAAATCGCCTTATTTCAATAGTAGACCCGAATCTCATTGTTTCATATTGTCACTGGAAATTCCTATTTGCTTCATACTTAAAAAATCTTGAGTTCACCACCGTGTAAGGGTTATATTTTTATAAAGGTGGGGATTGCTCTCAGCGTGACAAAAACATGCTATAAATGACTAGGTACACTTGCATTGACCGCCCTGTAAGGATTATTTACATTTAATTAAAACCTAGGGAATGCAATTACCAACAATATGAAATACCAAAAGATTACCTAATCACCATGACTTACCACTTAATATTATTGTTGATAGTATATACATTTTCAAATATTTACGGCCAGTTGTTACTGAACATCCATACAAAAATAAAGAAATCCACTTCATTCTTTCACACCACCAAAATCTGGAATCGTATCGATAATGTAACTAAAAGAATATATCAATGAAACCATTGTTTATAGACTATAAACAATGATATATAAACAATGATAAAACAATTCAAACTGCAGCTTCTTATCGCACATTTCGTAATAACCAGAATCTCAAGATTCCAAAGTTGCAGAGCTCTCTGGAAGTGAGTAGACGAAACTAGAGACTCTACTAAGGGCCCAGACAAATACTGCATTTATTTTGAATATATTCGTGCCACGTGGAAAGAAACCTATAAACATTGTCTAAAGAAGTAGACAATGCTATAAACTTCAGAAAGGACTCCGGCGCAAGTATGAAATTGGGAGATTATTTCTTCTTTAGGCAATGATTATAATATACATGACTGCCATTTCTAGTTATAGTACAAGAAAATTTTGAATATTCTTCATTGATGACTAGCTGTAAAATATTTTGGACGTATTTTTTGGATTTAACGATTCACGTTTCGATTCTTTCAAGCACTATTGAACGAGGGTTTCCAAATCAGAAAAAAGCAGATCAATAAGCTTATCATCCTTTGAAAGGACTGGATAAACGGATAGACAAAGACATAAGGGAGGCAGCTCTTGCAGGCCTGCCTTTACACGTAAATCAGCTCACAGGAAAATCGTGCCATAAAAATCCTTTCTCCATGATCATCACAGAATTTGCCAATTCTGAAATCAAATTTGATTACAGAATGCTGGAATTCTCTCTCTTGAGATTGAAGAAATATTCTGCAACACCTCTGCCCCCATGCAATTTAAATGTATTTACATTCTCTCTCTTGTGATAGAATAATATTCTCACACTGGTTAGCAATATTAACATTAGCCTTGACGCAGTTGATTGTCATCGTAGTGGCAAAATTTGAGTAAGTGTCAAAATTATTGCTGTCACGTTTCCTATCTTTGATCATGGAGAAAGTATAGTCTGCTACTCGGTTAGAATGAAAATTCGTGATGCTCGTGATGCTCGCATCGAATTTTCATTCTAACTTTGTTACAGAATATACTATTCTGTCATTGACTTCATTACACTGCAGCTCGATTTTCTCACTTTTTCGGAAAATCAGTCTGTCCAGGGAGGCTATTCTCGAATCGTTCGACTTCCAATTCGTATACGAACGAGATAATACAAACTTTCATATTTCGTGTTTATTCGCGATTACTAATGGCACCAGCAAAACTTCGGAAAAACGGCATTTATCTATGAGTTGGCAGTTTTTGACGTAGTCTTTTTGAATTTTATTCAATTATTGAACTTTCACTTCGAACTCTGTCTGAAATTTCAATATTTATGCAGAAAAAGTAGTCGAAGCGGAGGCAGTAATCATGTTTTGTTATGTGAGGAAGAAAATGTTGATGAGCAACGAGTTTTTCGACTTTGTCTACAAAGTTAATTTCGTTTCCTTGATGAACTAGTTTCTGGAATTTTTCAATATGGAATGACCCCTTTCATCAATTGCTTCAATGTCTTGCCTCTTGTGAAAATAATTAGATTTAGTCCAAGTACAAACAAACAAAAATTTTCTTACTATAGGGTAGGTGTGAAATCTTCCAAAATAAAGTGTTAACTGCAAACACACATATATTTACTAATTGGCTTCCCGATTTTCAGTCTAATTCCCCATGATGTTTCACTAATTTCTGGTTTCTGGAAAAAGAGTGCATGGACATATTTATATATGGATAATTGTCATATCAAAGCTATATGCTTTTTGAAAATCGAACGAAATATAGAACGACAAAGAAATACCAATCAGGGTTCAGAAATAAACATAGTTTTGAAACAGCAGTTCAGTGTGTACTAGATGATTGGAAAATTAGCCTAGAAAAAAATGTAACTACTGTTGCAGTATTTTTGGATCTTCAAAGAGCTTTTGAGACAATACACAGAGATAGATTATTACAAAAATTAGTAGCAGTAGGAATAGATGGAATAGTCCTGAAATGGTTGAAAAGCTTTCTGAAGAACAGAAAACAAAAGCTTAAGATAAACAATAAAATATCAGATGATATAGAATGTGATCAGCGAGTACCACAGGGAAGTGTGCTGGGACCCCTATTATTTTTGATGTATATGGTAGGTTATTTTTCATGTAATGATCACACGAAACTGACAGAAACCATTAACAGAACCTTAAAATCTATTTACAGTTGGTGTTGTGCTAATTATTTAAAGATCAATGTTGAGAAGACCAAGTAAATGGTAATAAGTACAGAAAAACGATTTAGAAGCTTTTTTAACCAAAATTTTGAGATAATTCTAGGGCCTGATAATGTGGAACGGGTCAACCAATTTACATATCTCGGGGTTCATGTGGATAGGGGATTACAGTTTAAAGATCATGCCAACTTTATTATAAAGACGATACCATTTAAAACATTTTTTTTTATCTCGTTGTGCCCCATATTTGACAAGGTGGACAAAAATTTTACTATACAATTCATTAGTTCTTCCTCATTTCACTTATTGTTCTACAATTCTGTATCTGCTGAAACAGAATGATTTAGCTCGTTTACAGAAACTCCAAAACAGAGCCATGCTCATAATTTTAAATTGCAGAAGATTAACACCCATAAGAGAGATGTTGAAGCTGCTAGAATGGTTACCAATTAATTCTTTTCTTGTTTACCAAACATTAATCTTAATTTTCAAAATAAAAAATAAAATTTCACCAACATATTTACAAGAAAAAGCTATGTACAATGACCAAATCCATGGATACAATACAAGATCCAGAACCGACTTTCATATTCAACAAGTCACATTAACACATACCCAAAATTCCGTTTTTTTCAAGGGACTTGATAACTACAATAATCTGCCAGAAGAGATCAAACGTATAACATCTTTAACATCCTTCAAGACAAAGTTAAAATCATATTTTCTTGATCAACAAAAAACCTAGTATCCACTTCCTCATTTTAATATTCAGCTTTGACTGGAGTACATATGTTTTAGTATGTTTAACGTATTTTGTGTATTTATCAAATATTTTTTAGAATGTGTATAGGTGTATAGATGCGTGTGTGTGTGTGCTTATAGATGTTATAGATCATATATATATTATTAAATAAAAAAAAATACATCAGAACTATTTAACAACTTATTAACTCTAGATCCAGTGGCGGATCTATGGGGGGCTACAGGGGCTTCAGCCCCCCCAAGAGTGGCCCACTAAATAACAGCGGCCATAAATTAAAAAAAAAGTTAAGAAAACAAAGAAAAAAACATACTCTATATAGGTACAAAAAGATTAAAAAAGATCATTTCGTAAACGTAAAAACGTAAAAAGTTAATTATTTAATAATGCCATAATATTACTTTTCCAAGATGCCAAGATGCCAATACTTCAAGCAAAGCCGCTATGTTTAGCTCCTCGTTAAAACGAAGCGAATTTATTATCTCCATGGAAGTGACAGCTTATTGCCTATCTCATACTTTATAACATTAAGTAACTGTTTGCAAAGTGTTGAACAGGATCTATCAAATGTCCTATCCTACGTTCATAATATAAAATCAGTGTTTAGAAATATCAGGGTAAAAAGTGAAACAGAGTTTAGATTACTATATAATCAGGCAAACAACCTAGCCAGTGAAATTTGTGCGACCATTTCTATGCCTCGAATATGTAAACGGAAAACCGAGAAAAGCAATATCGGATCATCAAGTACAGAAGAATATTACAGAATCAACTTATTTATAATAATAATAATAATATTTTTTTTATTGCCATGAATTTCCTATGAAACATCCCTTCTCAAATAGACTTGTTTTATGTAGTGGAATGCGTAAAAGTTTGCTTCCTCTTATCACCATATTGTCTATTTTTTGATTATTTGTAGGAAATGTTTGCAAGTACTTTTCAGCAAAAATGGCAATGTCATATATGTAGGCACAATGAACGGTCATAATTCCCAAGTTAATGAACCACTGTCTGCAAGATGTGTCATTTTTAAGGTTAAGCATAGTTCTTATGATTTTTTTCTGATAGATGAATATATCATTAGATGTTGGTGAATGATACCAGAAGATTACGCTGTAGTCAATCACAGAGTGTACATAAGCAAAATAAAACATTTTGATATTGTGAATACTTATTTGGTCCCTGAGGTATCTGATAAGACAACAAGCTGGCGACAATTTACATATTATTGCTTTTACCTGATCGGTCCAACGTAAATCTTTATCTATCATTACCCCTTAAAAATTTGGAGGAATTTGTTTCATCCATTCGAGAGTTGAGAACATTAATTTCAAGTTGGGCTTCCATGACGTTTTTGAAAAACACGTAATTGGTTTTATTTTTATTTATTAAAAGAGAGTTATTATTACACCAATCTACAACCTGGGATACAAATGTCATCTGTCAAATAGAAAAACTGAACTGATGTCAATTTGGGAGCATAGATCATTAATAAATATCAAAAACAGAATTGGGCCGAGTATAGAGCCCTGAGGCACCCCTACGCCAATTTGTACTTTATCAGAATAGTATACCGAAGACTTACAGTTATTTTTGGATGAAATACTGACTATTTGTGTTCGATTATTGAGGTATGATTTCATTAGATCAAGCGCTTTTCCTCTGACACCATAGCACTGTAGTTTTTGCAATAATAATTCATGATTGATGAGGTCAAACGCTTTCGATAGGTCAAAATAAATGCCTGTTACTTTATTTCCTTTATCAAGTTGATCTATTATATAATTAAGAGAATCGTAGATCGCAGATTTGGTGGACTTATTTGGAAGAAAACCGTACTGATTCATCACAAATGAAGTATGAAAAGAACCTAATGTAAATGAGGCGTTCCATTATTTTTGAGAAAGCAGACAGTATAGAAATGGGCCTATAGTTTGAAATTTCATTCTTTTTTCCTTTCTTATATACTGGTAGAATTTTTGCAATTTTTAATGCATCAGGGAAGATTCCAGTAGAAAAACATTCATTAATTATATTCGATAGCGGATGACAAATTAGGTTTCCCACACGTTTGAGAACAACAGTCGGTATTTCATCAATGCCAACAGAAAATTTTGGAGGGATGGCCATTATAATACGCCGTACTTCATCAGGACAGGTAGGTTTCAAGAACATGGTAGTTGTATGTTGACTGAAATTTAGTTGGTTGGAAGAACTACCTGTCATATACCTAGATGTATCAAAGTGAGCACTGAAATGATTTGCAATTTGCTGCGGATTTGTAATAAATATACCATTTATGGATCATATAATTGCAAAAATTGAATCCCGTTTTGATGGCATATGCAATGTTATTGTACTCGAATGATTAATTTCAGTATATCTTCACAAATTTGAAGATGCACAAATACTCGAAGCATCTGCATTCTGCAGTATACGAAATAGATATGCCCGGATCGGTTATGGAATTAAGTTCTGTTCTTGAAATTTGGAGGCAAAAGTGGCAGGGTCAAAAAGCAATTCCAAAAACTGCTCTGGATGCTCTAAAAGAATGTCATCATTTATTTTTTCCAAAGGACCCCGCTCAAATCAAATGGGAAATGGATCCCTGTCGAATTGTCTGAAATTTAGAAATGTTACAGTTTATACCCTTCTGATCAAAAGTCTCCATTGGCCCGAGACCTAAAAATGGACAATTATTTAGATACCGAAAGTCAAAAGTTGCAACTAGTGCAAATATCTCAAGCGATCACATTTAGTTTTGACCATGTATAATGGCGATGACTTTGTTCAGTTTTTACAGGAATAATAACAATTTCTGAATTGTCAATAAATGTCAAGTTTCTACAAAAGCTAATGTTTTGAAGACTCTTATACTAGCATTATTTTGAATAACATGGCTTTTAGAAACATTCTTACCTGTTACGTGTGTAATGGGCGATTCACCCCGAGACACATATGACTCGAATAGATGGCGAATTCTTTTTCGATCGCGTGAGAGATCTGCATTAGTTGCAACTTTTGACCTTCGATTCCTAAAAAACTGTCCATTTTTAGGTCTCGGGCCCATCAGAAGGGTATCAACTACAATATATCTAAATTTCAGACGATTCGACAGGGATCCATTTCTCATTTGATTTGTGCGGGGTCCTTTAAGAACATTGCTTCATATATTCATTGTAGCCAGGTAGCCGAGTTGTTAAAGCGACATTGTTTCAATCACTTTGGCTGCCAGTCGGCGATGGTTCAAACCATGGCGACTGCAGACATTTTTCTGAAGAAAGTGCTAGGAATCGCACGTAAAAAGGTGAGAACTCGTTAATCAGAAGTTAATCAGAAGTTTCCACTTCTGAGGGCTGCCGTTCGTAAGGGGACGACAGCTGGTTGACGGTAAAAACATTGTTAACAATTTTTTATTACCGGTAACAACAGCTACCGCGGAGCGGAGTTTTTTCGTTTTAAGGAGGCTCAAAACTTACCTTTGAAGTACAATGGGTGAGGAAAGGCTGAATGGGTACCAATTGCTACCTTTTGTAAAAAAAACCTTGTTGTTTGAAAATGCCAAATTGGGACTAAACCAATAAAATACGTTATATTTATCGATAAATTAATAATTATTTATTTCTTAGGATATAATATGTTTGGAAATTATATTTTATAATAAATACAAAAAGTATTTTTTTACCTATTATTATTTTTTTTATTGGTCTCTTGTTACTCTGAAAATGTAACATTTTTGAGTTTTCGATATTTCCTATTGTCAATCAAGCCCCCCCCCCCATGAGAGATCCTATTATGGCAGAATATTTGTTTTCCCGGAGTTTTTCGTAAAAATTTCAAAATGTAGATGTGAATTGGTGTGAAACACTAAATCGAATTTGCATACTACAAACTCGAGAATAGGTTTCCACAACTCGCTTCGTCAGTTGATAATAACGATTTTGCCGAATATGGTAGTATCTGTCATGAGATAACCATTATGGCTGAAGCACATGCTTATTTGATAACAAGGGCGCACCCATAGGGTGGGTTCAAGGACTATAACCCCCCCTCCTCCCCGAAATTTCTCAATATCACTTGATTTATCTCTGAAAATAATTTGTTGGGAAGTATTTTGGATCTCGAAAACCATAATTAAAAAATTAACCTAATCCTAATAAAAATCCTGAGTGTGCCCCTGTATGATACGAATTCTGAATTTCTTCAGGTAGGTAAAATAATAGATAGCAATGCGATAAGTATGTAATTGCGGTGTCTCCAGAGTAACGTTTTTGAATTTTGAAGGGGCCCTGGAATTTATATAAGCGTAATAATTTCAAGGTTTAAGGGACGATGTGCATCAAGAACTTAGATCCAACTCCATCTTTTCAAAATGTGATCATAGGTTCTCTTCACGAGAACATATTATCATACATATGTGTTAATATTTCATCTTTTGTCAAAATTACTTATTACATTGTCATATCTTTGATAAAATGTCTTATGATAATAGTTATATGGCATAGAAACATTATCGTGTCATGTCAGCCTTATGCTACGTCGCACAGTGTTGAAAAAGTTCAAAAACCTGGCCAAAGTTGTAAAGTGTTGCATTATATTTCTTACACTGAACTTTGTGTATGGAATATCCCCACCTACAAAATACCATTATACGCACAGATCAAAGTCAGCTATGCTTCACTTCGCGTCAGTCCAAAGTTGTCACTTTTCCCAAGGAGACTAAAATTTAACAAGGATAATTTAATCCCCATAAGACAATGGGGACACTAGTAGAAAGAGATGAAAGAACATTTGTGACGAAATGTGACGTAGAAGGACGTGTCATGGCCGCCGTTCTCTATAGACAGTGACGGACTAGCTCTTGGTATATGAGAGTTACTGCTGACAGTTTTGTTGCTTGGTTCGAGTTCGACTCTGTACTCATATCCAAGTACGTCACTATGACGCGTTGATGCTACAAGATTCTGATTGGCTAGAGCTTATTAAACCCTCCTTGTTAGTAGAATCTTGTAGCATCAACGCGTCATAGTGACGTACTTGGACATGAGTACAGAGCCGAACTCGAACCAAGCAACAAAACTGTCAGCAGTAACTCTCATATACCAAGAGCTAGTCCGTCACTGTCTATAGAGAACGGTGGTCATGACATGTCCAACTACGTCACATTTCGTCACAAATGTTCTTTCATCTCTTTCTACTAGTGTCCCCATTGTCTTATATGGATTAGACTCTCCTGTTAAATACTGTTTAGTCTCCTTGGGTATAACCTTCATTGAGACATAATTTGGTGTTTTTCGTCAATATAAAACATTGAAAAAAGTTCTTGAATCAAGATGGAACGAGTTTCTGACGGTAAGCACATCGTTATGCTATATATTATTGAAACAAAATTTAACGATATTATGGCAAGTTTAGAATTCAAATTGAAATAGTTTGAATATTGTTTAAAATTTTGTTATGAACTTTATTTTACCTACTGAAGGTTTCGTTCATTACGTATCATTTTGGATCGAAAATATTTGCGGCAGTTTGTAGTCTAATACAGTCTTTGTCAGACTCTGAAAATTAGATGTGCCCATTTTCTAGAAAACTTTGAAAAATATGAACGTTGCACCCAAAATTATCACTAAATGACTAATTGACGTTCAGTGAATTTGCTCGAATTTTTCATATGTTGTAGAACTCGTGTGATGCTCATCAAATGCCTTCATTGCACTTATGCTCTAAATTCGACAGTTTAGATTATACAGGGTGTCGAAGTTAACTTTTCCAAATGGCCATTGAGGAGATAGTTTTTTTCATACATGACTCAAATAAACTATGCATTGATTGTGCACATGGCCGATACAAATCCACTATAGAATATAATAATCCCTGCACGTATCCGCGATATACAGGACGAGTCCTAAGATAGCAAGTTTTTCAGTGATATCCGAAAAATTTCAATCATTTTCAGATATTCCTTAGAATATCAATATCATATCCAATTCATAATGTTAGCATCTCCTGAATCGACAGACATATATACAAGATGTTCTATTTCTCATGAAACTGCACCCGTCCTAATTATTGATAAATCCAAATGATAAATATAATAATAGCCGTCCCTACTCCGCACAGGCCATGCCTTTGGTGTTTACCCCTTGGCGTGGATAATAAGTGAGAGTATTATTATTATTGAAGTTACCTAATTTATTCACATTTACAGTCGCCATGTTCAATTCGTTCGTACTTTGATTTCAAATTCATAAACTGAGAGATCCCAAAAACCTTTTATAACCAGTTTGAATATGAATAAAAAACTACATTTTTCATTTATCAGCCGACATATTGGATCCACTATTTTGAATTCTTCAGTTGTGATGATGAATTCGTATTCAGCGACCCCAAAAACATAATTATAAATACTTTGGAAGATGTATATTTGTTGCTTAAGGTTTTTGGCCAGGATTTCGAAATTTTGCAGCACTGTGAGGAAACGTAAAATTTCAATATTTTTCTTTTGTTTTATCTTCAGTTTATATGTATATATCCGCTTCAAGTAATTAGAAAATGTCCCTAATTTCAGAGTGGTTCTCATTCCGACCTAACCTCAACGATTAAATAAAGGTTGGAATGGCGAGTTGAATTTAAACTAATTAACGAAATTGTACTCAAACGGTAACTGAGGCAAAGCGCACTGGTCCAGTCAATAAATTGAAGGATGCCATGAAACCGGGAATTCTCATAAATTGTACCCTAATCATAAAGTGAAATGCTCGAATACGATTGCTGAGCGGCCTTATCTTGCTGAACATAACAATTTGAAAGTTTAATTACGGAGTTAACTACAGCACTGTCCATTAAGGTCATTTAATGAGATGTATGTGGGATAGGTGCACTTTCGTGAGGCATAAAAAATAATGGCACGCTGGACACCAGCTTTAATACCGATAGATCGGCACTTATTGGAAGTGCCTATACGGCAATGTTGCCAATGGAGTTATACCAAAAGGGGGGAATTATCCGAATCTCAATATGTTCATTGGAACGAACATTTTTCCGTAAAAGACCCAATAATTCAATGAATTGAATAAAGAGGTGGTAAAGAATATTTCAACCCATTCAATAATGATGTCTATGTCTTCCTGGCATTCTCATGAGCTATCATTGTGATATCAGTTGTCAAAATATTTGCCTGATATAAAGAATATATCTTTGACATCAGGCAAATATTTTATCAACAGATATTAATGTATGTTCACAAAAATGTAATAAAATCAACATCAATATGAAAGTCGCCGCGCAAAAAATAAAATATGAAAGTACGTCTGCCTGTGAAAAAACGGGCTTGAATTTGAAAAAATGTGCAATTAGATATCCTAGATCTGAAGAAAATCGAAATTTTTGGTAGAAGTTAGTAAAAGCCGGTTGATAACGAACAAATTGCATTTTTCTCTTGAAAATTTTCGTGCAAAATTTAGACGGTAAAATGCATATTCTGAGCTTCTGCCGAGTCTGTTAAAAAATTACCGACAGGTAATAAAGCATGTTTTTTAACCCATGAATTTCATTTCCTGTAGGTGATATAGGGTGCCACGGATATAAAGTGACATACAATTGAGCTGTTTCGAAAGTATAATTTTGTAATTTTTTAATGTGTATCTCATGACCACTGGATATTATTTCAAGAATCACTTTCAATCTGTTTATCACATTTAGATCTATTCCAGTTATCCAGGCAGATATTTCTGAATTTGTGAATAATCTTCTGCTGGTACTGTAATCATTGGTTGACCCGAAACCCACTTTGGGGATGGTTACTAATATTCCTAAATCTTATTTGAATCTTTTTGAATTATTTTTTTCTCTCCTTTACAGCTATTTTGTTTTTGTTAGTATAATGTATTTGCCATACCTTCAGAGGTACTTTGTACGACAAATGTTATAAAAATTAAAAAAAATCTTTTAGCAGCAAATCATCTTCTCTTCATTTCTAACTTCAAACGGTCACATTTCTGTTTGACGCATTTTTTCTCAAATGAGATATTTATTTGCTCATGATGAAGAACATTTTTTTGTCGAAACTTTTTTCTTTGATCATAAGTGTATTTTTTTCTCAAGATTCTGAATTTTGAGTTCGCTAGAATGAAATAAAAATGAATTTTACACGTAAGGATGGAATACATAAAATCACTTCCATT
The DNA here is from genome assembly GCA_944452925.2 of Chrysolina oricalcia. NCBI lineage: Eukaryota > Metazoa > Arthropoda > Insecta > Coleoptera > Chrysomelidae > Chrysolina > Chrysolina oricalcia. Next base: position 9,663,302 of record OX101809.2, on the reverse strand, counting down.
AAGTATTGAAAAAGAAAACGTTTAACAGAAAGCAGGTCTGCGGAAATCTGCGGTAATTGTTGGCGATTTTCAACAATACAAGGTTAATTTTATCAGAATATTTGAATGCATATGCCGAATATCACCCGGAAGTAAAACAACAACCTTCAAACATATATGTGAAATTAAAAAAAAATATGTCTTCCAGAAATTCATTCAAAATATGAGTAGGCTGTGAAATATGACGAAAAAGAAATTATATGCTTACTTGGTGGATCACACAGTATAGCAATATTAGTAAAACTCGCACAAGAATCTTTTGGAAGACTTTTTTGAACTGCCATATTCAAACAATATGAATAACGAACCCGTTCCACACCATCTATATACGTTGGATTGTTACCGATCCAGCCAGACAGTGCAGATACTAATGAATATATGTCGCCAAATTACACATCGTTCGAAAAATAATTCTCTTTTCAGCCATATAATTTTTTTTCAATTTTTGTTTTCGATTTCTTTGCCTTTTGAAATTTTCAAGTTGATTTGCCCCCAGCGCCATCTGTCGAGTAATTGCAATGTATCTTCTCTCAAAGAGTAGTATCGGTAATACTATTCAAAAAATGTCTGTCCCATTGCTCCATATCAAACCGTTCAAATTTATCGAGATAAGGGTACCATTTAGATCCGCACTCATACTTGATATTTCGAGTAAATATGGTGAAAAAAATATCAACGAAATCTGAAAAAATTTGGATGGTTGAAAAGAGAATTAAATTCTCTTTTCAACAATCAACGCTATTTGAAATTTTTAAATTGGTTCCCCCTCCCCCGCACCCCCTTTTGGGCTTGCGCAATGTCTTTTACTTCAAAAAGAAGTATCGGTATTACCATCCAAACTGGTTTTTGTTCCAAGTTTATACGTCAAACCGTTCAAAAGTTAACAGTGGAGGGGGGGGACTAAAAAAGCCACACTATAGATGGCCCTTCTGTTATGTAACTTTTTTAATCATCTAACCAAAACTGTATCTATCATAACGTTAATTGATATCACAGTGTGACCCATTTGTGATTTTATAACACCTCCCAGCAAACACAGTTACATCACAGATGCATCGCAGAGATGTAACAATGTGACCTGCAATATCGCATTCTATGTCAAATAGATGTCGCTGCGATGTCGGAGGGATGTTATTTTGTCCCACTCAAGATTCATCCGTACGAAGTCGCTGCAACAAGTTCTGCGATGTAACAACGATATATTTTTTGAGATGTAACTGCGATGTGTTTTTGCGATTCCATATTGATATCGCAGGTATGTGAACATGTGACATATCACAGCGATGTACTTTTGTCAAGCAGGGGTTAGGTAATACAAAGGAGAATATATCAATGAAAAAAAGCATTGGATGGAAAATATGTATTTGAACATTTTCTTTTCAATAAATATAATGTACTCAAAATGAAACAACATTGTTCTAATCGAAGCATTTTCCAACAGTAAAAAATAATGATACCTGAAACAATAAAACTTTATCATCCGTCTTTTATGACGATAAGAGAAAGAGGAAAATGAACGCTTTGCCATAGTTTCAAGTGAAAAATTATTGGTACCTACTTACTTTTATCCTGGGAACTATTCCTAGAAAAAGTTATTTTCATAGCTTGGTCACAGGATATTAAACATTTATTAAATTACTTTGACCATTAGTTAATCGAACTTGGTGCAACAAGCCATTTTTGGTTATGTTCAATGTTTATGATCGAGAAGCAAAATGAACGAATATAGAAATTTACGAATCTCAAGCGCATGTGCAGTGGCGTTCATTGTTGACATCGCAAAAAAACGACGATAACATCATCGCGGCGAGGAGAAATTTGTAAAATCGCAACTGTGACATCTTAGAGATGACAAGTCACAGATTAGCTTTTGTACATCGCAGCGATGCAACGTTTTTGATATCGCCGTGTTGCCTCATTGCGACATCTCAGAGATGTCATGTCACAGATATACTTGCTTCTGTACATCGCAGCGATGCAACGTTATTGATATCGCCGTGTTACCTCATTTTGACATCTCAGAGATGTCATGTCACAGATGTGTTTGCTGGGCTGTTAGTGACTTTCCATGTGACGTCGCTTTTCAAGTTTAAGAGACATCAATCACAATTTTTTCCGCGAGGCGGACATTTTCACATTGCCTCAGTATACCTATTTGACACAAGTTTGTGACTTTAAATGCGATGTCGCACGTCACAATGTAATGTCACCTTTACATGTTTCTTCTATCACATGGTGGGCTTGGGTTGTTTATATGCCTATATGATTTTATTTCTTTCTCTTTCTCTCTCTTTCTCTATTTCTCTCTCTTTCTCTCTCTTTCTATCTCTTTCTCTCTCTTTCTTGCATGCATTTTGTTTTAACTTGTTGATTTCTCTCTATTATTTAGGCTTTTATAGGACTCTGCCCTCAGCCTTAATTTACATATAGTCATCCCAGCGAGCACAAACATCTCTGGGAGGTTTTGAGATGTTTAAAAAATGTAGTCACGCCGATGTTTCTTTGAGGCGTAATATGTACTTCCCAAAGAGGTCCCTGAAGGATATTCAATGTTCTGTTTTTGTTCTTCTGTGGCGTTTTTTTAAATGCCTAAAGGCCGATTCTCACTAGAGCGGTGCCGAGCGGTGCCGAGCGGCGCGGCGCTGTGCGGCGCGGCAAAAGTTGCTTGCAATTCTTTGCATGTAATTGAGTGATCCCGTCCTCACCTGAGCAGAGCGGCGCGGAGCAGAGCGTCGCGTTCGTAGGCAGCAAAGTTCTAACGCCTCCGGGAGCATTGGCTCGCGGCACTGCCGCTTTGAAACGCTCCCTCCCGCCTGTTGACGGACAAGTGGGAATCACGTCGCGTCACAAGCAAGCTGCGACTTGTAGAAATTAACACAATTTCAGAGACACACCAAACAAATATGGACGCGGAAAAAATAGAAAGATTAATTGTATTAGTGAATGATTATCCTGAACAATATTGTCGCTTCTTTTTTCGTCTATTTTCGTATTCATGACATATTGCCGCTACAAAAACAAAATCGTCTGATGACGATGTAGGATCCTCTTCTGTGATTCCCAAACTCATATCACTTTTTTTACAAAACTCAAAATACCTACCTACTTATATAGATTTTACTATTTCGCACACCGCTGCTGCTACAAAATGCCGCTCAGGTGAGAATAGCCTGCACAAAAACTGCTTCGTCCAGTGCCGCGCCGCGCGGCACCGCGCCGCTCGGCACTGCCCTAGTGAGAATCGGCCTTAATGGAATGTATCTGAGATGTGCACAAAATGTTATCTTGTGGATGTTTTCACTTGGAGTAACATAGTTCACCTTTGAGATGTTCACCGAGAATATATCTAGCGTTCGCGCAATCGCAAATGTGATCATGTGATCTCAGTGATGTTTGAGTGTTGACGGAGAGTATCATTTCTAGTTTTGACTTAATTTACCCCATTTTGTTTTTCGTAAAAGTAGTCGTTTTAGAGTGAAGTGAAACGTTTTGTCAAGACAAAATATTGTATTTAGTAATCAAGTTGATCACGGACTGCAAAGTAGGGAATGAATTGTCGATATTCAGAAAATAAATAACCTCAAAAACATACACCGGTTCTGACTTGTAAAATCATCATCATAATCATTAGTGTCGTTCGTTAAGACGTGCTCTGATCACCCTACTTGCTTGAAGTTGATCTTACAAAAGAGAAAGACAAATGAAGTACAAGTGTCAGGGAGAGATGTACAACGTGAAAGTGATCTCGATCAACTAGAGCAGTGTTCAATGAACAAGCCTATTATGCATACCTTATCTATGTAGAGTGATTAGTCAAGGACACCGTATTATTAAGAGTGTATTCACAGTTTTGTTTAAATTCAGTTGAACCAGACAACAACCAGTGTTATAGTGATATTTACATTTTTGAAAAGTTGTTCAATTTGTATGATCAGAAAATATTTTAGGTTTAAATTTGTATGTGTTTCTTTGATCCTATTAAAATCAGTTATATCGATTTTTTTTTAAATCGCTCCAGAGTTCTCTTCATATATTGACTATTGTCGATTTTTACAATCAATGACAAAAAACGAAATAAAAGTGCATTTTGTGATGTCTCAGGAACATCTCAAACAATGTTTTATATACAGTGAATTAATGTAGGCGAAAAGCTTTAAAAATGTTATGTTGTGTCTTAAAAAAGGCTTTGAAAAAAACGTGAAAGAAATGCTTTTTGTGATGTCCCAGGAACATCCTAAAAATAACCGCGTGCGGCGGACATTTGCACCTACATACACGTTCTATTCATGTATGAACAGAACATCGCAGTGGAGGTTTGATGTCTCAAAAACTCTTACTTTTAACATCTCTGAGATGTTTTTGTGCTCGCTGGGATGTAATAATTATAATATTCTCTCAGAACATTGATTTCTCCCAGGCCTTCCATATATTGATTCATGCGTTATTTTTGACAAAGGCTTGTCCATTGCATAAACGTGATGACTTATATGTACTTTTTCTACACCCGTACTATAATAATACACTTGTATGCCCATATATCTGTTATGCAGTTCCTTACACTTTATAGGGTTTTCTAATCAAGCGATTGCTCTCATTGCTACTTATTTGGATAAAAGTTATCAGTTCGTTGAGACATCTATAGGTCAATCTTCTAAGGAAAATATATGTTGTGGCGTGCCATAAGGATCTATTTTGGGGCCACTATTGTTCGGTATCTATACAAATAACATAACAATATGTCTCACACATTGCAACTCACATCTGTATGCAGATGATACACAAATATATTTTTCTTTTTATCCTGATAGTTGTAACAATGCCGAGAAGATTATTAATGAAGATCTCGACAGATTGATAAAGGAATCAGAGCGTCACAATTTGCGTATCAACCCATTAAAATCATCTATCATGATATTTGGTAAGGAAAGAAGACATATTGAAAAAAATATTTGTATAAAAGTTGGTAATAAAAATCTGACTGGCACAAATAGTGTGAAAAATCTTGGACTTGTGTTGGATACCGACCTACGTTTTAAAAACCATGTTAGTCAATGCCTATACGTAGAGGATATGCGTCACTTTAAATGGTGTATTCTCAACGTTCTCTACTTTCGAAAAATATCAAAATGAAGCTCACGGAGACTCTGGTTCTTAGTCATTTCAGTTACTATGATGTTTTATATGGCCCGTGTCTAGACAACATTGGGATAAACCGTATTGAAAAAATGCAAAAGTCATGCTTACGTTTCATATATGGCATCAGGAAGTTTGATCCCGTCTCACATAAGTTGAAAGATTCCAATCAAATGGCTCAACATGCAGGAAAGGCACAAGTTTCACTCATTGGTCTTGTATCATAAGATTATTACTAATAAATGTCCTGCATATTTAACTAATAAAATTCAGTATCGCACCGATGTTCATAATTTTCATCTCACCACCACCACATAGAACCACATTTTTTCGTCAATGTTTTTCTTATAATATATTCTCTTTATATAAACCAACTGTCGGTGTCATTGAAATCCGCCAAGCTTACCGTTTTCAAATCAAAATTGAAAAAAGAACTGTTTAACTTGTCTTAGACCTGCAAATATATATACTGCAAATTTATAAATGATGTAATACTTCTAACATCTCTCTCCTGTTACTTCCTTTTAAGGTACATCAGTTATTATTATTAGTATAGATGAAGATAATTATTGTAATTTTTTCTTCTCTCGATTTATTTTTCTCATACTAATTTTTTTTTGGTTATAGAATTTGAAAGGGTTGAACTAGATCTTTTTTTTAAATTGTTTTATTTGCGCCCTTGTTACTCATTATATACGATGAACATAATAATTATCACGTTAATGAACAGAAAGTATATGAGATGATGCACTTTCAAGTAAATAAGTTAGCCTCGGATATTTTTTTTATATAATTTCATACATTATCTGAAAATGAAGCAGCTTATAAGTTGATGACTTTTATTAACATAAATATTCAGTATTCACTTAGTTTTCATTAAATAAAACAATATTCTCAAAATAAAAAATGACTATACCATTGGTCTCATAGATTAGAAGAACCAAGTTTGTATCACAGAAAAATAACATACATTCTAAAAAATATTGAACAAAACAACAGAATCACAATATCCAGAAAAAAATTTAGCTCTGGCCCAACGGGACTTTACGAGCCTTGACTCTAGCGAATTCTGAAATCAAATCTTCTAAGGGAAGTGATTGGCACAAATCATTTTCGATAGATATCATGGCAAGTCCATTCAGTCTGTCCTGAGAAATTGTGGATCGTAAATAATTTTTTATTAATTTTAATTTGGAGAAACTCCGTTCCCCACTGGCAACGGTCACTGGTAATGTTAGCAATATTCTCAGTGCTACCAATAAATTCGGAAAAGTACACTGAAGATCTTTGGAAACCAAAAATTTTAATACTTCTTTCGGGTTTGTGAGAAGTGGTATTTCACTAATGAAGATTGATTTGAAAACAGTCATTTCATTGAAAAGTTCCTTAGCTTCAATATCCTTATCGTTTTCATTAGAGAGATGTATTTCTAAATCTAAGCATTTTTGTAATAAATCAGATTCGTTCAATTTATTAACTTGCTGAAAATTGTAAAGGAATCCAAAGTATGAGGAATGGGTGTTTGTTTGATTATATCTATCTTCCAATGAATTGATTGCTGTATCTATAATTGCATAAAAGACATTCACTCTGAATTTGTCTTTTGGATGTTGCGGGGATTGGTCTTCAGTCTCATAATCGAAGAGCCTTTTTTTCTTCCTTTGTCGAATCATATTTGATTGTTCGAAATCAGGTGTTACATCGAGAGATTCCGCTAGTTCCCGTGCATCCACCATCATTTGAGAGAAACCCAAGTCTGACCGGATGTCTTTCAAATATAATATCAAATTCTCAATTGCCTTCAAAACGAAACTTATATTGGTTTCAATACTTTGGAACATCTTACTTATAAGGTTGATACGGAATAAAATATCGTACCAAATCACAACTGAACATAAAAAGTTGAATTTTTTTAACTTTTCACACAGATTTTTTGCTTGAAATTTCGTATCGTTATTATTACCATTTTCATATAAATCAAATAACGCATCATATATTTCACCAATTTTGTACCTGAGAGGTTTAATAGCATCTATTCTAGACTCCCATCTTGTATCGGAAAGTGGTTTGACAGTTAAATCCAAGACATGTTTCTTCAAAACATCCCACCTTTTCGCGGAACTCGAGAAAAAGTTATATATTTCCTGAACAACCGAAAAAAAATTTATCGTGTCTATATTTACTTTAGCAGCATCATTGACAACTAGATTGAGAGTGTGTGCCGAACACGGAACAAACATTGCTCTAGGATTCAGTTTTAGGATATGACTTTGTAAACCATTGATTTTCCCTTTCATATTGGCTCCATTATCATATCCCTGGCCGCGCATATCCTTGATATCAATATTGAAATATTCGAATTTGTCAGTAATGGATTTCGTTAAACCAAGACCAGTGGTATCATTCACATCTAGAAATCCAAGAAAACGTTCTTCTACTTGAAAACATTTGGTGGCTACTGAAACGAAGCGAACTATTATAGTTAGTTGTTCAGTGTGGCTAATATCAGTAGTAGAATCTACAATTATTGAAAAGTACTTGGCCTTCCTTAAGGAATCAATTATGTTTTCTGAAATCTTATTTGATAAAAGACCTATAATTTCGTTCTGAATATTTTTACTCAAGTAATGGACGCGGGACTCTTTATTTACGATCCTTTGGACATGATTTGATACTACCGAATCGAATTTGGAAAACAGCTCCACTAATTTCAGAAAATTACCATTTTGTTTCTCGAAGAGTTTATCTGAAGATCCTCTAAATGCCAAATTTTGCTGTCCCAAGAATTTTATTATTTCTATAATTCTTTCAATAACAGATTTCCAGTGTTGTTTTTCTAGGTCGTACAATATTTCTATTTGATTATCAATAGTCCTTTTACCTATTAAATTTGCCGTCATGTCTTTCCATTTCTTAAAATTGTTAATATGTACGAAAGAACTCTCATGGAGTTTCAGACAGTTGGACAAATTCTGCCAATCAGAATAACCTTCTTTGGAAATCAGTTTGATTTTATTTTCCGTTCCCGGAAATAGTTTGCAACAGAAACAATACACACTATCAGACCGAGAAGAATAAACAAGCCAATCCCTTTTAATTTCTTCAGAATTCGCTAGAGTTCGTGTGTAATATTTATCACTAAATTTTCTTCCTTTAGCATCGATCCTATATTTCGCCGTATTCTCTCGAAAGGGACCTTGCTCCACTAATATTTTTCTATCTTTATCGGTCAACTCCGGCCATTGTGATGGATCACGATAAATTTCCAAAGTTTGTAATGTAGGCTCCCGACTCTCATTATCATTACTAAATGAGACAACCGGCTCTTGGTTGAATTCTTGGGAATCTTGGGAATCTTGGGAATCTTAGGATACCTCTTCCTCTTCCTCGTGATAAACTCTCAAATCAACTTCCACTCCCCCCTCATTTTTATATTCATATGATGTAGAGGCCATTATATTTGTTTCTCCATCTATTGTGGGATCATGTAAAGAGGATGAAATGGACTCTGCTGCAGTCTCAGTTTCTGTTCGAGAATTAGACGATTCGCCATTGTCAGGGAGTCTTTTTAGAAATTTTACCAGATTTCCTCTTTGTTTTTCTGATTCTAAGTCTTTAAACGCCCTTCGTTTTCGATTTTCACACCCTGACAATTTTTTTCTCATCATTCTAATTGATACATTAAATTCTGAAATTATTCAAAACACCTGTCAGCCATCCCAACGAGAAAATTAATTATCAAATATTACCTTATACCTATCCACACAACTGCCAACTGTTCACCACACAACTGTCTCGAACTATTCAATAGCAAATTATACGACACGATATTAACTGTTGATACCAATATTGCAATATTACCATTAAGGAATTATGGTTCAGGGCGCTAGGAGACTGAGACTACTGACCAGATAAATTATCTGGATAATAGATACAGGAAAACATCGGTAATGAATTAGCGAAATCGTTCGAGAATCGCCGATCGGTGAATTCGGTGATTGTTGAGGCAGTTACAATTATGATGCCTCAGCAGTGAGGTGTGGTTTGTAAGTAAGGCATTCTCGTACTTTGAAACCAATTTTGTATTGAATAACCCTTTTGTAACATTCACCATGCATTCACCGTTCAGTTCAAACAATTAAAGATTTACTTTACTCAGTGCTTTTAATGAACATTAAAAATGTTTGTTACAAGTGACAAAAATGGAATGGAATCTATAATTCCTGTCTTATATTTATAATATATTTCAAACAATAAAACATTATGTCTAAGAGATCATGTTCGGTATGAAAGATAATTTACGGTATAAAAAACAATTTACGGTAGAAAGCAAGTCACTGACTTGAAGTCAGCATAGCTAAATCCCGGTAGAAGTTGGAGTTGCAATTTGTCTAGCTGCAGGCTACAGGGCAGGACTCAGGAACGTAACTACGCGGCGAGGGCGCTTCGGAAGTTTCGAAATGAGTATATATTATTCAAATACTTGAACTTATTTTGGCGCCCCTTGGCAGGTGCGCCCTCATGCTGTGCATTAGCTGCATGATGCGTTCGGCCGGCCCTGCACAATATTGAACTCTATTGAGACTAGCAATAATGAAATAAATTTAAATATTCCTTCCACTTCCAGATCAGTGGGACACCTGGAATAAACTTTTCAAACTACACAATAAATAATCTTAATATTTTTAAGAAATCGGATTAATTACAATTATTATGATCAATATAAAGAGTGTTTATAGTTTCCTATATCCATGGTAATCCCCGAGGTAATGCCATTGATTGCAATTTTGTAGATTTTTTTATATAAATACGAGTAATTACTGTTATTGTGTTCAATACAAATATAAATATAATATTTATGGTTCTTCATTATTTATCGGGTGTAGAAAAAATAGCGTGTGCAACTCTCATGTAACGCCGGTTATTAATACACTCGCTAAACCTTACGAAACTCGCCTTCGGCTCGTTTCGTATCCCGGTTAATGCTCGTGTATTAATAACCATCATTACATGATCGTTGCATAATATATACTATTATGTGTGCACAAAACAGTCGCCATATCGCACCATTTAGTTTCGGAACATCAGCAATAGAATGACTTCCGCAATTCACCACTTTGTACTATCACTCCAGGTCAATTTTATATTTTGTCTACAATGTTTATGATATGCTGCTTCTTAGTATAAGTTGAGTTTACCTAAGCCTTATAAAAGACGAAAATTTATCAACCACAGATTGGTCATAACTACAAACATTTCGACAAATTATGCTTCTTTTGTAAAATATATGATGAAAATTATAGCTGTTCCGTCTAATATCATTACAGCTTGCCGCTGTGTCAATTCAATTAAATTCAAGGATTCAATGGAGTTCTGAACACTGAACTGGAATTGTACGATTTGAGGTCGTAATAAACCTTATAACCCACAAAAGAAAAGTCTTTAAACTTCCAATTTCAATTTTCTGGCGGATTGACAATTATTAGCAAGAAGAAATTGATACATCCAAAAGCCCAGTTCTGATTTAATTCGATGTTCATTGGGTTTTCCTGGTTCTTTGATGAAAGCAGGGAAAGCTTTTTATTCTCCATCGGAGCAAACAAGAAACAAAGTGTAATTATTAAAACCTTGGATGGCATTGATTTGTCAATGAAATATTTCTTTCAAGGAGAAAGGCATTTAACACAAAGGATTTGTTAAGTGGAAAGATAGTATACACCCGAAAGAGTAAAAGGGGGCGATTTGTAGAGGGATTACTAGTGGTTGAATAAAAATAATAATCAGTGAAACAGCACTGTGTTGATAGGATACGATTGCTAGTGGCTACAAAAAAGTAGGTACAGGTAGTGGGGCTGGCAAGAAGAATCAGCATGGACAACTTGTAGGTCTCCGAAAAACATCTTGTGTTTTAAACTTCCACGTGTTGTGTCTAATCCGCAGATCGATGATCGGGTGGAATTTGAAGGCTCAAAAAAAACTTTGCGATTCCAGACCCGTAAATGACCCAAATTCATTGTAAACGATATATTTTGTTTAAAACTATAGCTCCACAAATTGTGAGGCAGCACATTATTGTTCAATATGCTAATACCGTAATTATTGAATGTCAATAAAGTCTTAGCAAATTTTGATAAAAACTAAATTGCCGTCAACAATAAATTCCTACAATTCTGTGAAGTGCCCTCTGCGCACTTCACTATACATTTCTATAATCGCTGACCTGAATATACAGTGCGGCTTTTTTTAGTCCCCCCTGTTAACTTTTGAACGGCGCGGTTTTATGCACAAACATTGAACAAAAACCGATAATACTTTTTGAAATAAAAGAAATTGTGATTGCTGGATAGAAGGTGTCGGGGCACATCAATTTGAAAATTTCTAAAGGCATAGGGGGTCAAATTATACATCGTTGCAAAGATAATTCAATTCTCTTTCCAACCATATAATTTTCACAATTTCGATTTCTTTGTCTTTCGAAATTTTTAAACTGATGTGTCCCAAGCGCCATCTGTCGAGTAATTGCAAGGTATCTTCTCTCAAAAAGAAGTATCGGTAATACTAATCAAACTATTTTTTGTATCATTGTTCCACATCAAACCGTTCAAATTTATCGAGATAAAAGTACGATTCAAATCCGCACTTACACTTGATATTTCTAGAGTGCTATAGTGAAAAAAATATTAACGAAATCCAAGTAATTTAGATGGTTGAAAAGATAATTGAATTATCTTTTCAATGATGTGTCACTGGACCCCACACATGCCATTTGATTTTTTTTGTGTGAATTTTGTGAACTGATGTGCTCCTCCGCCAAAGAGACTAAACTAACAAAGAGGGTTTAATAAGCTCTAGCCAATTAGAATCTTGTAGCATCGACGCGTCATAGTGACGTACTTGGATATGAGTACAGAGTCGAACTGTCAAAACTGTCAGCAGTAACTCTCAGATACCAAGAGCTAGTCCGACACTGTCTATAGAGAACGGCGGCCATGACACGTCCAACTACGTCACATTTTGTCACAAATATTCTTTCATCTCTTTCTATCAGTGTCCCCATTGTCTTATGGGGATTAAACTCTTCCTGTTAAATAATGTGTTTAGTCTCCTTGCCCCTCCGCCCCCTCTAACAAGCAATCACAATGTATTTTATTTCAAAAAGTAGTATCAGTGATACCATTCAAAATGATTTTTGTTTCATGTTTGTACGTCAAACCATTCAAAAGTTAACAGGAGGGGGGTGACTAAAAAAACGTACTGCATATGTACAACAAAGAATGGGATTGACAGTGCAATAAGGCAAAAAAATCATGGCAAAGAAACTAAAAATAAAAATGTCGTCGCTTCAAGGCAGTTTGGTCTAAATATTTAACTATTAGCACATATTGAAGATTTATACAATACTATGAGCATCTATGAGGTACCGAAAATCATGCATCCACTGAATATGCCCAACGATGATTATACACTACAAAGGATGGTCATTTGACGTCATCAGGCCTACAGAACTGTTCGTCTGCCATAAGAGCCGGGGAATTTTTATACTTTTTGACAGTGGTTTTTCTAATTACGAGAAACATTTTCTAGACGTTTTCTTTACTGTTTGTGTTTGGTGAGTCAGTTGACTTTCAGTTCAATGGTTTTTTAGTACTATAAACATCTTATATAGTTTGTCGTGAAACAGTGAAAATTGAATCGACTGTTGAATCCCACTTCGTGATATGATACTAAATGTTTAATTGACTATTTGAGGTGAATACAGCTTTCGAAAAATGCTTGAGGGTTGGCTTGGCATAGTTCCTTGGACAGTGTCAGAACAACCATGGCATACTCAAACATAAAAATCAAAAAGTTTTGAATGTCACATGTAGGTACATTTTTCATTTTCAAATAATTATTTTCATTCTCTCAGTATCTCATGAGTACCATGGTACAATGGCCAATAAATAAAAAACTGGAGTGAGTCAATAAAAAATAGGAAAATAACTAAACACAAGTTTGTTCTATTTACTAATGAATCACTTCTCAAAATTGACCTCAATTCTATTAAGTTATTAATTGTACCTACATCTTGATTTATTTCAAAAATATTTTGTTTTTATAAAATTTACCAGAAATTCATGAACGATACGCTCCAATTACCTCTAAACCTTTACGTAGATTTTTTCAATACTTGAAGGGTCCAGTGGAAAAACGATGAGGTTCCACTTTTTAAAAAGTTGAGAAAAACGAAATCTACTGTGGGAGTATCATCGTTTTTCCATTGCGGTGCCTACTTTCGACCGCGGTTTTTTATGGAATGTTATTGTTCGTCCCCTGTAAGGTTTGGTTTGTTGATACTTTGTGCTATAAGCTAACAGATGCCGCTAAAATGTCGAATTCGGAAAAAATGGAACCTCTTCGTTTTTCCACTGGACCCTTCACTTATTATTCTTATATGCTCATTTGAAATAATTTCAAAGATACACTTAACTAAATTATTAACATTTATTTATTATCATATAACTAACTTTCCGAATTTTTTCTCCGATCACAGGTATTTATAATTTTCTACTTTCAAATAAATCCATACAAACAACTGATAGGTTTATATATTATTGAACGTCACTCCAATTTTCAACTCATAAAAATATCGATACAACTCGTAAATTCCTATTTATTGAAATGGACAACCTAATTTTCCACAAAGTAAAGTAAGTAAATCGAAGTGTCTTATTACGAAATGACGTTCATCAGAACGCACTTAGCATCCGGTTAATTTTTAGGTTATCTAGCAAACTAGGGCATCTAGAGTTCTGAAAACTCAATGGAGCAATAGGTTTCAAAAACCGTGAAAAATGCATGGGCTCCTACGGCAAACGAACCATTGTGGCGGCCCGGTGACGTCACTGATAGCTGGCGGCAAGCGGGGAGGAATGCAGAATCTCTGAACTGGGAACTGGGCCATCCTTGGTAGTGCATAATCGTTGCCTTATGCCATAAGTTTTTGAAAAAAATATCGTATTTCGTCATGCCGTTGCAATAATCAACGTATCAAAAGTAAGAATGATAAGTTATTGAAACATACTGAAGGAAACATGGGTTTCAATGAAAAATTAAATAACTGTTCTATCTTAAAGTTAATGCTTGTTTTGAAGTATATGGGCCTTCTCGTTTGCTGTGAAAATAGCAGCCAACACTATTGGCAGTTCTGACTCTCTTCTTTAAAAGTTTCACTTCATCCGTGAAATAGCTGGTGGGTTGTTCAAAAACTCTGCAACATGTCAAGTGCCAGTGGCAATGGTAATACATGAAATTGTGGTTTTGTTTGGTTAAATTTTATCTGCATCTGAAGTTAAAATTTTACTTTTTTAATTAATTATTATCATAATTAATCAATTATGAATACAGTGAATACTATCACACAATTTTAGGAACTCATGAATGTAACATAGTAATTACAGTACATTGAAATCCATATCGTGGGAATACAAACTACAATCAATAAATTGTGTTAACTTCTGTTATATTTTATTTTGGTTATTTCTGTTTCAAAAAGTGTTCGAACAGTGAACACAGAACAAACACACAAAGTCACAAACCATCAAATATCATTGTCAATTACTGTGAGAGTATTTCATAACTCAAAAGCACAATTTGTAGATTTTGCTCTAAGTGTTTCTAAACGATTGTCAGAGCTCCATGAACATAGAAATCCAAATATATATATATATATATATATATATATATAACTAGTTAATATTGGGGATTGCAGCAAAGTCAAAAGTGTACTCTTTTATAGAGATTATTCCAAGCTTTCGTAAATTTTATTTACATCTTCAGGGAACTACAAAGAATTATTATGTCAATTATACATTTTGATGTTATTAAAATTTTACTTACAACTATAGTGAGGTTAGTTGACATGTTCTTAGTTCTTTGGATAGTGACATTACAGCTTAAAATTGTAAATAATAAGGAAAAAAAAATGTTCTGTTATTTATATTCGTAAAGTCTTTTTTCCTTATTATTTACAATTTTAAGCTGTAATGTCACTATCCAAAGAACTAAGAACATGTCAACTAACCTCACTATAGTTGTAAGTAAAATTTTAATAACATCAAAATGTATAATTGACATAATAATTCTTTGTAGTTCCCTGAAGATGTAAATAAAATTTACGAAAGCTTGGAATAATCTCTATAAAAGAGTACACTTTTGACTTTGCTGCAATCCCCAATATTAACTAGTTTTATTCTTAACTAGTCAGCAACGACTACCCTTTCTATATATATATATATATATATATATATATATATATATATATATATATATATATATATATATATATATATATATATATATATATATATATATATATATATATATATATATATATATATATATATATATATATATATATATATATCTATGTTAATGGAGCTTAAGTTACGTTTACGAACGATTCGGAGTAAGCATTCCGAACTGTGAGTAAGTTATGAACGCAGCCCGATGAGCAACTTTTGTGCAAGGGTTTATCATCTGTCAAACCAGTTAAAACGGTACACGACATATGAAAATATATTTGACAAGTGACAATCGACATTATCAGAGACCGACTGATTTCTGACGTAGACATAAAAAATATATCACTAGTCACTAGTACGAGAATATTCCTAATAATTTTTATTCGTGGACATTGTACCTCAATAGTTGAATGTAACATCAGTTAATTGTTTACTGTCTTGACGACGTCATTATTTCAGTAGTAACTGTCAAGGAAAAGTCACAAAATTTTTGTACGATTGAAAAATAATAGTCATTCTAGGCAAACATGGCTGACGACGTTCCGGTAAATAGTAATGGAAATGATCAGACACCCCAAAAAAGTACACAAAGTGACGAAGCAGAGGCTTCACACAAAATTACGGTTAACGTGAAAACTCCCAAAGAAAAAGAATCGTTTTTAGTGGATGAAGATTGTCTAGTAAAAGATGTAAGTTCAAATACCCAGGCCCATTTCATCATCAATACAATGCTTTATTTTCAGTTCAAGGAGTTAATAAGGAAGAAATTTCCTGCAGAACCTGATCAGCTATGCCTTATTTTTGCTGGAAAGATTTTGAAAGATAACGACAATTTGAAACAACATAACATCAAAGATGGACTCACTTTACATTTGGTTATCAGAGCAGCTCAGAGAAATACGGAAAGTGCACCTCCACGAACTCCAGGTTACTAACTTTTCCTTAAAAAGATGTGTTGGTTTTGATTATCTAAGTTTCATAATATGTTGAAATCTCAGTTTTGAAACTGAAGATTCCTTCAATAGTTAAATTAAGTACACATACAGTTGTGGCTGAATCTGCATTTAATGTTCAATCTCTCAAGGCAATTTTGAAGATTGAGAACATCTCAATATTATTCCATCTCTTTCTGACTACTTTTCAGAAATGTTGACTTTGGAGAAGGAATCTTATGACTTGCTGAATGTGTAGTGTTTATCCTATGACATTTAGGAATAATTTCAAGAACTATCCAAATTGCACATAATTACATGTATGTTTAAACCGGGATTTATTGATGAAGAAATCTCATACATCATTTCATCTGACTTATCCCATAACTATAACATGTGGTTCACATTTTAAAGTTTGCATATTTGAATGCAAATAATATAACATGCTTCAAAGTAACCCATAGCTGAAAAGTTATTTTGTCAAAATTATGAAAGTTAGTGAATCACAACAAACCTATAATAAACAAAGATCTTTTGCATTTCATATGGCAACCAAATATAGCATATTGTCCTACCTTGTATAACTTGATCATGTAAAAACAATTCTGTAAACCTTTTCAGCATTTCTTGGATGATTCATGTATCTTTTATATTTCCTTCCTCTTCTCATTTTTATCATTGTCATCAGTTACTATAATTCAATAATAATTTATTTGTTATTTATAATGAACAGCAACATCCCTGATATAGATATTTTGATAGTAATCTATTAATAGATACAGAATCTATATAACTTACTTTAATTCTACACAAGAATAGTTTTATGTTTTAATGATCTTGTTGGGCATAACTTTGTCTCTTCCAAAATTTCACCACAGGAAACTTGTATAAAAAACTACTATAACAGGTAGTTACATTTATCTCGGGTACAAATTATTGCTTGGGAATCTTAAATACCTTCAAGCATTTTGAAAAATAAATTTTTAGATTTTGATGCTTAGTTGCACCATTTCATTTTTGCAAATATCTAAAATAGTAAAAGAAAGTTTTTTTTGAAGATTCGATAATAAATTGTAATTATTTTCTTTTGGTTAGTACTTGTGACTAGATTTTGCTGAGATATAATCAACCCTTTCCATTTTACTGAAATTTATGGGTTCAGACATCTCTAGCATGGAAGATTTTTTTCAGCAAGGTGCTTAATAATTGCGACTCTGAAGGCACTGCAGCTAAGAAAGCTCATTGTGCTATAGCTAGGAAAAGTGGCATTGAAGTTGCAACAAGAACAACATTTTGAAAGACAGATTTTACACCTTGTACGTCAAAATCATGAACCCGATAAAAACTCCTTTATTGTCTCATTTTTACAATTGTCCCTGTTTCAAAAATAAGTAACCTTCCATCTATCCTACCATCTATTGAAAATTATTTCAAATAATTAATAGTACATGCAACTCCTAACATATTTTGTTAACAATATTTTTGGGAAAAACAATCTGGCTTTTGTGAGCAGAACTCGTATGAAAAAGCTCTGAGAAAGAACAAAGAAAAAATGTATTCATCTATGAGTCTTATCCATTACATATGATAAAATATACAGTGTAAAACCTATCAGACTAGTCAATTACAATAGTTAAACATAGGAATACAACATACAAAGACACATACATGAGAAACCGAAACTTGATTATAAAATAAAATAGATATAAAAACAAAATATACTATTGTACATATGACATAGATTTTGGTCTGATGCAATAATTAAAAATTGAGGAATTCCTCTGTACTGTAAGTCTGTTGAAAATAATATGACCTTTTTCTTAAAGCAATGTAAGGTGTTGGGGTGTGTAGCCACCTCCATGTCTACTGTGTTTCTGAACTTGTTGAAACATTTGACTCCAATATGTTTTGGTGAATGTTGACCTATTTCTAGGCATGAAATGGCTGATGAATTTTTGTTTTGTTTCTTGTATCATAGGAATGTATATCTTCATTCTTAAGAGTATGCTCAATTTGTTTAATATATAAAATCAATTGGTAGATGAAAAGACTAGGTAATGTTAGTATCTCTGCTTTTTTATAAAGTGTCTCATATGATGTTCCTGGTGGCACTTTGTTCATAGGCCTCAGAATTTTTTTCTGAGCAATGAAGGCTGAAATTGAAAGAATCTTATTTGAAGAACAAGAGATAATCAGAATTGGACAATATAAGTCTGATTAAATCCATCAGTACAATACAAGAACCTCTAAAAGTGTCCATACTGGTAGGACCCAATAGCACTCAGTGAGAAGTTCTTTTTTTTAGGGGTTTCAATGATTTGCAATACAGTTCATTTCTATAACTTTTCTAAAACATATTGGAAACTTTTATAGAAAAATTTCAGGAAATACTATGTGTGTGTATATTTCGTATATTAGGATAATACTCACATTCAATAAAGCTACTTGTAGATTCATGAGTCCTGTAAAAATGTTTAGAATGTCATTTCTTTTCAGTTGAACCTTCAGCACCAGCTGCAAACCCTTTTGGTCTTGGGGCTGGTCTCGGAGGTTTGGGTGGTTTGCCAGGCTTGGATCAGCTAGGATTGGGTGGTAATTTTTCTGAAATCCAATCTAGAATGCAAAACGAGCTACTTTCCAATCCTGACATGCTCAGAAACGTACTAGACAACCCTTTGGTGCAAAGAATAATGTATAATCCAGAGAACATGAGGGCTCTCATCACTAGAAACCCCCAGATGCAAGAACTGATGGAAAGGAATCCAGAAATCAATCATATGCTCAACAATCCTGAGCTGTTGAGGCAAACAATGGAGCTTGCACGCAATCCATCAATGCTGCAAGAACTCATGCGTAGCCACGATAGAGCCATAAGCAACTTGGAGAGTATTCCAGGAGGTTATAATGCTTTACAAAGAATGTACCGTGACATACAAGAACCCATGTTATCTGCTACTGCTGACCAGTTGATTCGCAACCCTTTCGCGGGTTTGGTTGATAACACATCTGCTAATAATCCACAACAGGGGCGGGTAAACACTGAGCCACTCCCAAATCCATGGAACCCAAACCAAAGTTCGACTCCTACAACAACATCTGCAGCTAGCACAACAACCCAAGACAGCCCACAGATGTCCAATTTATATCAGCAAATGAATGAAAATCCTTCGGTGATTCAAAACATTTTGTCATCTCCAAATATGCAGTCTATGATGGAAGTTCTGGTAGCTGATCCAAACTTGACCCAGTCTCTCCTAGCAAGTAACCCGCTGTTTGCTGGAAATCCTGCTCTGCAAGAGCAAATGCGGGGCATGATGCCGCAAATCATGCAGCAGATGCAGAATCCAGAGGTTGCTAATCTTATGTCGAATCCCCAAGCGATGAATGCCATCATGCAAATCCAACAGGGCATGGAAACTCTCAGGCAAACGGCTCCTACTCTGCTGAACACAATGGTACCAGGGAATGTATCTACTGCTGCTTCTACAGGAACCACCCAGTCTAGTACTGCAAATGTGACAAGTACGACTACTTTAGCTACAACACCAACGACTTCAGCTCCATCTGCTACTGCTAATAATCAGTTCACAGAGGTGAGTGAAGAATAGTAAGACTTGTTAAAAACAGTCAAAATTTAAAATCAAAACGACCAATTCACGAAAATACCAAGCAATAAGTGTTTGGAACATCTCAAATTCTCTGAACTTTTTAAATTTTTTGGTAGTTTATTGAATTCATCCAAACCATTGCTAAATACATCGTTTCATAGTTCATAACAATAAACTTATTGGAATACTGTGATTGAGAACCATTTATGATTCTATATATTAGTGTGCCAAGCACTGTCTAAGTACTCTAAGCCCTTTTGTGCACGTGAGCACTTTTTTTTTAAATCGATGTGATTAGTGGTCTAAGAGCACTTTATGAAACTCATTGCTCATAAAAAGTGCTTGTGATCACTCAAAAGTACTCGCAAGTACTCAATCTCTGATCCCAAAAACTCCTACATACCAGTTTTGAATAGAATCGGACCATAAATGCCAAAACTGGCGGCCATATTGTAACCACCATCTTGTTTTATTGACCATATAAAAAAGTCATCATCTATTATCACCAGAACAATGATCAGTTGCCGAATTTCAAGTTGATTGGATTACTAAAAGTGGTTCAGAATTGAAGTGCAAGATTTGACCCAGACGGACACATATAGTGTGTAGCATGAATTAAAGGAAAGAAATCATTTAATTTGATATAGTTGGCACCACATACATTAATTGTCTCTTAATTATCCCTCCATCTAGCTTACCTGTAATCTCGTAATAAACTAGTTGAAGTTTTCAAATTGTATTAGTCAGTTATTATACTTGATAATTACACAAATTGAAGTAAACAAAAACACTGGAGATGAAACTAAAATAGGTTTACAAAAACCACTACACTTGTTTCAGCAGGAAGTGTAACAAATATACACGGTACGCTACTGTTCTGCGTGTCATAAATAACTCTAGACGTCTGCACTGCAATAAAAATAATGAGAGGTGATTAATGGTAATTTATGCAACAGGCGATCAGCGCAATTATTGATTGATTTCTAGGTGGCGAACAGTTCCACTCAATTTGGTCTACTGTTTTCTTTATATAGGGAATAGTATTTATTCAATTTTCCGTTTTCATCCTTTATTCATTATGATACCATGTACTGATTTGAACTAACCCTATATATTGAGCTAAAGGTAGACATCTGCAACTGAGTTTGGATATACTATACTTCTAACTCCCTTTCTCAAAGAAGGTTAAAAACCCAATATTCAATATCTTCATTAATCTGTTACCTGTCTAAACTACACTAATGGAATTAACCATGATGTATATACCTGATTTGGAGTCAATAACACTGCATTATTCCTTCAAAAATTCATTCACTGACTATTGATGGTTCACACAAATTACCTGATAATTTTAAAATTAGAATCCTTGAATTTAATAATACTCTGAATTCAATTGGTATAATATGAAATTTAATATTGAACTATGTGGAATAGATTGGGATTTTATCAACTTGTGATTATGTCTCTCTATCAACTATCAAGACAAATATTTATTGTAACGTTATTTTTTTATTTTACCGAGATTATTTATCTGAGAATAAAGTATATTTTGATTGATATGCTGATGTGATGGTACATATTCAATGAGAGTGGAACCAACATTAGATTACCTGGTACATTCTTCAAGTTTAACTCTAAAGTCGTGGATAATGAGTTAATTGGCAGGTAACCAGGTCTTTGACAAGATTTCCCCTTGTCAGTTATTTTGGGTAAAATATGAGCATGTTATTGTTGTGTTGTCAGCACACAAAACACAATTAGCAGGGGCGATACAATAATACAAGTCGTTTATATAAACAATAAATAAGAACCCTGAGGAATACCATGGCAAATTTTCTTCAGATCTAACTTACTCCTTGATATCTATTTTCAAGATAATATTGCACTAGCTCTTACGTAGTAACCTAATATGTCAACCAATATAGGAGATTCACATGCAGAAGCCTTGGTTAGTTGACACAACGTCAAAGCAGTATATCTATTAACGAGTAGGTATTCAATAATATTGTATTAGCTGTCTTAATGCCATCTGTATATGAACTAATAATTTTGTGTGTTGGTCCATTACATCTAAAGAAGTTCTAACTATTGTTTTTCCAGTTTATGGCTAGAGTAGCGGCCGGAATGGGGAATCAAGAAACTGCGGTACCACCAGAAGAGCGATACCAGTCACAGCTTAACCAACTTGCTGCTATGGGTTTTCTTAACAGAGAAGCCAATTTACAGGCACTCATCGCCACATTCGGAGATATAAATGCTGCTGTAGAGAAATTATTGGCCCTTGGCCAGCTATCTATGAGCTAACCTTTATAAAGAATTCCCAAGAATTGTTCTCATATATAATTCCTTTTTCTTTATTATTGAATTGATAGTTTATTATATTATTGATGATTGTTTTTATAGGATCAAATATCTAGTTGATAGGTATAATACGAATGGCCTTTGGTCTGCAACTTTCCTTTTGTAGCAAGGGAGAAAATGTTAAATTTTTTTATTGTTTCCCAACGTTTATTCTCGTGTATCAATCCCTTTCTCTAGGTTTTTGGGATTGTATTTTTTCATCGATTCTGTAGAATCAAATTAAATGTACCGATGTTATGCTGTATGGTGAAAATGGCCTCGTTCTTCAACTCTTTCGAAGTAGAGGGAACAATTCTCTTTATTATGAAACTAATTTTAACTAGTGCCCTAGCTTTCTATTGTGCTCAGTTGAAACGATTGTGATCGGTCATTTTATTGCAGGAGAGGTAGGAAACAAGGTCATGCCAGTATTCTGTATATTTGAATCTTACTTGAACTTTGGGATTACAGGGTTTTCTAAAAGCCCATCCATATATTTCTGCAGGTGACTTCTCCCAGTGGACTAGCTCAAAAATCCCCATAAATGTGGGTCTATGGGTATATCATTTTCGAAATTTTTCAAATGAACATAAAGTGATGTAGAAATATTAACTGGTATTTTCGGGAAACCCTTGTATAATCAGTTTAAAATAACCCATTCCATAAAAAGTTGAATTAGACGATAAGGTTTCATCTGACCTGAATCTAAGTTTCCATGGAAAAGGAAGAGGTGTTTTTATTTTATGTATTTTTCTCTAATGTCATTGATAATTATTTGTCATTTAGTTTTTAATAATTCAAATTGTTCACTTCCAAAATGTTTCAAATAGTTTTATTCTAGTCAGGAAAACAAGCTTCTTTTAATGAAATTTTCAAATTTCTTTTATCGCATTGATGAGTCACATTTTTTAAATTATTGCTATTTGAATTATTATTTAGGAGAGAATTAAAGGGTTAAATAAAGATATTCAATTGAGTTTTTTCTTTATTCAGTTGTTTGTATATATTCATTTGGGGCCCATTCTTTATGGTAGGTAGGTGTTCTTTATCAAACTGATATGGGAGTCAAGATAATGCTGAATCAGTAGATTTACCAGTACTACCAGACAATTTTGTCAAAAGTACATTACATTGAATCTTCTCAGGCCTCTGCACAGGGGAACTTTCTGATCTGTTGATCTGTCTCAAGAGTTGGTCTCTTTTCCATTGCAATAAAAATGGGCAATTTTTTGGCTACACAACAACTATCTGATAACAATCAGCTTGAGTGTCTAGGACGTACATGGTCCTAGTTCCTTTGTATTTTTTGACATTTCAGTTGGCAGCAATATTCAACTATCATCGTGTAATGATAGGCGCGAGTATTTTTTGCGATGAACGCAGCTTCCTTGAATTTTCTCTTGTGATATCCATTCACGTGGATAATTTTATGCGTCCCTGGCATTCTGATGCTTCTCCAGTCTAGACAATAGGAATAGACGAGGAAAGTGTGTCATCACAAATGCCATACTTGTCAAAAACCGATTCCAAACAAAGAATTTTAGGTGATAGTCTCTGTTGATGATTTGCTGCTTAGTTTGTGTTTGGTTGTTTGGATTTTGTTTTCTCAGGCAAAAGAAGTTAAAAAACCTTATCGGAGTTATCGGACCAGCTGAATTAAACGGAGGTTTGTTTGGAATCAGTTTTTGACAAGAATGACATTTGTGACGTCATCACTTTCCTTGTCTATTCTGGATGCTCTGCAGTTTTCTCTGGCGTATGGTCGTCCACATTCCTGGGAAATTAAGTTTTTTGAATTGTGGTTTGTTGCCAGATTAATACTTCTCAGTGGTTCCAAGACATCACATGGTATCTAGAGGGTTCGTGGGTAATCTTTTTTTCTGCGTTTTCTTCCCGCTTTTTTATTGATTTTTCTTCTTCTCTTTCTTGATGTCCCTTGGTTCTTGTAGACTGTCTTCACAAATTCCTTTCCTCCCAGTGGTAATGTCCGATTTGAGTTGATTTTACATAACTATTTGCTGCACGATTTCATTGATATTACTTATAAATTTGGAGAAAGTAAAAATAAGAAACGAGATGTAAGCTTTGCCCGCAATGTTGACATTTCGAGCAAGCAAGCCCTATCAAAAACGAGCGAGATTTTGTTGTTGATAGGATTAACTCATGTCAATATTTGTTCGTTATTTTCGATTCTCATTTTTATCGTGAAAAACATTTTGAATGAAGACAATGACTAGAATATAGTTAAATTCGTTCCCGCTAGATGGCGAATGTTGATTAGTTACCTAATTCCATAGTTTTTAATTCGATACTTATTCAAATTTGAATAAAAATTGCTGAAGGTGTCATGAGTTGATATTAGTTTATCAGAAAGAAATTTTCTACTACGCTCCTTGTATGACTGTTTTTGATTGCAAAATTATGTGAATGAACTTCGTGGTATGATTCATGCATTAGAATATTGAGCAAATAAGTCTAGTAATGGAATTTTTGACTTGCTATCATTTCAAGTTGAGTTATTCTTAACCTTTGGACACTCACCTACGCAGGCAATGCCACTTCTTGCATCACTTGTTTTTGATTGGAAAAAATGTAAAGAAACATTGCCTGTACAAGCTAACTGCTGCTGATCAAAATAATCGTAATAATTGAATTTTTACTTCTGCCGCCATTTCAGGATAACTTAATAACTCAATCTTATATTATGAATACCAATGGATATTGCTAAACTAAAATTGCCTAAAAGTCGATTCAAAGACCCGAAATACTTTATATCAGTTCAACCAAAAAATTATAGATGGCATACGCTCGCAGAAAATTCTACGTATCTACCACCATAACGGTGTGTCGAAAATATTCTAGTTTATTAATGAACTAAAACTAAATGTCCATAAAACAAAAGCAATGATCATATAGCAAAAGAATATAAGTTGCAAAATCTGAGTAATTTGAATACAATCAATATCAGTGGTGAAAGTATCGAAATTGTATCTGAAATCAAATACACCTCGGATTTATTATTGACAATTCTTTGACATTAAACAAACATGCTGAGTTTATTATCAAAAAAGCTCTTTTTATTTTCTAGAGTTTCGAACTGTTTGAGTACTTATGCTAAAATAACGACTTACAACTGCATTATCAAACACATTTTGATTACTGTGCTTCTCTACTATTTCTACTCAATCAAAATAAACTGTCTCAGATGCAAAAACTCCAAAATCGCGGAATGCGTATGATTCTAAAATGCAGTCGCTATACTTCAATTTCTTATATGCTGAATCTCTTCAGTGGTTAGGTAGGCAGTAAAAAAAAGGTTATACTTTTTAACAATGGTTTTTATTTTTAAGATTTTCAAGGGTTTGCATCCAGCGTATTTTAATGATGATTTGATTTTAAATAGAGATATTCATCATCATATCACCAGAAACAGTAACAACTTCCATATTAGTAGAACAAATTCGAGAAGATGCATGAATAACCTATTTTTTAAAGGTTTGGATGAATTCAACAAACTCCTATATATTGAAAAATTCCAATAATGTTGTTAATTTTAAGAGTCTAGTGGCATTTTGAGATGATTTGTAATATTGTTATATATATTTTCATTACTTCAATTGTTTTAATATTATATCTTTATAAAATTATGTATATCTTTAATGATTATTTCAATGTTTGTAAATTATATTTTATCTATTTCAAATAAACTATACTACTATCAACACAAAGTTTGATGAAAAATTATTGATTAGAAAATGAATTGGTGTTTTCCAAAGTTGCAGGTCTCATTTGATTTGCCAATAAAACATTTGTAAATAGTGGTAATTGTTGCGATATTCACATTTACGCTACATAGGCCCTTTCATTTTAGGGCGATTTATTTTCATTATAAACAGAGACTTATTTAATGGTTATAATTCTCAATGATTCTTGAGTAGATAAAATTGGAATGGTCTGTACTGTTCCAATAGAGAGTATATAGAATAAGTCTGTACTGTTCCCATAGAAAGTATATAGAATAACGTTAAGCGCCAAACCTTTCAGTCTCTATTCAAACCAGTTTCACAAATCACAGATAATCGGTTCTCTCCGAATCGAGACCACAGAAAGTGATCGAGACTAGTTCACAGATTTAAACATTATGATGCAATGTGTACAGCTTGGCAAATCTATCTGTGCCTCTGAATATTGGGTGCGCGGTAGAACCAAAGAGTAGGGGTCTATAGACAAGAGAGATCACATGAGGTATTCATGAATGAAATAGTAAAATCGTATCGGAATCCTTGAATCAACTGTCATTTCCATTTCATTCATAAAATTCAAAATCTGGTTGGATTCTGGTGTCACCAATCACGAGCCGGGAAACAGGTCATGTGACATCTTCGTCAACGTCACAAGATTTTAAGAACCTAATGAAGAAGAAGAAGAGCAGAAATAACGAGATTGGAGGTTATGTTATAAACATAACCGCTATTATTTGACAGAAATTTTTAATAAAAAATAGTTTTTGATAAGATCACAGATTACATACACCCCTACTGTATGTAATCTGTGATAAGATATTGTAATATTAAGCGCGTTCGGTTTTTGCGTCCGACTGCTCAGATTACTCTGCATCGTTCGTTTATTTCAACCGATTGTAGGGGAGGTAAATCTTGATCGTTCGGTTTTTCAAATCTATCCAGTCCGAGATTGATTTGTTTGCTCGGAGAATTTTGGCAGACGAGTACGATTAATTTGGAAGTGTGAGGTTATGGATCCCATCAAAAATAATATTTTCATTTTCCGTAACAAAAACTAGCATTGTTTTTTGTATATTCACTATTGAAATCCTCAAAAGGTTCAAATTTCAAACTTAAAGATTCTTTACGAAAAAATCGATTCAAATTTGAATGTGCTTATTGGTTAACAGCATGTCAAAGTCAAACCTACGTCCATTTCGTTCTTTTATTACCGATTTATTCGACTAATCTGTGGCCACGTGATTAAAATCTGCTCAACTCTGAGATCATAATACCGAACGCGACTATTATGTGACTATGTTGAAGGTTTTATGCATTAATTGAGGCGGAGAGCATCTTCAGTTATTTCACTTTTTATTTGTATGTGCTGGCCACTGCATTTGTACCTATACAGCTTGTGTTTGTTTACTCATCGAATATAATTGTTTAAATTTTTGATTTACATTATATGCAGAGATGAATTATTTCAAAGGGTTGCTTGTACCCTACGAAATTGAACAGTAGAGGTTACATGACCTGGGACAAGTTTGAAATTACATAAGTGCGTGCTAATCTAAACCACTGAAATATAAATATAACTTTATATTTCAGTGATCTAAACAGGGAAGATTTTTAGGAGTGTTGTCATTTACTGTCAATGTTAAATCACAGATCAGAGAAACACTGATTTGTGGTTAAATGTACAACATAGTTTTTATAAAAGCCGAGTTTGCTTGAACCTAAACACTGAGAACCAAGTAATTAAATGTAAATTAATCAGTGACTTATTTACGACAAAATTCTTCAAATTTTTTATTGTCTCACTAATCTTTATGAATAAACCATATGGTTAAGAAGGACCTGATAACTTTTGTAGCTATTTCAAACTATAGAAGTGTATCCCATGATCATGTATCATGTTATTACAAGTAAGAGTAACCTGTTTGGCTACGGTGGAGTTTGATACACACTTTTACCTCAATTAACCAGGTATTTATAGTCATGAAGTGAATTCATTGTCTACTTTATTCGCTCTGTCTTAGCAGTAATCGAACATTGACATTCGATAGACTTCAAGAATGTGCACTTCTGGTTCTGATGTCTTAGGAAAAAGGCATTATTTTTTAAAATTTCATTGAAGAATAACATCTTTGTTTTACAAAACTAGTTTTTACCATATACCATTAACAATAAATTATATTTCTGTTACAAGTGAAGTACCTACCTACAGTACAGTAAAAAAATATCTAAAATTTTAATTGTTTTATTTTCAATGATCCCTGGTGATGAAACACACTGCACAAAGGTGTTCAAATGCAATATTTTAAAATTTTTCATAAAGTTGTTCACTTGTTTTTCCAGTAGCTTTTGGTCCGCCTCCTTTGTATCATATACCTCCTGCCCTTGGCCGCAGTGGAGGGCCTGATACGGGCCCACTCACGTTCAAACCAAACCTCCTGCCCTTTGGTTTCCTACCTTCAGTTCACTAACAATTTTGACAGTAAATAATTCTTTGGAAATTTCTTCCTTCATTTACATGTCCTCAAATGAGCGTTCTAGTTTAGCCTTTCCACTCTCAATTTCTCTTATTTCCATCGATTTGGACTGGAAAATATATCTGACAGAGATTCCAAAAATTTTTTGTGTGTTAACTTTACTAAATAACTCAACTAGCTTTTCCTTGGTGTTTCTGAAAAAAGGGTGTTTTATGTTTGGGTATGACACTCTGAAGCTGTTGAAAGATATTTTTGCATTTATTGATCCACTTTTGTAGTTACTTCTGACTATTTGTCTTTATCAACCCTTGACTTTTGAAACCAATTCAACCTAGGGATTGCAGTTCGACTTAAATTATGATTAATGATGTTATTTGAATATAATTGTTTTCGCTTCTCCATTTTATCTCCATCATCACAAGCGAGTTTCCGTTGAAGAACTCGTTCAACATCTTTCGGATCGGGAAATTAAAAAAATCGTATCTTTTCCAAACTACGCGAGCTAGAATAAAATCTGTTAGGGCAGTCTTTAACAGAGCACTTGAGCCATTTCCAGTAGTTCTACCTTCCATGAGGACATGGAAATATTAATATCAAATGGGTTAATATTAATTCTACTTGGATTTTAGTCAATTTTCTTTAAAATAAACGTTAATTTTTGTGAAAAATCACTAGAAAATAGTAGGACTTCAGGAAAAATCAAGCAGCCTGGGGTGCAATTACGAACACTCGATCCGTAGTTTGTTTGACATATGTCAGATTTTAGCAATTATGAAAACCAATACAATTCAAAATATATTGCAACTTGAGTCGATATCAATGGTCCATATGGTAGATATAATTCCATTCTATCTCTAATCAAAGAAATTTCATAATTTCGATTTCGTTTCGAATCGAGAACATACATCGTTCTAGCCTACGTATCGTGACAGCTCTCGTATCGAGTGTTCATAATCCTACCCCTGATAGCAACACATTATTCTGATATTTGACAGACAAAAATAAACATCGTAGTAAAATTCAAGGACATTGGCGCATTTTCGCGCCATTTTGGGAATGATCTCTCTTGTCTATGACCCCTACTCTTTGGTAGAACAGCCGCTGTCCTTGCCGATTGAAGTTGGTAACAGATATTTACCATCTCTGTTTATCGTTCGCGCATCCCAGAATCACAGTAGATTTGCCAAGCTGTAAGTATTCTGTGGATGCTCCTTGGCCAAGTGAGAGATGCCGTTTTGTCCTTCTCTTGATATCTGGGTATATTTATTTACATCGTGCCTTGGATCATGCTAAGACGGGACATTGTCGGGTATTTCCGTTGTCACTTTGTTTTAATGTACCTTTCATTATTTATTCTTGTTCACTAATTACATAAACGATGAGGACGTCACTGCTTGCAGGATATCATCATAACTGATCTCTCCTCACCACCCTACAACATCATAGCGTTATGTAGCTTTCACAATAATATGTGTTGTGCGTATAGAGACGGAAAATAAATCTTTAATTGTTCTGAGCAGGCAACAAACAAAATCAATAACAACGGGCCTCAACACTCATGCATATCATATCATATCATAAATATCGAACAGTACGTAAAGGTAGTGGATATGTTTCGGAAAGAGAAGATGGGTTTCGATACAACTTCCTGGGCACTTCATTATAAACATAAAAACGGACCTAATTGAAAAGCTAATTCAACTTTCTCAGTATATGGGTGTGAACATAAAGGATGAGTATTTGGATTATATTACTGTGATCCAAGGTTTGTCAATAGGTTTGACAGTTACCTCTAACCCAAACAAGTAAAAATTATTGCCTTTTGTGATAGTCGAAAAAGCAATAATAATAATAATAATAACTCTCTGGTAACACTCTTCGCTTGAAGTTGATTGGAGTAACAATCAGTGATGTTCATTGAAGTAGATTAAATGAGGGGTGGAACTCTCTAACTTGTATCGCATAGCGACAACGAAGCAAATCATACGCTATCACTTTGAGTACAACGAAAAGTGATAGCATATGTGCTTCGTTTCCTTCATTTCTCTTCGCTATCGCGAGTTACAGACAAAGAGACTAACAAGGAGGGTTTAATAATCTCTAGCCAATCAGAATCTTGTAGCATCAACGCGTCATAGTGACGTACTTGGATATGAGTACAGAGTCGAACTCGAACCAAGCAACAAAACTGTCAGCAGTAACTCTCATATACCAAGAACTAGTCCGTCATATCTATAGAGAACGGCGGCCATGACACGTCCAACTACGTCACATTTCGTTACAAATGTTCTTTCATCCTTTCTACTAGTGTCCTTATTGTCTTATGGGGATTAAACTCTCCTTGTTAAATTTTAGTCTCCTTGAGTTACAGAGTCTCACTCACGTTAGTTATGCTAGTGTAAAGTACTCCGCCAGATCAAGAAACTCGTGCAGTGAGTGAATTATCAATTTGAAAGGAGCAGCATGAGTGCAGATTGGAGATGAGAGGAATTACACGTGTTAGAGAGAGATGAACAGATGTAAAATTGCTGCTTTGATCCAAGGAGACTAAACATTATTTAACAGGAGAGTCTAATCCCCATCAGACAATGGGGACACTAATAGAAAGAGATGAAAGAACATTTGTGACGAAACGTGACGTAGTTGGACGTGTCATGGCCGCCGTTCTCTATAGACAGTGACAGACTAGCTCTTGCGGTATATGAGAGTTACTGCTGACAAGAGTGGAGTTTTGTGATGTGACGGTAGGTCGTACCGCCCATCGTATCCCACTACGCCCCGACACCGCTCACGGCACCTACCTTACGGTCTATCCGCAGCGCGGCTGCGAACGCAGTGGGGATTTGGATACGCCAGATCAGCGCGCTTAGGCTGTGCAACGACACAGTCAAGCTACCATTTGCATATTACCAATGGTGAGGCCGTATACTGAAGTATACTACTGGCTCTGCAGTGTCAGTGCCCGAGCAAATTTAGCGTTGCTCACACGCCGAGATGGGCTTTGCCACCCACCCCAACCCTAAGGGTGAGGGCATTGATCACCTCTACCGAATTACGGTATTGTTTTCCATTGTCCTATCCAGCGAAACCCCCGCCCCCTAGAGGCCAACACCTTATGGAAGGGCATCAAGTTTCCTTGATGGGGCTCCCCTTCCCCCTAGGTACCCATGTTAGTCAGATTCCTCCGACAACGTTGATGGGTCGCCGTCTGCAGTCGTTTTCACCCATACTGCATGCCCATGTCAGACTGGATCCCTCCAGCCTACGTTAGATGGGTAACCGTTCGTGACTTTTCAGCCGCTACCATGTTGACTGGACGAGGACCCACGGCTTTCAACCAAAGGTGTTTGGAATCACCGTGGGCACTCCTCGCCCGACGCCGAGGGCACATGGTGGACCCCCGGCCCAGTTACTGCTGACAGTTCACTGAAATGAAATTATAATATGATGATGATGATATTATAATTTCATTTCAGTGTGACAGTTTTGTTGCTTGGTTCGAGTTCGCCTCTGTACTCATATCCAAGTACGTCACTATGACGCGTTGATGCTACAAGATTCTGATTGGCTAAAGCTTATTAAACCCTCCTTGTTAGTTTATTCTCTTTGGCTTTGATCCGATGTATTTACACAAATGAACAAACCTTACGCTTTGAAAAATTATAATAAGAAGAAGACTTCTTGCTACTTGAACTCCATTTTGATCTCAAGGCCATTGTTACTCGAATTTTTTTATTGAGCTGTGGTACCTCTACCGCAGGACGTTGGTTGTGGTTGTGAATTATATAAAAATTAAAAAAATTGAGTAAAAAGTTTTCAGGTCGTTAATTTCCGTCTTTCAGTTGTTGATGCCGTACCCAAGGTGTTTGTTTCTTTTTCCAGAGATACAGTATTTGTATTAAAAACTGTAATTTGTAGTAGGAATGTGATTACCATTTTTGCGACCAAAAATCTAAGATGTCCAAAAATAAATTAAACTTAACACTGCCTCCTGGTTCGATTGACCAAACACCTACAGTAACACCGACCTCGTTTCCTGAAAAACCTGCAGTGTAAGTCTATGCAGCAATATTAATGCAAAGTCTCTTACTTATGCTCCTCTTTCAGAACCAACACCAACAATAGTATTGATAACTTGACTGCACGTTTGGAAGAATTAGATATGGATGATACTCAGCGCAAAAGAATAGAAGTATTTTTGTGCCAAAAGGAACAGATAGGTGGAGAGTTTGCAGATGATGATTTTGAAAAACTAGGAGAACTTGGTTCTGGTAATGGTGGAGTTGTAACTAAGGTTCGACACAAAAGTGGTCTGATAATGGCAAGGAAGCTCATTCATCTGGAAGTGAAACCAGCAATAAAGAAGCAGATCATCCGTGAACTAAAAGTTTTGCATGAATGTAACTTCGCACATATTGTTGGTTTCTACTGTGCATTTTATAGCGATGGTGAAATTAGTATCTGTATGGAATACATGGATGCTGGTTCTCTTGATCTAATTTTGAAGAAGGCGGGACTGATTCCAGAGAACATACTAGGAAAAATTACTTCTGCAGTATTGAAAGGTTTGAGCTACCTAAGGGATAAGCACGCTATTATGCATAGAGATGTGAAACCCAGTAATATACTGGTAAACAGCAGTGGAGAAATAAAAATATGTGATTTTGGTGTTTCTGGACAGCTGATTGATTCAATGGCCAATTCATTTGTAGGAACTAGAAGTTATATGTCAGTAAGTGGTTTCAAAACTGCTATTTTGTGTACCTTGTATCTAGATATGGTTTTTCAATGTTTATAATATCACTCATTTTCCAGCCAGAGAGGTTACAGGGAACTCACTACTCAGTTCAAAGTGACATATGGTCTTTGGGATTATCCTTGGTGGAAATGGCCATAGGAATGTATCCTATCCCACCTCCAGATGCTAAAACATTAGCGTCCATCTTCGGTCCAAGGAACGACTGTGAGTCTCCAGACCACACAAAGGGTCCTAGACCAATGGCAATATTTGAACTCCTTGACTATATTGTCAATGAACCTCCCCCTAAGCTACCGTCTGGGATATTCACGGATGATTTCAAAGACTTTGTTGATAGGTGTTTAAGGAAGAATCCTGATGATAGGGCTGACCTCAAAACTTTGATGGTGAGTAGAACAAATTATATTATTAAGGATTCAATGCAATGATGTTTCAATTGTTACTTCGAAGTAATGTGTAGTGTGAGCAAGAAATTAACAAGTTTTATTTTTAGAACCATGCCTGGATTAAAAAAGCAGAATCAGAGCATGTCGACATAGCAGGATGGGTTTGTAAAACTATGGACATACAACCTCCGAACAAATAAATATTTTATAGGTGTTTTTTATATTCTAATAGTTGTGAATATTTTTTTGCTATAGTTATAGAAGAATAGAATTTCTTTAATAATCGAAATGCTTTAAAAGACAGTTCCGCCATGATCACCCAATCAAGATTTTTAGAATAAAAATGTCCAACTGTCTTCAAAATACAAACATTGTCCTACGATTTGAACCCTTTCAAAGTTGTAGTAATTCGAAAAAATGCATTTCCTTACTCCACCTCAAACTAGATTTTATCAATATTCCATATAAAACAAACAAAATTCTGTTTCAGATCAAATGGGGAACCAGAAATGTCTTATTTTTCCAAAGTAAAATCAATTGATTTTTTGTAAAATTTATTAGAAATCTCAAATGGTTTCAGGTGTCTATGATGTTAAAACTTAAATTTTTGAATTATCCAAAAAATAATCAAAATTTAAAAAAAATTGATATTTGTGTCAAACAATGGTAAAATTATCCAACTAATTAATATCACGATCAATGGAAAAAATGTAGACTAATTCAAGAAAATTCCATTTCATCCACCTGACTGTACTTCCTGTTGGACTATGGAAGAACAGTTAAGGATGCTTTTATATTTATTTTAGGAAGACGCGGTGGGTTTAAATTTTTACTTATTTTATTATGTACCTGAATATAAATTTTCAGCTGGTTACTTCAATTTTGAGTGGCAACAGATTTATAGTTTCAAAATGAAATATTAGCGATCAATTATTATTGTTTTAAAATGTTTCGAAATACCTCAAATGTTTGTTGAATTATAAAATCTCTGAAGTATACACAAGGTGTTCCAAAATTCATGTTATGTGATTCACTGTATCATATCAGTTTGATGAATGAAAACAGATAATTTTAGTGAAAATTGTGGAAAAATTGCTTTATTAAATGTTTCATTTGAAAAGTATTTACCTTGGCGTTTTTTTGAAGATTAACATTGTACGTTTTCAGAGTATTTAGAAAGAAAACTTCATTCAGAACTATAAATAATACTTACTCCCTCATAAATGAGTGTATGTGAGTGTACCCAGAGGCATAGCCTGTGTAGGTAGAGAACGACTATTATTATTATTATTTGCCGTGTTTAAATTAGAGCAAAGTTGAGCAGTTATAAAAAAAACGGAAATTTGTAATTTTTATTTTTTCCATATAAAATCAAAAGAACTAGACTTTTTCACTAGGACATTCTTAAGGCACTTTTTTAAGGAACTAAATTTGCCATCTTATTTTCCAAGGCGTTCTTGATGCCAGAGTTACAACACTCAACTTTTGTTTTTATCAATGGTGCTATATTGAATTTTTCCATTTTTGTATTTTTTTTCCTAACTATAATATCGTACGATATGATTGAATCTTTCGTGTTGATCAATATTGGGAAAGAATCGTTTTTGCGAAGAGTGCTTTGAAAAATACGCCAACAAGTTTGTTTACCAATCCAAATTTTGACAGTTCAGTTAAATATTCAAGCAGAACTCTTGAATTATTTCAAGTTTATCTACAAAAATCTCGTTTTTAAGTGAAGAAACGTATTTCCAGCAGTACTCAGAAAGATACCAACAAGCTCAGAATTATTTTCTATTGTTCCATAGGAATTTAGCCGATTATTGTTCTTTTGTAAATCCTAGACGACGGTCAACGATAGAAAGAATGTAAATGAATGGCAGTTTTGCAAGCGGTGAGTGAAACCTAGTATTCAAATCTGTTTCGATTCAAGATTATCGTTCACTTTCCACACGGGAAGCTGCAACAAATTTTGAATATCGCATAAAGTAGTATGGAGGACTAAAGAAACAAATTTTGTCTATTCAAAATTAACATAACGCAAGTTCTCCATCCATAGGAGATGGTGGTAGAGTTTTCTAGATTTGTATTGAACCAGTTGCAGCAAAGTCCATTTTTTTTGCAAATTATAGCGTTTGAATTTATTGTGTATTAGGCTGCAATACAATGGCAACCGTAACAAGACACGCGACTGACGGTTGTGTATTTGAAATTCAACTGTTGTTCAATTTGAAATAAGAATCATTCATATTTATTCAGACTTTCACCAAAGAATATATCTACAATACTGAGATATTCTTTGCTTTCATACTCTTGAATTTTCAAACCGTCTAACTGACAATTGAAGTAAAAGGTGTGCCAAATAGTCAATACCAATAATTTTCTGGTTATCACAATTTACAGCAGTCGTCTTCACTCGGAGTACGTCGTTTTTAAAGTCCCTGTGATTTGCTAGTGGTAAGAACATAACGCAGAAAGTATGTTTTATGCCTTAGCTTGCTCATACCCTTGCGGATATTCTCAACTTTTTTGCTATACGGCGAAACAATAGACGAGGAAAGTGTGTCGTCACAAATGTCATTCTTGTCAGAAACTGATTCCAAACAAAGAATTTTAGGTGACATTATCTGTTGATTATTTGCTGCTTTGCTTTTTACTTTTTGTTTAGTTGTTTGTATTTTGTTTTCTCAAGCAAAAGAAGTTGAAAACTTTAACGGAAACAATATCGGACAAGCAGATTTAAATTCGTCGGAGGTTTGTTTGGAATCAGTTTTTGACAAGAATGACATTTGTGACATCATCACTTTCCTCGTCTATTGCGATGAATGATGAATCGGGTAATTTTTCAGTATTTGGGGTTAGATATTACCGAAAAATGACGATTCATCATTAAACCAAAAAATATCTACAATAGTTCAGTATTGTAGATATTCTTTGATTAAACCGCAATTTTTTCGCTGTATGAGTCAAATCGCAAAAAAATTGCGAATATTCGCAAGGGTGTGAACCAGCCTTTACCTTGAGTTCTAATACAAATATAATAAACACTAGAACACCTATGAAACCTATGAGTTTGCGCAATAGAGCGCAAGTGTCGCCAGGGACGGTCTTATGATTTTTGACTTCCTGTTCCTGAATCTGGTATAAGTTGTCGGTAATACCATTTTCGATATAATAGAGTTTTCCTTTAATTAAATATACAGTAAACAAATGATTGACTTCTTGAAAATAGAAATATTGAGTGTAGGTCTTCTGTTTTGTGCTTTTTCGCGACCAAGTAGGGAGAAATTATTGTGATCGTCAAAAAAATCAAATTTGATATTTTGATGGGAATTGATTCTATTTCACTCAATCAGAAAAAAACACACTATTTGTGTGTCCATCGGCTTCGCGCCTAAACCATTGAGCATCTGAATGTTGAAGTTGGTTTTCATGAATATTTGAGTAATTG
Source organism: Chrysolina oricalcia (assembly GCA_944452925.2). Taxonomy (NCBI): domain Eukaryota; kingdom Metazoa; phylum Arthropoda; class Insecta; order Coleoptera; family Chrysomelidae; genus Chrysolina; species Chrysolina oricalcia. The sequence continues at coordinate 9,626,157 of OX101809.2, read as the reverse complement.
GGGTGTAGTGGCCTTTGTGTTCAAGAGATTATGAATGATTCTTAATGTATGTGGTGATTTTGGATTATATTATGGGATGAGATAATCTACTTCTACAAATTGATTGATTAATTAATTAGTTCTTAATGCAATAAGTATGTAATAATAATAACAAAGGCTTTTATTGACAAAAGACATTACAATTTTTTTTACATGAGTTCAAATTACTTGTCGACTCTTATTGTTATCACTCTTCCACCTTTATTGTTGAAAAATATAAGTCCTTGATTGGAGATATAAAATTAGGAAAAAAACTCTGTCAAATATAGTTTCTCGGGTAAAAAAACTCTATTTTTGAATTCGGTCAGAGGTTCTCATTTATCATTGTAAATGTAATGTTGAGATAAATAAATATAAAAAGTCAAAAATTCAAAATAATTGTTACAGGATTTTTGATTCACATTGTTTTAAATAAGGAGAAATGGTAGGATCGGAGGAAAAAAGACTATAATAATTTTCAACACATTTTATTTTGTAATCAAACGAAAATTGTGGCATTTTGTTTCAAAATCTATTGATGGGAAAATAGAATCAATTTTGTAAGTGTTTTTTCTCTTCAGTTCACCTCTAATTTTCTCAGTTTGCGACATTGCAATATTGAAAAATCTGATTCTGGTGTGAATTCTTGTTATTGCTTTTATCATTTTCATTTTGTGACTCACCAATGAAATTAAATGATAAAATTCCCCATCTTCGATTAACATGTCGTTGACATCAATGTCATATTTTTTCATAATGGACATATCATTCAAGTTCGCATAGATTGGTGTTATCCAGATTCACACTGAACAACTGCTAAAACTTAACAATGCCAAAACTCAGAAGTTTGATACGCCACGGTAGGATTTTAAGGCGGTATTGCCAAGTTTACTGGACTTCCCACAATTACCTGCCCTGTGGGAACACTAATAGAAAGAGATGAAAGAACATTTGTGACGAAATGTGACGTAGTTGGACATGTCATGGCCGCCGTTCTCTATAGACAGTAACGGACTAGCTCTTGATATATGAGAGTTACTGCTGATAGTTTTGTTGCTTGGTTCGAGTTCGACTCTGTACTCATGTCCAAGTACGTCACTATGACGCATTGATGCTACAAGATTCTGATTGGCTAGAGCTTATTAAACCCTCCTGTTAGTTTAGTCTCTTTGCCCTAACCACAGATGATATTGCGAACTTCATATTATGAAACACGAAAAAAAAACAAAAAACTTGGCAACGACGTGACCAGAAACAGCAATAATGCGCAAGTGCAAAGATTGGTCATCATTCCCTGTGAGGGGTCATTTAACTGAATCTCGGACAGCGTGTTTGGCGTTCTAGTGTTAATTATATTTCTGTTTCTACTGTGAACGTGTCTATACGCAAGATTCCAATAGCTTAAATTTCTTGTGTTACCTTTACCCTGCGTTTACATAAGCTTCATCAAGGCATCAAGGACACTTTGGAAAATTCGATGACAGATTTAGATTCATTGTAAAAAAGGGCCTCATTAAAAAAGTCTAGTTCTTTTCGTTTTTGCTTAAAAAAATGGAAAAAGAAAATTAATTAATTTCCGTTAATTTTTGAATTTAGTAAACGTTAAGACTTCATATAGGTATGTGTTATTTGTCTCGAGTCGGATAAGTTTTTTATTTGAGAAAATTCTCGGCAGGGGGCGTTGTCTTTTAGGACCCCCGCAAACTCATTGATTTGACTTTAGGGTGTCCGAAAACTAGAATTTCCCGAAAGTTTTGACGCACAAGGTTAACGCTTCATGTTCAATATTTTTATTAAACGTTTATGAAAAAATCTGCTGTAAGGGGATCTATGACGTCACAAGCCAGACCAAATGTTTTACGATTTTAATACAGGGTGTTTAGTAAACATATGCCGCTAAAGAGGTTATGCCCTGGACCATTCTAAGAATATTTTGTCCTTTGATGATTTTTAAAACCGTCTTCGTTTCGGATACAGACTCTTTCAAAAACAACATCAAGGTCGTTTCTTACTGAGTTACACCCAGTACTTATCCGATTTCGCAAGTCTTCCATATTTCAGACCGGAGTAGTGTAAACTAATGACTTTAGAGGGCCTCATAGAAAATAATCCAGGGGGTTCAATTCCGGGAATCGAGCAGGCCAATCCAGCTCTCTCCGTACGTTACAGTTAAAAACTCACGAGGAACCACACTAAAATGCACTAGTGCAATGTGCCTGTTTCATGAAGACATTCATGAATACTTTGGAAGGGTTTTCTGTCAGGAACATTAAAATCAGGAAATCGTTCAATGTACATCAGCCTCCTAGCTTGTAATTAAGTCTATAAATGAAGTGCATGTCAGTCATATCTGCGGCGTGTAGCGATTTATGATAGAGGACTTCACGAACAATAGTTTCACTCTCAAATACAGAACAAATAGCCAAACGTCACTCAAACAACTTCGACAGATAGGTATTCAACTTAAATTCACGTTTCTGTGATTATGGGGTGTCATTACAAGGCCTATGTTGATGTCTTTCGCATATTTCCGCGACGGTGCATTGGAAAATGAATGATATTAGCACAGTTAGAAGCTAACTTTTTTAATGACCATGACATTTATTATAAATTCAGGTTGACATATTATTAGCATCCACAATCGAAAGTTAACTAGGAATCTACTCCTGGGTATTTATTATGCTCAACTAGAGTACAGACAGGACGGTGTGTTATTTGTTTCTGGAATAGTTCAGCAATGGCACAGAATGTAGGTATTCATTTTCTAATGGCGCCTATTATGCTGTATTGCAAATATCTCAGCAATAAAAAGTTGTGATATACTTTTAAGGAGTTAATTAAAGTGCGCATCCCCCTATGTTTCTGGAAAATGTGTTTGTGAATATAAAATAGGTCAGTTTTGACAATGAATGAATGCGTTCTTCCTAGTAATGCCAGGAAAGTAACTTTCCGATCTCCCTTATACATTGGAACAAGAATTTTAAAAAAGACCTGATCAAAAGACATTGATCTGTTCTAACATTTTTTTGAAACGTTTAATTTATTATAACATTGACAGCAGTTATTTTATTCAAAATGTATATTTCTTTCTATTCTATATATTCCCTCCTTCCTAACTTGCTCACAATTCCCATATAATTTATATTATTATCTATGGCAACATATTATATTCATTGTAAAATACTTTTATGCAATGTATCTGTATCAGAATATTCTATTCTTAATAAATAAATATTGTTATAAAAGAAACGGAACAAATGTTCATAAAATACATCACGAATATGCTGTTCCAACTTTTCTACAAAAAACTGACCAAATATCTTGTGAATACGAGATAATTTTTTTCACGCTAATACAAAATTTATCGGAAAAACCTAATATAAAAACATGGTTTGTCACATGCTGCTGATTGGGCTAAATTATTTGTTAGAGGAGAGTACGTTTGGAATGGAAACAAAAATAGTTGAAATTTGATTTCATTTAATTTTCAGGAACTAGTCATATATAAATTAAATATACAAAAATATTTAGTAGATCAAGTATTTACATTTAAAATATTGTGACAGTGAATTAAAAATACGTAATTTCAACATGAACTAAAAACAACTTTATATATTTTCATAACCAAAGTTATGAACCAAACAAAATAAACATTAATATGATTGTTAACTTTTACGATTTATGTACAACAGAAATCCTAAAAATACTGAGATGTATTTTACATTAATAGGTGTATGAAAAAATTAAATAATTCTGGTGCATAAAACTAAAAGTATATTTTGTACATTTGGTTTCACATATCCTTTAGCTTAGTTCAGGATATAGTAAGAGTTAGAAGAAACTTGCATGCCATCTATAATTTACTTTAACCTTAATATAATCAATAAAAGTAGCAGTCTTCAATGGGGTTAACATTAAATAACATAATTCATTATCAACAAATTGAACACAAGTGTAGCCACACACCGAAATGGGCAATGCCAAAAGTAATCACCGGTCAAGTCTACTGAAAATGTAATTATCTTCACCCCCAAGATACCTCTTGAATGAGCTACAGCCGATAAAAACTGTCAAATACTGTCATTCTGTGATTTAAAAAACGACAATAACAAATTGTTATGCTCTTGCTGCGACTCGAGTTTTAGATTTTATATCTTCAATGAAAAAACTCTGAGCTCCAGCCTGCCTGCACCCGTATTTATACAAATAATCATAATAATATAATTTTAAAAAGCATTTGAGTGAAAGCGAGGTCTTGTGAAATCAAATATTGAAAAAACACATGCATTAAAACATATGACATTCTTTTTTGTAGGTAAACCTTTTTCAATTGGACATCACAAAAAACTCATTAATTTACAACATATTCCTTTATAAGAAAAAAACCGGCACTAGTCATTTAATTGTTCAACATGATTTTTCGAAGATTAAGATTAATTTTTATGTATGTTTCATGTCATTACGTTTTGCTCATTATTCTGCTCCAATTCTACAGACCTGACCTTTAAAAACATTAACTTTTGTACTTTTTCCATTTTTGATCAAAACAAAATGTGAAAACTCCTGCGAATTTACGTTTTCTACAATAAAAAATATGCACCTTCGCACCAAAGAATACAATATACGTGAGATTCTTCGCATACTCTAAATCGCCAGTAAACACTTTCCAAGGACCACGAAATTTTTTCGTTTTGTGTCATTTGGGGGGTGGGGGGATCACATAAAAAACTGTTATTTCCCTTATTTAGGCATATTTAAACATTTGACGATACATTTGAAGGCACTCGAGAAATATTTTTTTTTGCGTTTCGTAATAGGAGTTGGGGGAAAAAGAGGAGGGGGTAAGAATTTTTTTATAAAACAGCACAATATTGTGCAACAATGAAACAAGTGAAAATATTGTTAACGGGTTCAAAAATAAATAGTCTAATCTGCGCAAGGGAGATTTCAACGCACCCTAGCAGCAAAACTGCTAATTTTTTTAGGTTGGCGCAATGATAACATTGGCTGAGAATTACATTGACTACATCATACCAAAAATTCAAAAAAATCCACCGGGACCCAAATTTCATAAGGAGTTTGCGAGGTCCTTTATAAACCCTAAAGATGATGCCCGATAAAAAACACTGCTTCACCGAAAAGACTACCCAAGCCCTGGGGCTGGAACCAATTTAAATTTGATCACGCTAAATTACTGGTTCTGGCAAAAAATTGAGTTTTTAGATTTCATTAACTTCTTTGTTGATTCAACTTGGAAAGATTGTTCAACATAGCAACATTTCTTCACTTTTGGCACATCTTCGGTGCGTTCATTGAATGAGATTCAAATCATTTCCTAATGAAAATTAGAAGAAAAAAAAATTTAAATTTGTTTCTACGAAACTCCCAGGTTTTCGGAGAAACCCCCTCAAAAGCAGCAGAGCTTGTGCGAGCAAGGGAGATCCGGGACCTACAGTTTAAATAAAAGTGGAATCCGAACCACTTCAGTCCCGTGACAGGCATCCGGGGATCGAACCCGGGCCGCCTGGATGGATGACAAGCACTCTAACACCACGAACACTACGCTGAGAGACAAACATTTACCAGCCTCCTCAATATCGGACAAATTATGGTTACATCATCGGCGAATTCTTGCCACTCAAGACCGGAGCACCCTTATAAACTCTACATTTTCCAACCGATTGTAATGATTTTTTTTTTCATCGGGTAGACATTCAAAAAGTGTACGAGGGTACCAAATTTCATGAATAAATTTCCATTTCCAGGGCCAACTAATCTGATTTTTCAAGGTAAAAAATCTAAAAAATTCGAATCGGTTGAAAAATGTAAAGTTTATAAGGGTGCTCCGATTTTAAGTGGGTCACACTGTATGTTGATTTTATATAATTTTACAAATACTACAATGACACTGATACCCATATCTGTCATCATTTAAAAAATGTATCATGCCAAAAACGAATAATTTAGTCATATAAGAAGGTGGATACTAAATTATGTCATTAATATAAACGTGCGTCCTAACTTGCATATTGTCAATTATGCGTTGTTCAAACGTATGAAATCACAGAACCTTCATAAATATTCTTAATAGCCATGACCGACGATCAAAAATCGATACTGCCCAAGTATGCACTTACTTCAAACAAAAATGATAATATTTCTTCTAACCATTTTTGTTCTAATCATATGAAGAGTTATCAGAGTGAATATGACTCTTAGTTTTGATACAACGCTGTTTTGTGAATGAACAGCGCCCCAAAGATGTTGTGCTGCCTCCTTCGACATCACGATTCATGTCTTTTTCCGTCGGCGATCCCAAGGTCAAGCTTGAAAGACTAGATGAAAGGTTCATATTCGAACTCACACTCAACATCGACGGGTACTGAGTTAGTTCTCCGTTTTCTGCCTCAGTTTCTTCAGTTGGAAGGCAGGTCACCACCATTGCTTCGAGGCAATTCACAAACAGCTCACTGCTCTCAGCCATGTTGTTGTACTGCAAAGAAAGATCTTTTTCATTCAGATTAAATACAGAAGATGCACGCTCAAATTCAAAACAAAATTATTTATTTCAAATAGTGAAATATCCTTACAATATTTCGGATTTGCTATTTTAAATACTTCTACATTTTGCCTAAGCTATGTCTACGTTACCTTATTAAATGGTCCTGCAAACCTCCACAGTCCTCCAAAACCGCAACTTTGCAAATAATGTAGTTGTTGTTGACCTGTATCCTCACAAGCTATCATGTTTTGGATAATATTCCTGACTGCACCTAATATTTCTTCATCGTGACATGAAGTCAAAACATTATTTATTTTCATATCTAATAAATTATATCTGAAACAAACGGAGAAAATTCAAGTATAGCACAGAAACGAAAATCTAAACAAAAAATATTGTTTAGATTTTACGTAGTTACTACAAAAAAAAACAAAAAGTGGGTATTCGTTTTTGACCAGCAGTAACATGTATCTTAGGTCATTTGCACATGTGATAGCTTGTAGACAAGAATATACTTACATTACTGGGAACACCTTAGGGAAAACCACTGCTCCTTCAGCCAGATATTGGTATAAAGTCCTAGTTTCCCCTTCATCAGTACTGTATTTGACCAAAGTGGCTAAGGTTGTCAAAACTAAAGCCTGTGTTGAGAAGTCTGTTAGTACCTCTGGATCGAGTAGAACATTATTTTCATTGCTGACGGAAACTCTAGTACTGCGACCCTAAAATGAAGAATAAGGTGACTCAACAGGTCCAAGACGAGCAACAACATACCAAGTGTTATCAAAACTATAGCACATGAAATATTAGAACCACTTACAAAATTGGCTGATATATGTATGCGTTTTGACAGGTATCTTTTCGGATAAGCTGAAAATTGCAAAAATTACACCAGTCTACAAAAATTGTTTAAAAAGCTACTTCTCAAATTACAGTTACCAGCATTTTTTAAAGTCTTGGAGAGACTGATATTTGCAAAATTACTTGATTATCTAAAAGTACACGACATTCACAACTGGTGTCAATATGGCTTTTTACCAAGAGACACAACAGCAAAGGTCATTTACCATCCAATAAAGTACTTTGTTGAGCATATCGATAAAGGACAGCTATTAACAGGCATTTACTTCGATCTTACCGAGGCTTTCCTGAACCATGATAATAATAATAATAATCCATTTATTGCAGTACGATCAACTAAGTACAGAGCAAACGTCAGAGATTACAATAGTAAATTGTTAAAATTTTAAATCAAGTTCATTATGATACGACATTTACATACACAGATGTAAAATATACATATATAAATATAAAATAAAGTATAATTGCCACAAAAAGTTAAAAATATAGAAGCATTGTTGTTTAAAGTACCCTATTACTGAAATTCAAAATTTCTTAGCATCTGTGATAATTTTCAAGCCTTGGGGTAAAGAACTATATGCCTTAATTGCCTGGTAGTATGGGCTTTTTTCATAATAGGTTGACTTGTGATTTGGGATTGCCAATTCATTGCCATTCAATTTTGATTAAGTAAGAAAATGTGATACCCTAGTGGAAAAACTTGAATGCTTTGGCTTTACCTCTGAAACTGTTCAAATCCTTCTTGTAGGAAGAACTCATCAAGTTATTAACTCTTTTACAAGAAATATTACAATCATTGGTAACCGTCAAGGATCTATCCTCGGACCCTTATTGTTCATAATGTATGTGAATGACCTGCCAGATTGCCTATCACCTCCAGCTGTTTTCCAATATGTCGATGACACATCATGTTTAGTGGTGAGAAAAATTTTGAAAACCCTTGAAAAAGGCAACGAAGGTGTCAAATAAAGTATTGACATGGTGTAACAATAACCTATGCTTCAAGGTGGTGGCCGGGTGCTCAGCGGTCGAGGTGTCGGCCGCTAAAATTTCTGCTAGCCTTTTTTGTCCAGAGTATCGATGTGATGTGAGCTATAGAGATGCCAATCCCGACGTCTAGTGCTTTCTTCAAATTCAAGGAACCCTACCACCATTTCAACAGAATGGTTAGAGTAAAGCCTGCCGAGTTCAAAGAGTAAATCTCGATATTTAGATTTTCCTCTTCTTTTCTGGCGATGTTCGTTTTGCCAGGAGCGAAAATAGTCTTACTTTGATGGTCAAGGAGGGCTGCATTAGTAAGTAGTTCTAATCGATTTGGAGCATTAGTATTATTACATGTGGATATATTCCTATCATATGAAAAAAAAATTCGAATTATAATAATACATTTATTGAGCTAAGAAATGTAAAAAAATATGGCGTATAAAGGCATAACACTAAACACTGCACACAATAATTTTCGTTAGAAACTAAGAAAATATGTTACCTGGTGTTGTACTGTAGACTGTTTATGACTAGACTGTGCCAATGGCGTTTGATCTAGTAGCTCCCAAGATTTTTGCCTCCTGGTTACATTTGTGGACGAGCTACTGGCAGAGGTAGTTCCATGCTGAATAGCATTGGGATGTAAAACATTATCGATAATGAACTCTTGGGATATGGAATCAACCATATAACGAGGAAAAGAATGTTTTATGTGACACCTACTCTTCACTTCTTCAGAAAACCCAACCAGTGCTGCCAAAATACATATAACAATGTTAGGCAAAAGCCAATTGTAAGGTTAGATACATGATTGAGTACGTGAAGGCCTTTCGAATGACACAACAGAGCAAATACAAATTTTACAATATATAAAAGCACAAAGAAACGCAGGTGTATAAACTACGCCACAGTAGTCATGGAAGCATTCTAAACAGGTTTGTTTTTTATAAATGTTTTTTCTAATTCAAAAATTGTTAAGAAGTAACTGGCAAAGCACTCTGCCCCTCCTACACTCTACAAGTTCTAAATATACATTTGAGGATGAAGGTTTCCATAACCACTCACCGGTCAGATAAGCAACGCTGTCAGGCGTTACTTCGAACTTATCCCTCTTGTGGGATTTGGCGACAATAGTCAGCAACATAGTCAGAATCCGAACTGTTCTGGATACTGTCGTAGGGGTGGGATGGCGATATCCCTTGAGCAAATGTCCAACCAACGCAAAGTGAAAATTTGATTTAAAACTTAGGCCGACAGCGTGATCCAACTGCTTGAAATGCCATTCTAAGGGTTCCCTGGTTTGCATCAACACAGATGCTAGAGGCTGTGAAACAAAACAAAACTTTAAAATCAGGTGCAAGCTCTAAAAAAAATACATCGAAATAAGTCCATTAAATGACCGGAAATCCAATCATATTGCGCATTGGCCCTGACACATTATGGTCCATACGGCATTTGTTGCCTAGCAACCGATGCACTATGAACCATTATGTGTTAAGGGGTGGTCTGCTGTTAAAACTTCACAGAGCACAGTGGGGTCTACATGTATAAAAACAACGTTACAATTGACTTAAGCGATCAGTCTAGTGTATTCCTTATGTATTTTATTATTTTAAAAATTGGAATTGAAATTTGACAAGTCTTGACAGTTTTCTCAATTTGCGAGGAACAAAAGACAATTGTTTTTAACCATAACTTCCATGACTTGAAATAATCAAATGCTTGCATGCTTCGGTTTCGTCTGAAGGTATTTACTTCGCTTTTATTTATATATTTTCAACTGTAATATTTTGTTTAAAGTATGATTTGCGTTGAAAATTGACCTGTTCGGATTTAAATAAAAAATCGTGAAATACCACCGCTACGATGAAAAATGGCCACTTACTAAAATGAAAAGCTGAATTGATAGTGTGAATTCAGTTTTTCAATTCATTCTTCATGTCTGGATTGCCGCTAACATATTTCTTCATCTTTACAGTTAATAATGTTCTACCATATAGAACAGGGACATAATTGAATGACACTGAGTACGGTTTCGTTCAATAAGTTCGTGAAATTGTTGATGAATGAATACTATGGTGTTGTACAGCGTAATATGTTCACTTATCGAAAACAATTATTATTATTATCATCACTTACTCTTTCGTCGAATATTCCTTGCGAGTCCAAAGTGTGCAAATTCTGTTCCAACAATGCTAAACCCGAGGCATACAGAGATGTTTCATCCAGCTGTAAAACCGAAGTAGCTACCCAAAAAAGAGCTTTATGTATAGGAGACTCCGATCGCAACAAGGGTTGCAGCCTCGTTAGACACATAACCAAAGCTTCTATCAGCACAATATCTGTAAAACTTTCCAGGGCCTTGACTAGAATCTTCAATAACTGCGTCATATCGTAATCCGTAACAGTTTTGCTGATACAGCCAAATACAATCAGCGCTCTAGGCTGCAATGCTGGGTTGAAGCAAAACGCAAAACTCTTCGCTAAACTGGTCCAACTGGTCAGCCAGTCACAATCTGGTATGTCTCTCATACACGCCTCCATTATTTCTAATAGGGCGTCTGTTATAACCTCCAACGAAGTGAGAGACAAACGTTCTCTATCCTGGCTAGAAACACCTGAGAAACTCCGTTCATTTCCGTACCACTTTTCGTTGGGGTGTCTGTAGCTAGATCTGAATGCAGTCACGGCTGCAGATTTCACTTTGCTTATCCCGAAAAGTAGGTAAAATTTCGGCAGGGAAAATTCGTCCAACGATAACCTCAGTAACCTCTGAGTTTCCTCTGAAAACGTAGGTTTCGTGCATGTACAGAGAGAATGAATTATGTTTATGACTAAACCATGAGTTGAGGCTCTCATACTGAGAGACCCAGAGCATACCAGGAATGTGACTGTGTGAAATAAGTAAGGTAGGTGCTTCACTACATCTAAACTGTTATTGAAGGACAACATGAGTAGATATCTTGCTAATATGGCTATGTCGTCCCACATCATGTGCTGCTCTAACAGGGGAGTCGGTGACTGGCACGTTTTATCAACGACCTGAAAAAATATGCTTTAAACATTGAGGAAAAACTGCATTCAGGTATTATTATAGTTAGTTTTTATTTTTTTGTCATCGACACCGTTTTGAAACCCACATTCATTTATTCAACGACAAAGACAATTTCACGAATACAAATTTTACAGTACAATCCAAATAGACGGATAGGTCGAATAAGTAGCATAGAATAACCAGCTAGATCCCCAGACCTTACCCCACTCAGTTGTTTCTGTGCAGATCATCATAGTTTACCGACCCATCTGTAAGGGAAAGGGACGATCCTGTTGTAGATTTATTTTGAGCCAAGAGTGGTGATCTAGACTTTCAGGACGGGGACGACTGGCTCAAAGGCCTGAATAAATTGAAAATTTTGTATTTCATTTTCTAACAATATGTTCCGGTTTTGAAATGTGCTTAGTAGTTATATTTGAATAATGATGGTAACAAATTTTTATTCGCCTAAATAATAAGCAATCAATTTGCAATCAAAGTAGGTACATTGACGCAATAGAAAAAGAGAATACTTTTTAGTGTTTTTTGACAGGAAATTTTTTCATCTTTTTTCAAAATTATTGGGAGAGTAAGACCTGAAATGGTTCAACATCACCCAGTTTCAATACCAAGATTTGAAACCATTATTTCAGCTTCATATCTAAAAATTATAACTCTAAAGTCTTCCAAGAACATCTCAAGGTAATAGACACAAAAACACCTACACACCAGGCAGGCCGCTGAAAGTCACCCATAACTTCGAAGTGGTGGGGGAAAGGCCCAGAACCGGCTAAAATATCCTACTACCTACGTAGTTTCTCGAACTCAACCTGATGGAATCACTGCCAAGTTTAAATTGTTAACATTTGCAGCACAAAAAAATGTTTGGCAAAAGTTCCAGAATCGTTTGTATTATTGCTTGGAAGTTTAAAAGCTGTTTACCCCATTAATTCTGCCAAAACCATTATCTTGAAAACGTTATCATCTTTTACCGTTAAAGAAAAATCTGAAGTAGAACTTTTCATTATAGACGTGTTTTGAAATTTCGGGGACATATTAGTCAGATTCATTATGCATTGACAATCGGGTAACCATGGCTAGTTTTGCTGTTGAATGTGTTTCCAGAATGGGATAGGAATGTGAATCAAGTTCCAATGAACGGTTGTGTTTATTTCCAACTCACCATTAATCACTAATTTGTTTCAAGCCACTATCACTGTTTTCACCCCTAAAATTTCTTACATCAAAAATTCAATTACACTCCGATTTGAAAAATATTTGAGAACAAAATCAACAGCTATCTACGAGGCGTAGAACGGAGATATTTTTTTCCTTAAAAATCTCGAAATCGACTTAATTTCGAGTTGAAATTAAAAAAAAATCGCATGTCCGTTCTAGAGCTTTGTAGCTTTCAAATTCTAAAGTTAGGGAAGATTATTTTGATAATCAACTGATTTACGCTGAAACACTTATATCAAAGATATTTTCTGGCCTTTCTAAAATCATACTTTGTTTATTACCCTGCACAATCGTCCAATGATCTTTTTGGCCACCAATGGAACATTAGCGGATGCAAGAGCTACAGCAGTATCTGCCATTATTTCCACCATTGGGGAACCCAATCCAGAGTTAACCGATCTATGTATGAAATTATCCAGCACCATATCAATAAGTTCAGGTACTTGTCCTATGGATCCCCATATTTTGGCTTGGATGGAAGGGTACATCTGGACCTCTTCTATCGTTAACAATATCAGTTTTTCTATTATGCCAGCTACTTGTTTTTGCCTTTTGTTTTCTTCAGCTGCCTTGCAGAATCTGGAATGAACAAATTTAAAACCACATTCATGGATCAAATTGTTTCTATATCCTTACCTCACAAGATTAGGCAACCATGGAGTCATATATTCTAAACATAAATGCTTCAGCTCAATACTAGATACCCTAAATCCTTGTATACATTCTTCTAAAAATTCTAAAGTGAGGTGCGGTTCATTCGTTGCCAATTTTTCCGAGACTGATTTAATAAATATTGTGTTATTGGAGGGAATGCACAGCCCTTGGGTTTCCAATAGCTGCCCTTCGATTTTCAAATCGAAAGTAGCAGTCAGAGCGCATAGCTGGTTGTAAGCTGCTGTACGTAAATTTGGATCAGATGAACCTAGATTTAATAAAGCCATATTCAGTAATGTGCCGGGAACGTCCTTTGGTCGAATTTTCTGGTGGACCGTCACAGAGTCCTGAAAAACATGATCCATTGTGTATTACTATACTACCAAAAGATTTTGATGTTCTATCAGCTTAAAAACAAAATATCGTAATATCAAGTGTTTCATGTATAATAAAGATTTGCTAGTTGCTCTGCATAGAAGATAGAGAAAAATAATGTAGTAACGAACTAGAACCGGACCTGACCACTTTTAAAAGATTCACCACCGAGCAATCCGTTGTGACGACGCGTGAACGAAGTGTCAAATTTCATCGCTTTGGTATGCCAGTTGGCATTTCTAAAACAGTCCGAGTGCCATACTGAGAACGAAGAACTCCAGCTCTCTAGAACAATCTCGAAAGGAACCTACTTGGATATAAATAGAGAACCGATATCAGAAAGGGCAGGTAGAGTCCAATCAAGACAGTCTAATTTGAAGTAAAATATTGCGATATAAATCATGATATATGGTGATTATTTTATGTGTAAAATGAATTAGATTAAAACCGTTAAGGACGTTAAGGATATTTTCATTACAATATTATGTTACAGAGATCAATAGATACTACCAATTTCGCATACTTACAGGTTGACTAAGTTCCCAACGGTTCCTTATATGTACAATAGCTTGCACAATACTATCACAGTCATTATGAATAAAACTAAGGGGGCCACCTTCATTCACTATAGTTAACGTAAACTGATTATCGTCGACTAAACACACTTCCTCAATTTCAGAAGCATAATAAATATCATTGAGGAATACTCCGTGAGATAAAACTTTGGTTTTTTCTGCCGAGGTTATTTGTATGGCCGTAGGGCCAACTTTTATCGAAACTTTCGTATCTTTGTGCGATAATTTCAAGGCGTTCGCAAACACTTTCAAGTCCTCCTCGAGGCTTAGAGTGGCCCCGGGCAATTTCTGCTGATCAAGATCGATGAACTCGCTCAGTTTTGTGGGAGAATCCACAAAAGCAATCTTCCTACTCCCCTGAAAAAAAAAGGAATCAAAACTGTATGAAACAAACCATTAACTGGATAACAAGCATTGCACTTAAGTTCTTAGTACACAGTACACTCAATTTCAGACGGAATAGTGTATTATTCAACTAGTGTTGAACGAATCACTTTTCAAACGAGAAATGACAGTTTGTAACATGAGTGTCATCACGAGTCACTCGATTGTCAAAAGAGGTTTCAACACTAGTTGCACACTATATTTTTTTTACCATTGCGTTAAATATGTTCGATGCTGTTTTATTACATTTTATGAGAAAATCAAGAACCATTAGTCAGTGAAATATTTTTCAACATATAATAAGAAATAACATTATTTAAGTTGTATATACCAGTAATATTTTGTAATAATGAATTCCGGAACTTTCTTTTTCAAATACATTTTTAGGCATTCATGTTTTTGGGCCAACGGACGGCTGAAATATTTCTTGAGATATTTGTTGTAGAATAACATCACTAACGCGAGCCAGAAGTCCAACATAATTTCTGAAAAACTACGTAAGCTTCGCCGAGGACATTAAATTAGAAACATTTTATTACTAGTATTATTATTAATTCAATGGATGTGAGTATAATATAAAAGAACTCTCCGTTAATACTTTTATTCTACTTTTACTGTAGTTGTATTTTTTCATTCAAGGTTTGTTTTATTTTGTTTCATTGACTATTACATAGAGAATAAGTAAACAACTGATAATAAAATTTAGACATTCTTGTTATATCAACTTCAATTGTTGAGCAGTTGAGCAGTGTATTTTTGGATTGATGCCCTTAAAATGCACCTCACTAAATTTCACCAAAAGTACCCATAACACATATTATAATTTCGCAATTATATTTCAGTATCCAGCCAGCTGTGCTCACTAAGAAATTCTTTTTATGTCCAACAACTTTTGTAAACAGTTTGTCCACTTACAAATTCTAATCAGTAAATTCTTTTTCAATTCTATTCAAAGTGAGCGTAAACAAAAGTAAACATCTGAAACGTTAGTCATCTTTTTGATTATTCATAAGTGAAGTTTCATGAAGTGGCATTCATAAGTGTGTAGGCTTTTTCTGTGAAAGTGAAGTGCTGAGAGAGGAATAAAAATTGAACAATGCCCGAACTAAACCAGGTGATGTTTTTATATTCTGACTGATTTGAGCAAGTTTCAATTGTACCATTTTTGTTTTTAGGAAATAATTCTCTATGAGTGAACAGGAACTGCAAGTGTTTGTTTACGTTGCCTTCAGTATCAGAAGTATCACCTGTAGCTTCAAGCAGTTGTGTATATGCCATGTAAAAGCAGTGAGTAAAACATGAGAAATGTCAACGCTTCCGTAATAAACCAAGATTTATTTCCTTTTTGCGAAATTGTAAATTATACTTACCAACAATTATCAAAGAAGTAACCTTCATTTAAAAGTGGAATACAAATATTTATGCTAAAAGTTGGTAACATGAAATAAAATGGCATAAACAAAGAAAAAGTTTTTGTTGTACGAAAAATATATTTCATTTGCCCTTGCCTGTGCTACAAATGTAAAATTCGTAAGAACTTTTTATCAATGAAGCCAATATTTAAAAAATCTGACATAGTTTGGAATTTTGATAGTACCTGGCTTTGGTTTGAGAAATAGGATTCAAATCATTGGATAGTCATTTTGGATAGTATTTTGTGATTAACGTAGTGGAGTGCTTTTTTGAAAAGTCACACAAACTGTATTTATAAGTTGAAAACTAAGTCATTACTTCCTTTAGAAGTTTAAAATCCCAAACGGTGTTTTGCTGAAGAATGATTTTTCTAACAAACATGGTCTGAAATTTGATGACTCATCTAATTTTCTATCATTATGGAGTGAAATATTCTATAACTTTCAAAAAGAGTTTAAACTTACCTTACTGTAAAAGATATTTTAAAAAATAGTAGGTACATGTAAAAAATTATTAACTATTTTCGCATAAATTTACTAAACTTTTTGGTTACTCATTTGAATGTTTGAATAGGAATTTTTGTATTTTTATCCCCAAAGTTGTTTATATTGGCCCAAATTTTCACAAATTGCATTACTACTGTCAATATTATTTTTGCAGCTATGATAACTGATTTTTATACACTTAACATAATTTATTTCTAGTATCCAAAGGTGTTCTGCTAATTTTATAATGATCATTAGTCTGTTCGAACAAATCAATAGTTTTTCATCCACTTACCTTCATAGGAGCAAAAAGTCTGTCATGGAATTTTGTGTACTCTCTCACCCAACTATTGCAGTTGTAGATATAAATCCCACTTATATTAGTGCAAGCGACTTCAGGTACAACACAGAACCATTTTTGGAGATATTCGGTTCTGAATCGATTCTCAGCACAAGTATGAGTGAAATCGATCACCAACTCATAGGGAGCATGGTAAAACGGTTTTAGCGTCAACAAAACATGATAAATAAGTAAGTCCCCATTTGTTTCACCAAACCTGAAACTGATAAAATAAGAGTGTTCATTGATTCATGAAACATAAATATCTTACTTATATCTCCTAGGTATATAGTAGAATACCGGGTTTCCAGCTTTGCTGGTGCCAGCTTGGTAAAAGAGATTCAGAGCTTTGAGAGATTTAAACTCCTCCTTTTCGTGTACGTTGTGTTTCGCCATCAATTCTTCAAAATTCGACGAGGATATATCTAGCGAACTCCACCTTGCATATGAAGAAAACAACATGCTGTGAAAAATTCAATTCTATAAAATCAATATTAACTTTCAATGCTAAACCAAACAAGACCAAATTATCTAAACTCGATTTGTGCCAAAAATACTATTTCGGATGTTGCGTCTTGATTTATCATTTACAGACCCACTCTTCCTATTCAAAAATTTTTCTTATAATAATAATTAATGTACTTTATTGGAGCATCCAATAGGCCATCGATCGAGGTCTTTCAGTTACAATCAGTTACAAGTTTGTTTATATAATTATTAGTTACATGCATCGTATTGAATATATACATATGAACAAAAAAACAAAAACATACTAGGATATTTGATATTTGTCACTTTTTCTCCCTAATTGTTGAAGTGTTGAATGTGTTCCCAGATGGTATAGGGTGGGTGTTTTCTGTGGGGTCTTCTTTCTTGGTTCCTATTTGTACATAATGGGTTTAGGATCACCAGGTTGTATTCTCTTTGTGCGAACTTTTTAGAAAGGTCATGTAAGCGTTGAGCTATGGGGACAATTCCTGTTATTTCGTACAATTGAATATTTGGTGGATTAAATGTATCTAATTAAATACAGGTTCTTAAAGTATTTTTCATTCTAAATATCACAGGTGGCAGTTTCATTATGTGCCAGATCATCTCGAATATTTGAAGAAATTTTTCGGTACAGGCCTGAATTGGAAAAAAGTTGAAAATCAGATATCGTAGATCTGAAGAAAGTCAAACGTTTGGGTTGATATGTTAAATGACTGGTGGAAATCACTTAAAAAATTCGTGATGATCGAAAAGGATCTGAAATCTATTGAAACCGACTCAATTGATTCATCGTTGGATTCAAACAGAACAATACTTAAAAAAACTGAAACCTTCGAAACAAGGTCGTATTTAAAAACTTGAGTTGATGATTGTTATTCGATAACGAAACATCGGATAGTAAAACTGATATCATAACAAATCATAACAAGAAAGATTATAAAAAGTTCCTGTGAATACATCTTTATCTTATTCCAGTTCTGGCGATAACGTCAAAAAATAAGAACTTGATTAATCAGTTTTCAAGAATAATTTGAAAATCAATATTATTTCTGGAATTTTCATACTTCCATTTAGATGGCCCTTCTGTTCCGCAACTTTTTCCGCGTTTAACCAAAATTATATCTATTACCGTTTCAGATATCCCCGTGGTGGACAACCTCACCTTGAATTCACTGTATATAAAACATTTTGTGTGTAAGAAGTATACTTCTAATGTAACGTATTTTCATATGTTATACTTAACAAGTGTATTTGAATCATCCATAAACAAAAGTGACATCAATAAAGTT
Organism: Chrysolina oricalcia; assembly: GCA_944452925.2. NCBI lineage: Eukaryota > Metazoa > Arthropoda > Insecta > Coleoptera > Chrysomelidae > Chrysolina > Chrysolina oricalcia. The sequence continues at coordinate 9,607,512 of OX101809.2, read as the reverse complement.
TGACGTTTGATCTTATTTGTGAATCAAAGTGTAGCATTGCAATAGAGAATAACTTACTGAGAATCGACAGGTTTATGTTCTGGTGGGCCCAAATATGCCAATAAAGTAGCCATTTTGTCAAAAGGTCTTCTACCCACAGCCTTATGATCTCTACTACTAGAAAGATAATCTCCAATTTTTTCTTGGTGGCTATACAACAAACGGTGGAGCGCCAAAACATTAGCATCGGAGATGAACGACATTGAGTGTGAGGTTTGGTCCACAGTTTCACAATCTGATGCAATTTGAATGAAGAACCTCCTGCCGATTTCGAAATGGGCACGTAAAAAATCATTGAATGGCAGCATATGTTGCTCTTTACTAAATTCAACGTGATTGGCAATGTTTTGCAAAATTTTGGACATCAACATCAGCCCCCTTTTGATTGAAGTGGGTACTTGCTTGGCCACGATGCCCATTTCCTGGGGAGATACTATGGCAGGATTAATAAAGCGTAAAAATATCACCGTCCCCACGGCCCCAATATTGTTCTGTGGAAACTGCGGAAACCTCTTGCTTAAAACTTGGTATAAGCAATGGCACATCGATCTGAGCTGAGGTGGAAACTTATCTGCCGAATTGACAATGGCGTCGAACACTCTTTGAGTCAGAGCCGTTAAATTCTGCCGATTTTCCTCGATGTCTTCATTAAGCTCTAACCTGGCTGGATCTACTTCAAAGCTATAAGACGCATCCTCTAACAGTGGTTGGATCAGAGGCTCCAGCAGGGTTTGCAAATAACTAGCTCCGTATATTTTGAAGCAGAACGCCATAATTTTACTTCCAAGGGAGTTACCGCGGAAAAGGGTTTGCATGCAGTCTGATATTTCTACCTCTCGGTAAAACATATTCCAAAGCAGCGGAGATAATAAATGTTTGGCGTCAAATAAAGTAACAAACACTCTAGCAAGTTCATCCATTTGAGAGGTGGTTACCACATTCGCAAGGGCCACAGCAATAGGTAACTCTCCTTTATCGCTTATCATCGTTACCAACTGCACTAGCTGTTCAAAGCGATCTGCCAGCACAGTCTCAGCTAAAGTATCAAACTCTGTGCCTTGCTGAAGGATTTTTGTTAGGACTTCCATGAATGCTGCCCTAGTTTGCAGATCCTTGTTATAGCCCAGATCTGAAAAATAGGCTTAAGTATCGCAGTGTTTGCAGTTGTTGGAAAGTATAGGGCTCTCAAGAACTAACTTGTATGAAGAAATTACTTGGAAAAAGTATAAAGAATTTGAACATGTGATAGAGATTTGTTAAGACATCTACAGTTTGACAAATTACATTTTGGACGTTACACAAGAAAAAAAACTGAGTACTCAGGAGCGAAATTTTTGTTTTATTTTTGAATTTCAGAGAACGACCGTAAATTTAAATATCCAAGTTGGATACGAAGTAAAGAACACTAAACACACAACTGAACTAAAACTGAAGGTGAACAAAACCTAATCTTCAAACCATTAAACATTTTGAAAGTGGATTTTACAGTATATATGAATTATATGAAACATATTGTTTTATTGAAGTCTCAATTGTTTTTTCGATACTCATAATGAGCTAATGAACTTCTGCATATTGTCTCAATAAACATCTATCACGATATAAAAATATTTAACATATTTAAAACAAGTACTATTTCAGACGGTCAGAGTTGAGCTACGAGAAAAACATAAAAATATGCCTTACATATAGAGTGCATGAGCCCGCTGTCGATATTAGCTGAGAGTAGGTTGGACATAGCCTGGATAGTGGCGGTCCTCAAAGCATTCAGTTTTCCAGAGTAGACCTTCTGTTTTCCCAAATCCTTCTCTAGTTCTGCAGCTTCAGAGCAATCACCCAACAAATTGATGAACAACGTAAAATACTTCAGAAAAAGTTGGCTTTTTGCTTCCATCAGGTCGCCCCTGTCTGATTCCTCAGGCTGCAATGGTAAACCTCTGAGCAGGGCTGCAACCCCCTCCATACAGGCCTGATCCAAATCCCTCGTGAGCATCGTTACATCACCAGAACTTGGAGGTGCTATCTGATGAGAAGATCCCATTACCCAATCGGACAAATACTCCACAAGTTTATTTCTGAATTTCATTTCTTGACGAAAAGACAAATCATCCCTTCTGTTCATCATCGACTCAATCAACTGGCATAACTTCGTTTTAATATGTATAGCATGAACTGTCATATCTAGATGCCTCACATATCTTACAAGAGCTAACATCATTCCCTCGATACTAGTTACACCCAAGTGTTCTGAAGGTTGATCATTTTTGGCACAGTCCAATATATTTCTCATTATAAATATTATGTGTTCGATAAACAAGGTGTTCACTTCACTTACTATAACCTGGCCTTGTTGATCGAAGAATTTCTCAACAACAGCTTTTATTTGTTCGAACAGAATAGGGTACAATGCCGACGACATCTCATGTCCAATCAACTCTTTTACATGCTTCTGTATTTGCGCGCCAAATTTTTCGTTAGGGCATACAAGGAGTCGCAGCAATGAATCAACAAACCTAAAATTGAAAGATGTTACCGACAAGAGCTTGTCTTAATAAGCAAAAATCCTTACGATGTGACAGGGCAGTACTGCCTTTGATCTGGGGGGTTCTGTTGACTTTGAAGTGTACCCGACTTCTTGGTGCCAGGTACATTACTTTGTTCGCTAGTTAAATTATTGCTGCCTATTGAACTTATTGTCATGGTTGACAAACTACAGTATGAGCTCGCAGACAATGTGGGCCTTGAAGGAGATTTTCTCTGCAAGCATACTCCACCAAGGGCACAAAGAAACCCAGTCATATTGGCCCATTCGTTTATTTGTTCCTTCTCCCCAGAAAAAAAATAAAATCCCATGTAGTCTAGTTTCCATGAGGTTGTTTTTGATTAAGATAATTAAACTATGTGATTTTCAACTATTCATTTAAACCAGTAATTTCTAATGTATATGATATTCGATCAATAATATGAAGAAATGCCATACTGTTTGATTAAACCCAGTGATATTTGAACTATAAATATTACCGTGTATGCAATTTCCCAACTATTACCAGTGTCATCTCAATGTCAAACACATACCCTGAATAATAAAACAAAAGCTTCAACAAGGTCAAACAATAAAAAATGTATCTCAAGACCATGCCACACAATGGCACCTAATGCCCCAGAAAAGACTCCAGAAGGTCAATAGAAGGTTATTGATGACGTCAAGGTAGTAGGGGGAGATTGCCCAGAATCGGCTCAAATCTTCTACTGGAAATTCCATGTAGTCCACGAGGTTGTTTACCAAGATCGTTCGAATCATGTAATATTTGAACTTTACCAGTAATATCTGAATTATGTGATATTCGAACTGTGTGATATTTGCACCATGTGATATTCGAACTATGGCATTTTCAATTTATAATCAAGCGTTTATCTTTACAATATATGATATGAATAAAATCAACAAAGTCGAAGTACCCTTTCTCTACAAATATTCCACCAAGAGGAAAATATTTCCACTTGGTCGATTTTATTAATATCATTTATTTGTACTCTTCGGCAAAAAAACTTCGAATTTTTACAATATTCTTGAAATGAGACAAGCAATTGTTAACAAGATGTGTGTTACTTATCTCACTAGGCCCCCGATTTTTATATTTGAGGTAATGGACACCTGTTGTATTTCTTACCACTCGAAAATATCACATTTGACATATTGTTAATATTATTAAAATTTCATTACTTTTACTATTACATTACTATTTATAGAAACTATTTTTTATCGACTGATTTGGCTTTGTAGAGGAACAATTTAAGAAATGTTTGTATTCTGCTAGGCTTTTATAAGATCATGTGTATCAGTTTTAAATTACTTATACCTACGAGGTTCAATATAAAAATATTTACCTCCAACTCATGTTCCGAATTTTGGTGTGAAGCTCTTCTTTTACCTACAGATCTATGAAACGATTCAACTTGACCCTCTTCAGTTCTAGCTTTGGGATACGTTGATAAGTTCTTGCATAATCCATTCCAGTTCATATAAGTTTCCTCCCAAGCAGGCTGAACACCATTCACACAATGCTCTATTTTTCTCAAAAGGGTCATGATCCTTTTCTGTAGAGCTGCACGACCTGATTATGACAATAATAATTATAAACGCGCTAGCTTCATCAAATGGAACAAACAAATATAAATAAGTCTACCCAAAGGTGGCTAATATTATTATTTGCCATAGAACATTTACATTTTTAACAATTTCATTTTCTTGAATATAGTAATCCATTAGGCAACGAAACAAACATATACAGTGTCCTTCAAATATTTGTCATCTTATGGGAAAAAAAAATTAATAATGATTTAATTTTATTATGTGAGATAACTGAGCAGTGTTCATTGTTTTATCAAAAATTGAGAACGGCTACTTTTAGGTATAATCTGAAATATGTGGAGTAATTCAAGTCTTGTGTTTCATCACTTCATTCTGTAAAGAGATATATGAAACAAGCTTAAGAAATAAATCGTTAGGAGAAAGAAATTGAAGACACGCGTTTTTATCATGGTTCAATCCTGGACAATCATTACCACTAGAATGCAAACTAGCTAACAATTGCATATTTTTTTAATATGAGCAGGGTTTTTAGCAAATCAAAATTTTCCAATTAAAAGGTATTAGAAAATTTTGAATTTCTCAACAACTCACCATTTACATGATCTGGAAAACATGGCCTTGTTTCTCCAGATGCTGCATGAATAGAAATATACACTATTACTTTGAGAACTATTTCGGATATCAAATAGTGAAACAATTCTAACCTGTTGTAAGAACATTCGAAGCTTGTGCCAATTCTTGATACACATGATAATTTGGGACCAAGTATGTTACAGTAACTTCGTCAGAGCCACATCTTATCTCAGCTTCCTGACAGAGAAGTGCAAAACAGCTCATAGCTACCAAAACCGCATCCATATCAGTACTCCACAGATACATGAAAAATACAACCTGTGAATGAAGAAAATTCATCATCAAAACAATTACATGAAGTTGAAACAATTTTATATGTAAAAAAAAATACCCGAAATATTATTCTCAGGATATTAACAACCATCCTCATCAGACTCAAGAAATAATATGTTAATCTATCCAAATTAAGAGAAAATGTTCTTCTTGAAGTTCTCCAATGAGATTGAATACATTGGTGACAAAATCAAGTTCAAATCATTTCTATTTAAAAATAAAAAATGCATTTATTAATTGTGTAGTTCACGCCTTATGACATAACTCATTTTGAGTACATCTGCAAAATTGAGCCATACAGTATCCAGGACACTCGTATGTTATTTTTAATTGTGCATTTTTATATGAAAAAAAACAAAACTTTTACGGACGTTACAAACTATTTTATAACAGTATCATCTGATGTACCTATATAAGGGTTCTTGAAAAAATATGCCTGTCTCTCTGTCTATAAACAAATATACAGTGAGTGTCAAAAAGTTTGAACCATGCTGGAAAACATTTGTTTATCCATTTTACAGAAAATTTTATACTTCAAAAAAGTTGATCCATTGCAAAAAAACTCGTATTGAAGGCATCAGATTCCTAAATTCCAAACGGTATACAGGGGAGAACCAAAAATAGTAATTTTGATCAAGAGTAAAGTAACCTTATTTTCGATAATATAGAGAAAGTTTATTTAGAAAAGTTGTTTAAAATTGAAAACAATATCCAGATTTGAAATGACAGCCCCCTAAAATCATTAATAAATATAATGTGTATTTATTCCTAAAACATACAGAAGGAAAATTGAAATGGGATGCCACTGTTCAGCAAAGCTGCTCTTCCACGTACCCATCAAATCCAAAAGCTAATAACATATATCCTTGCATAAATATGATTGCTCAAATGTCTTTTAACAATAACGTACACAGTAATTATCTAATTTACCTTTACAGATGCGAGGCAAAATTAGAGGTCGACAAATAAATGTTTTTCAAGACTCCAATGATTTTCTTATATCAGTTGTGTTGGTCACAGGTTGCTTGTTCCATTTAAATCTTATTGTATTGCCAAAAAAATGCTTCTCTTTAAGGAAGATCTAATGTAATTTTTTATTTTTTTTTAACGAAAGTTTGTTTAAAACCTAATAGTGTGCAGTATCAAATTAATTATAATAAAATGATATTTTTTCCTAATCCGACGAGCCACCATGTTGACATTAAAAAAAAAATGTAATTACAATTTAAGAACTAAATGCAGATACATTTGGACCGAAAATAGTACAGCTGTATTTTTCTCAAAATTAATCTAAAATTAGTGATTTGAACGTATCCATAGCCCTCTAGATTGAAAAATAAATTTCAAAATAAAAAAAAGAATTTATTAAAAAAATTACAAGTGATACATAGTTGTATACAAAAATTTCATATGGAGTAAAAACTGTACCAGGTGTCCCATTTAAAAATTTAAAGTTTATGTTACTTCCGGTGAAACCGGAATTCGCATGAAGCTGAGTCACTTGTTAAAAAGTGCAAATGCAAATTCAAAGAATAGAATGAAAATACAAATGACTCAACTGTACTTACTTCTAATTTTATGTGTGCTTGCTTGCAGATTGCAATTGAACTGCCCAAATTGGCATACTCCTTATGTTTGGATAAAAAAGCATTTCTACAAATCAAAATTTCCCTCAGCCACTTCAGTATGTCTGTGTAGTTCATGATCTGATGTTGAATCAGCTTTTGGGAGATGGAAAACATCACTTGGGAGCTGACGTCCCAAAAAGTATTTATGGGGGCTTCCGGATTCCAAACCTCAATTTTTTCAGGATGATGAAGCACTAACAGGGCCTCCATAGCTTCTTGCGCGACTTCTGGCATTGTCGGTTGATGTACTAGAGAAACTAACCCGTTAATGAGTTCTAACGTGGAACTCTGTATTTCATGACCGGCTTTTCCTTGGTTGTTCAACATCAGCATGGGATCGGCGTGTACTAGTCTCACCATGTACAACAATAAATTTCTATTGGGGACTTCCTCCGTGCGGTCCTTGAATTTTCCCTGGCAGTCCTTGCCTTTGAGAGTTATCTGTATCATCCTCAATGGAGTGTGAGCAATATACCCCTGAGACACCTTGTTTAATGTATCCGTGAACATGGCTCGTAGTTCGGAAGACTTGTTGTAAACCAAGTCGATTTGTGGCCACCAATGTAGCCTGGGTTGAGTTACGATCTTATAGAGAGACCTGACCAACACAAAATGATAGCTGGATGGAGAAGTTAGATTCAGCAACACTTTGAGGGCTTCGTTATTGTGTGGTTTGATACGGAACACAGAAACAAAGCAGTCGATCATCAAATCCATGTCGTGGTACATGTAATTTTGACCTCTTGAAAACGGTTTGACTGGGTTGAACAATAGACTCTAAAATCATATCGTATTTATACTAAAAACAGATCATGAATGAATAGCTCTACAGAAATCATTATTAGTGTGTTTTTCGGTGCAAAATATCTCTCCAGATATATTAAGACTTCATAAAAATTGTGATGACACTATTAATGATTTCAGTAAAGCTTTCCGGTACCTCAAGCTATTATCAAGTACCTTCAAATCATTTATAATGCTTTGGACCAGTACAAAAGCAACATTATTGGAATCGAGAATATTGATATATGTAGATGCTTTACATAGTTTAACGCAAGTTACAGCGGCTGCCTCTGTCAATTGTTTACTGTTGCCATGTGGTCCTAAACACCTTTTTATGTTATCTATGAACATTTTCTTTTTGTTATGGCGAGGCGAGCAGGGTGCACCCGAATCAGCATTGACGATTTCTTCCAAAACATTCTACAAAAAACAAATGTTTCAAATGAGCATGAACTCCTTCTGGATACTAAAAGTACTCTTAGTAATAATCTTTATTAATCCTTTCAGACAATGAATGTATAGGACATGTAAAAGATTAAATACACGAATAAAACGATACTAGCATTTTACTAATAACAAATAATTTTTGAATGAATTCATTTCGAGCTGTTATATATTTTCTGGCAAATGATTAAAGAATTCGATCTCCTGATCAGTAGGACATTTCTAATTTCTAACAAAAATGCTCTATTCTTCATTGAAATGAAACAAGCTGCTTGAAAAAAAAAATTACAACTAGTTTTTTTAATAGCTATTTGTATATTTATAATGCAAAGTGATAGATTTCCGCTCGACAGAGAAGTGGAGCCCGGTAATCTTTGGAGAGCGGCAATGACACTTTGTGTTCGAAATACACTCAAGACTTTTTCTACAAACGCAGCTCAGAATTTTGTTTTCTTTTGCAGAAGATGGAAACGTTTGATCAACACCAAGTTTCATCTTGAAAGTATCATAGTTCAGCCCTGTTTAGGAAGATCACACTACTTCAGGAAGATATCAAGCAAGCAATTTTTTCAGTATTTATTGCCTAGCTGTTTTCAAAATTAAAATTTGGTAAGTGATTAGTTTATTTGTACCAAAGAGGTTTGCAACTGTAATACTCTGCATAAATATCCCTGAGTCCTAATCTGTATAAAAAACCAGAGAAACTTGGTATATACATGGTGGTTCATAATTGAATGCTGATCCTAACGGGCGTGGGCGATAATCCTTGGGAGATTCTAAGAAAAAATATTCATATGAACATATGTCCGCAACTGCTTTATTTCTAAAATTCAGGCTGTTGAAGTTTTTAATCGGAATGATATGCCACTGTATTTTTTTCAAATCATTTTTTTCTTAAATATTATTTTTATAATAGGCGAGGACACGAAAAAATATTATGGCTACAAATTTAAAATACACAACGCATATATGAATAAACCCAGAAAATAATTTTGGAGTCAAATTTCAATTACAGCCGTTCCCATTCGTTTCTGAAAATCAACAAATTTCAAACCTACTAATACTGGCGCTCTTTGTGACGTACTCTCCCAGGCCCAATCAGCGAAAGGTCGTATTCTAATCGGGTTGATTGAGGGCAATGCTATTGGTTGCTCGGGATTCTCGGAAAAGTACGTCACAACAACTTGCAATGGCGCGAGAAAGAAGCCATTTGAATTCTGTCGACTTTAAATATATTTTTTACGATAAAAAAATTACAAAAAAAAAGAAGATAATTGCCATTAGAGTTTTCACAAGATGCAGAATACATTAAAAATATTCTTAAAATTTCGTGTTGTCGCCTATTGTCCTCTATCTTCTCATAAGAACTTCGGACTTTTGTCGTCCGACAGACGGTTGGATTTCGATTTGAAAGATAAAATGCATTCATTTAGACTAGGAGAACAAATAGCATGGGGATGCAAATCAATGCATTTAATTTTTTAAATCGAAAACCTCCCGCCGGACAAAAAAAAAGATAATTGAGAATATTACAGGACATGCTAACAAGGACGCCACTGATGAAAACTAAAAAAACCTTTATCCTGGAAAAAAAATTGTTATGCGTACTTTGCAGGTGCCAAAATTGAAAGAAAACCACAAGCTTTTTTAGAGATATTTATTCGGGAAAACTGATTTTTTTGTTAATTTTTAACAACCTGTATATCATAAATAAACAAATAAAGCAAAAGCAAAAAGGGTTGATTAACATTAAATTTACAATATAAAATAATATAGAACATTACAACATCTAAATATATAAAATGACAATGTTAAAACCATCACTTGCCACAGATGGGGTAGCATTGCATTTTTTGGGTATTGGGTTCCATCCTGCCCTTGGTGAGATACCAGAGGGCAGGCGAATCCTATGATGTTGGTAGGCTATTAGATGCTGTAGGTCTAAGTCTCTTTGATGTTGTCTGTCTCTGCGTCCTCCTTGTTATGCAGGGGGGGTTAATGGTTTATAAGTAAATCATCAGGTTATCTTGGACAGTTATTTTCATCATTGAGTTTTTCGTGGACGCCCGGAAAAGCACGAAAAAAACCGGGTTTGAACATTCATCGACTTATGTGTAGGTGTTATACGTCATCTGGATTTTCATGAAAAATATCCTATGCCTGGTAAATTAATGATAAATGATAATAATAGTACTTTATTGAATATAATTACAAAATGCTCAAATGTCTATTGACCGAGGTCCTTCTGCCCAATGTACTATAATAAGTTTGTTGATTGCAGATGTAGCATGTTTAGAATAAGGATCTTGTACAAAATTGTGTGACAAGTTAATTTTTCATTCTTCTTGCATGTCTGTTTGGCACTCATACACCATTCGCGTTGGGTAGATGAATCTTTGCTGTTGTTTTGATTCGTTTTCGTTAAATAAAGCGGTTGCGGACGTATTTTGTACTTTGTGTTGAATAATTCTACACTTTTCAATGCTGACTAATCATCATTGTAAGTAATTATATCAGTGGGCACTAAATTCATCAGAGGCATAACTGCTCATTTTTAGAAGTGTTACAGTTTTTTGTATGACAAAAGGATATTTATGTCATCAGTATAAAACAATTAAGATTAAGATAAGATGGTGGTGTCATGTATGAAATAAATGAAAGTGGACCCAAAATAGAACCTTACAATACTCTCGAGTACTTCTCCCATTCACTCATCCCCATAATACTTGTTTGTCACAGACACGCCAACCAAAACGATAGGAGAGTTGAAATTGTAAATATTCAAATATTATAAATTAGAATTTTGAATACTTACAGGGGCTAGTATCAACAGCATCATCTGTAAAGACCAAACAGAAGAACGACCTTTCTTATTATCCCCAAAAGCATCCAGAATATCAAATAGTTGTTCTGCACACTTTGACATCTCTTCATTGGGATTTTTCTGCAACTCAGCAAACTCATATGGATATGTTTCCATCCAGTTCCACACAGCCTTTTCCAATGAGTTTACCAAAATGAGATGTGCGGATTTTTTCAATAACCTGAATTTTGATATTGCCTCTTGAAATAATTTTGTTAGCCTTCCCAAGTCAACATTTATATGTTGTATCAACTCAATATCACTGAAATCTGGATTTTCATCTGGACACGATGCTAATTCTTGTAACTTTGAGGAAATACGGTTGAACACCGCATTGAAAAAATTTACACTCAATGCAAAGAGAACTTTACTTGCCAATAATCTTATAGCTTGTACACTTGGATGGTCAGGAGGCATATCTGGAAAGAACAAAATCATTTGTAGAGTAAAAATAATCAATGAAATGTCCATTACCTTTTCCAACTAAAAACGAGCATATTTCCTTCAGTAAAGACTTCAAGTTTTGATTTTCCTCCATTGTAAGTGTAATAGAATCTTTAGGTTGTATACTGAAACATTTCTCCAATGTTTCCAGAACAATTATTAGACTGTCGTAATAATTTTTTTCCAATTCTGGACCATGTTGACGAGATACACCAAATGCACCCATTTGATACTGGAAATTAAAGCAAAGCACAATTTTCAACTAAAGAGAGTTCAAATGCTAATAAAAATAATAAATAATTGATCAATAGTCATTCAAATCTCAGTATGAATATGGGAATCATATGTAAACTGTATATTATTATTATCTACTAAAGTAAGATGCATTCCTTCATTTTAACTACAGATTCTGGAAACAAATAATTTTATCATCAACAGGTAATGAACGTGCAACACAATAACTCCTGAAACTGAATGTACAGTCAGGTACTATTCAAGAATATTGAGTACTTATTTAATGAACTTTGATTCTAATTACACTGGAAGAAAATTATAATTCTAGGAAGAATTGTGCAAATATGTTGTTAGTTCAATAAGAGAAAACATTCATCTATATGCATATGTAAGTGAAAATGATTACTTACTAGCTCATGTATTCTTTTAAGAACTTTGACAAATCCATCCAGAACAAGTGCAAAGCGATACCTGGATATTTGTATAATGCAGTTTTTGTTTTGTTCTTCATTGATACTGGAGTGTGTTGTTTGAGGACCAATTCGGCAAGGTAACTGAAATAAAATAAATATGAGAGATCATTTCAAATTACTGATTGGCCATCACATAAATATTGATTATAGAAAGTGGGCAGTTTGAACAACTAAAGGAAACTAACGATCAGAAAGGATTTTGTATATACCAACCTGTTCCTCAAACCGAACAATTAAAGTATTAGCCCATTCTCCAGGCTTTTGAGTTGCCATTTCAGGAAAACCAGTTTAATTTCACATTATTATGAAGTCTTCTATTGGTATGACATTTTCTGCATGTTGCGGTTTGACACTTGATAGAAAATCCCATTGACAGTTTCAGAGCGTACCATTGTTGCCGTAATCCTATCTTCTGTCCTTCACTTTCATTCAATGTTGGAAAAGGGTGAAAATCTTCTCAATGTCAAACGATTTATCAATGGAAGCAGTGGAACAGGCGTGTCAATGTGTCTTCTCGTTTCGAAATATTTTGATTTCCACATAGGCGACACATTCAGAATTTGAAATTTTTTGTTGCCTTCATCCTAATTCGAAATTGAACATTAAATTTTTTTTTATCTCATCTGAAAACGTACTCCTAGCGACTCCGACTGATGTTTGTCCGTTTGTCGATATTTCACAAAGAGACTAAACTAACAAGGAGGGTTTAATAAGCTCTAGCCAATCAAAATCTTGTAGCATCAATGAGTCATAGTGACGTACTTGGAGATGAGTACAGAGTTGAACTCGAACCAAGCTACAAAACTGTCAGCAGTAACTCTCATATACCAAGAGCTAGTCCGTCACTGTCTATAGAGAACGGCGGCCATGACACGTCCAACTACGTCACATTTCGTCACAAATGTTCTTTCATCTCATTCTACTAGTGTCCCCATTATCTTATGGGGATTAAACTCTCCTTGTTAAATTTTAGTCTCCTTTGATATTTTACACAGTTTTGGTCGAGAACCAACCTCAGAGATAAACGGACCTCTAAAGGTAAGTTCCCTAGACAGCGTTTTTGCTTTTCGCGTCGTGCGTCACGCATTCTGATTGTCGACGATGGAGTATGAAGTTTTCAACCATAGACTACATATCTTCTAAGTATTCAACAGTATTTACTGTTGAAATTTCGGAAATAGTGTTAAAAGAGTACACATTTTGCTTGCTGCTGTACCCAAACTTTTCCTGTTCCTGTTATTCAGCATTAAAAAGGAAGCTGTGTTTGCTTCAAAACTTTGTGTAGGTACGCAGGTAGTGGACGCGCTTTTAAATTCGTCTATGGATAAAGTCTTGTTCATACCCTCGCGAATTTCGCAATTTTTCTGTGACTAAAATGGCTGCAGACGTGGTCTGCATCAACGATTGGTCTGGCGTCACTGGCAGCCATTTTATTCGCAGAAACATTGCGGAATTTGCGAGGGTATGAACTAGACTTGATGCGCATTCGTGCTGTCATTGTCATTTTCCATTAGTTAAATAAAGATGCAATTCTCATCGATAAATTTAAAAATTTGCCTAGTGTGCTCACTGAAATAAAATTATAATATGATGACTGGAATGCTCGTCAGAATGCGCGACTGGATTTCTCATGGAGGCCGCCATGTTTGTTTTGTGGATAAGGATCACGATACTCGACTCGATCAAATCGGCTTGACTTGTTATCGTGTCTATGCAGTTGTTCACGAACGTCGATCGAATATGGAATATGCTATCCTAACTAGAGAGTTAGGCACAATCGAGTACTAGATTCCATATTCGATCGACGTTCGTGAAGAACTTTATAGACGCGATAACGAGTTAGGTAGATTTGATCGAGTCGAGTTTCGTGATCCCTACCGTGGCAGTGGCGGAGGAATCGAGATTGAGTTGATTGTAACATATAAAACTGATACAAAGACGCGCTGCACTGCACTGGCGTGTTTACAAACCATAATGTAGATGAATGTCTCTCTAGCACCCATACAAGTAAGCAATAAAGTACATCTCTGCTAGATTGCATGTGCCTCCTTTCTTCATCTCATAGAGTTATCACTTTATACCACCGATCTCTAATTACAGATCGGTGCTTTATACGGGTGCGCAGAGGAACTAAGAGCAAAATGCTTGAGTTATTACTTCTTTTAGCATTTTACTGTGCTTCAGTTTGGTATGAGTCACTGAAATGAAATTATAATATGATGACTGGAATGATCGTCAGGCTGCGCGACTGGATTTCTCATGGAGGCCGCCATGTTTGTTTAGTGGTTCCTGGCAGTGGCGGAGAAATCGAGATTGAGTTGATTGTAACATATAAAACTGATACAAAGACGCGCTTGGGAAGCTAATAACACGTACGTACAGATGAATGTCTCTCTCGTACCCATACAAGTAAGCAATAAAGTATTTCTCTGCTAGATTGCATGTGCCTCCTTTCTTCATCTCCTAGAGTTATCACTTTATACGGGTGCGCAGAGGAACTAAGAGCATTCCAGTCATATTATAATTTCATTTCAGTGGTATGAGTAAATCTACGCCTCTTTCAGTTACCAGTCTACTACCAAAGTCTACTACCAAAGATTAGATTAACCTACTCTTTGGTCTACTACTATTTCCTGGCAGCAACACCGGCAACAATGCAAAAAACAACAGTTGTCATCCATCACATGCTTTGTGTAAATAAGAAATTAAATTACTTGTTTTACTAGTGTAGAAATCAATGGAGAGAAATAAAGAGTCTTATCGAAAGAGAGAAATAAATCCAAAAAAAATTCAGGTTTTGGAAGAAATTGATTTCGATTACATTTTAAATCATTCGGACAGGAACAACTTTGTAATACCTCAGTATTATGATAAAACCGCATGGAACATTGGAGGAAATTATCGTATTCGTATTGGAAGCATATATGATGTATCCAAATTTTGGATTGTTCATAAAGAACAAGAATTGAATCTATTCCAAGATTATCTCAATCACTTTTACAACATTAATGGAGAAGCACTCAGAATCCCAAGAGAAAAGCTGAAAAAAAACTATTATTGTGTAGCTTTTGTAGATGGAGGATACTATCGAGGGCTGATATTGAATATATCATATGTTGGAAGGGCTAGTCCCAAAGCCATGGTATTTCTTTTTGATTATGGTTATCTAGCTGCTGCAAATATTCAAGATTTATTCTACATGAATAAAAATATGTTTCATATCCCTCAATTTTCAATTCGAGCTTGTCTTTTTGGAGTGGAACCATTTGATACAGATACCTGGACTGTGAAAGTTAGAAATAGATTCAATGAATTAACTTCAAATAAAGTATTACTATGCTTCTTAGAAGTAACTGATCCAACTCGTAAAATTGTTTTCATAAAAGTTGCCCATTTGGAACAAATTTATGTACTCGAAGACATTAGTACGATACTTATTAAAGAGAAGTTGGCAAAACCCACCAGCTTAAAGAAGGACTTGCATTATGGGAAAAGTAATGGTAAAATGACTCCTAAAACAAAGTATCCGTTTTTATTTCCATCATTTGAGAGAATTGAAAGTGGTATGTTGCCTTCTTCAGTATATGTTACTGAACTCTTAAAAGATTGTGTGACAAGTTTCATCTTGTTCAATGCCTATTATTCCTATAATGGAGTTGATCTTGGTAGTTAATAACACCATGTTACAATTATATTTACTGAGCCAAGAAAGCTGTGATGATATGTGATTTTAATTGAATTAAATAGCAAGTTTTTTTGTACCCAAGGAATTTTTTTTGTTCAATCTGTTTTCTGGAATAAAGTTCTATTTGTTTAAATGTTATTTCATTTATCTTGCCTAGAAGTAAGATCATAATTATGTTCTTGAAAATTTTATTTGATATATTTGTCATTAGTAAGCTCATAAAAGGAATGAGTACCCTGTGTGTTGATTATTGTTCAATAATGTCTTATATAGGGTACCTCATTTAAAAGACGGGCCAATTTTGTATTATGGTCGATTTATGCAGAAGTCATAAGAAAGAATGTACGTCAGTGATTGGTTGGAATATACGGACCAACCAATCAGTGATGAATATTCTTCCTTATGACTGCTGCATAAATCCACCATGAGAGGAGAAACCATTCCAGCTAGGATTCCAAGGGAAAAAAGACATTTCTTCTCTCAAGAATTTGAATCTCATGAAGATGCTGTGACTTTTGTGCTTAGGATGTTATTATTCTCTCACAAAAATTATCCAAAGTAAAGGAATGGTTCAAACAAAGAAGAGGTTTCATTGCCACTATTTCGGTTTTAAAAATAAGTGTATAACCATAATCAATAGATTAAATGTTCAAAAGGTAATGTAATGACTATTGACGTTATTATTTTAACGAAATAAATGTATACCCCGTAGAAAAGTTATTTAGATTATTTCAACTGCTTCGTGCAGCATTTTCTATAGACAGACACTTGGTGGTTGGTGCCGTTGGTCGAGTTTGAATTTAACAAACTCGATTTTCGACTTCTGTATCAATGAAATGAAATTATAATATAACTTCATTTCAGTGTGCTGTATTCGTTTGCCAATTGGATTGACAATTGACACATACATTTGTTGTATCGCACTCACAGAACTTAAACACTATGATTAAGTTCTGTGTTCGCACTCGGTTAAGGCGCGTTCGGTAAATGCAGATCTGACAGCTCGATTCAGTCTGCTCCATTTTCCACTACAAGTATAGAGAAACCACGCATACAGATTGAAACTAGCTGTCAGTTTTGCATTTACCGAACGCGCACTGGAAATTTGATGTAAATTAACCGACACCTTGAAGCAAACGAAAGGACCAACTATTATTAAATTTCATCGATCGGCTTTATCGATATAAACGAACAAACCTATTACCTTCACTGGTAGCGGCTCGTTCATACCCTTGCGACTATTCGCAATATTTTGGCGGTGAATGAAGGTTATGTCGATGATCATAACATGTCATTATTCAGTATTTGGGTTAAGATATACTACCACATTACCGAACAATTACATGACAATTTTTTCGCCGTATAAGTCGAATCGCAAAAAAATTATAAATATTCGCAAGGGTATGGACGAGACTTCATAGGTCAATAACAGATGATTTAGAATATTGTCCACAGTCCACACTTTAGTGTGGTTGGTTGACAAAGAGTTATTCATTTCTGCCAAGTGAATTT
Organism: Chrysolina oricalcia; assembly: GCA_944452925.2. Taxonomy (NCBI): domain Eukaryota; kingdom Metazoa; phylum Arthropoda; class Insecta; order Coleoptera; family Chrysomelidae; genus Chrysolina; species Chrysolina oricalcia. Next base: position 9,590,408 of record OX101809.2, on the reverse strand, counting down.
GTTCACCAATTATTTCAGATTAATTTAGAAATGAAAGTCTAAAAAATTCCTCTGCAAAACCTAATCATGAAACATAATATGCGAATGAGGTCCTCTCGTTTCATAGAAGTTTAACACTGAACTGCACTAGATTCAAAATGTAGTGTACTACTCCAAGAAGCAGAGGAATGAACCTTTAGTTCACAGTATCTATACATCTTTAATGTTTTCTAGCTGAAAAGGTGTCCAGTCAAAAACAAAATCACCTTATATTTGAAAGTTTCAGGACAATCTGAAACTGTTTTTGTCGCAAGATTCCTACTCGCTAGATGGCGCTCAGAATTTAGGTGTGAAATTATATGGAAGTTTTCTAATGCCAGTGTATTATTCTCATCCAAAATTAGATTGCTGAAGATGTTGAAAGTTGAAATGAAATTTACATGCATTTTCTCCTACGTAGGGATGCATGGTCACTTCTTGCATAACTATTTGTTTTTGATTGGAAACTAATAAAATAAAACTTTGTCTATTGGTGCATTGGGGTACTGATAAAATACGCCTAGTTTCCTAGTAATTATTTTTTTACTTCTAAATATATTTCAAGTGAACGTATTCTGAAACTATGAACATATGAACGATTAACTCCAATGCAAGATACACTTCAACCACAGCTTAATGTGTTTATTAAGCTGTGCTTCAGCTTCTGACAAGAAAAAATATCTTGTACAGATCGACAAGCGTAAGGATGCCTCTGAGATGCGCAAACGATAGAAAGCGTGAGTAGATGTGCGACAAAGATCGACTACTGTTTAATAAGGCAGAGCGATTGAGCTCCTTCCCCACTCCAGGGTTTTGTCTACTGCGCAACCAATTCTCGGAGGCATTCTTACGCGGCCGATTCAGATACATGGGTGCCCATGCAGGGTTTTTGACCCTTCATGAGAAATGCATGCCTGTCGACGTTCACATCTGTGCCTGCCGGCTTGCGTCAAAAACGCGGGGTGAGCATGCACATGATCTAGTGATTTTTCAACATAGATGCGTTTTTGATGAAATATCCCTACTTTTCCGTTGTTGGCAATAATGAACTTGGGAAATTAGTGTGGATTCATGCAGCACCAATTAATAATTATCAAGTAACAATTATCAATTAACAATTAGCAAGTATAAGTTGAACTTCTTGTTTTACAATGAATGCATTCATGCAGACAATTAACAATTATCAATTAACAAGTAACAAGTGGAAGTTGGCCAACTATAACTTTTTACTCTAATTGAACAATATTTTCTTCAAGTGCGCAACTAGTACGCAGGTGACCGCGGATTGGTCAATGACGAAAATGGATCTCTTTCAAATATTTGTGGGGCAGTTTGTATTATTGTGTTGTGTTTTCGGTTTTCGTTTATATCGAAATGGAAATTGATGATGCTATTTTGGCTGATTTTGTACGGCAATTTCCTAAATTGTATATGATAAGGGCATAATTACGATCTTCAAAGATAAAAATATCAGAGATAATGCTTAATGCTTGAAACAATTTGTATTCACATTGCAATGTTTGGTCTTGCAGGCCATACATTTGATGTTGTCATTCGGGGTATAAAAAAAACGCCACATGCATGTGGTCATGCAAAATGCAATAACACTGATATTGTGAGATTGTCAAACACTCTTTTCTCAGCCTATGTGACAATCGTGAGTACACAAAACTGGTCATTTATTTTCGAAGAACAAAAAGAATATGAATTTTTAAACAGTATCCACGAAAAAGTAAGGTTAACTTGGTAATTGTTAATTTGGGTGCATGAATGCTATATTTTCAATACTTGTTAATTGATAATTGTTAATTGATAATTGCTACTTGATAATTGTTACTTGGTGCTGCATGAATCCACACTAATAAAGATTAAAAAGGTTAATAAATAATAAACAAAGTGTTGATTTTTACAACTGTATCCGGAACTAAAAATTATCATTTAGTTGTAAATTCTCCTTTTATTGTTCAGAATTCCAAAGGCATTTGCAATTCACAACTACCCTTCAAGCCCTACTGAAGCTGCAGGAGAAAATAGTTTTACCAACTTGTTTCAATAAGGAGATGGTTTCATGACATTTATTATCAAGGGCTGCATCTCTATGGTCACATATGGATAAGTGGATTAAATTAGTTTTGCCTGGTTCAGGAACTTGAACTATGGGCTTCTACAGAACACACACCATCTGAAATTCTCCCATTTGTGCCCTCATCAAAATACAAAAATATGTAGTGTAGTTTGAGAAAGTTGAGCCACTACTACTACTACTAGCAGGTGCTTGAAACATGATGTTTTCCATCAATTGCTCCTAGTGCTTCAGGAAATTGCCAATTCTGCATATGGTTATACTAGTAATCCACTCCTTTTGTTTCGTTCGGAAACTGACAATGGAGAAAAGATGGATAATCACCTGCGTCGGACGATATATTACTAATGTGGTTGAGAAATGTATTGAATACTAATATACTATTAAACATAATACTTGTTTATGTTGCAGTTCGGTTGATACAATGATACTTTTAAGTTGTAATCCTTTTCTACAATATTTTCAGGATGTATATATATTCCATGTTTTCATATTTGTATAGGAAAAGATGAAATATTCAGAGAAACTGTATGAAAATGCAAAAAGAAAAATTATACAAATCTTTCAAAAACCATTGTTTAGAGTATTTATTATACATTGCATCGGATACCTCTGGAATTATTACAGAGATTGTGGAGTGACTGACTCTGAAAGAGTAGTTCAAACTCTAGGTAATGGTGGGATATATAAGCCTATTCACAAGCTGAAATAGTGCCTCTGAATGGGGGACTTTTTTTCTATCAGCAACTCTACCTGTTAAAGTACCTGACTTTTGAGAGGTAGGTATGTTCATCATTCTGTTAGAATTTTTGAAACTTTCAGGATCATATTCCACATCATCATTCAAGTTTAAAATTCTTTATATCCTTTCAATCATGGACTAACCCACTTTATCCTTTCATTACGGGGCCAGGTAGCCGAGTGGTTAAAGCGACATGTTTTATTCACTTTGGATGCCGGTCGGCGATGGTTCAAACCACGGCGACTGCAGAAATTTTTCTGATGGCCCGAGAAAGTGCTAGGAATCGCACGTAAAAAGGTAAGACGTCGTCAATCCTTGGCTCGCACAAGTTTCGACTTTTGAGGGCTGCCGTTCGTAAGAGGACGACAGCTGGTTAACGGAAAAAATAATTTTAACAATTTTTTTAAAAAACAATTTCTTATTAATAAAGATACATGAAATAATTACAGACTTCCAAATTATATATAAATATTTTTTTGTAGTAGCTGAAGTATCCATAAAATAAGGTTGATATAAATAAACCAAGGATGAAAGATTCACATTAGTGAAATATAGTGCGTAATAATTTGAAAAATTCATTCTTCCAGGATTGACAACATTATTACAGAACCAAATGAAATATGACCTTGAGATAGAAACGCACGTGAAAGGCACGTATGTGAATGGTCGTGCAGTTTTCAGGCACAATCGTCAAAAATGCATATGCGTGTAAATCGCACGTGCATCAAAAACCCTGCGTGGGCACCCTTGTATCTGAATCGGCCTTTTTACGCTTGTCGATCAGTATAACACATTCATTTACTTTATATCAGTTCAACCAAAACATTATAGATGTCGCATTCTTTGCAACACGTGAATGTATTTGTGTTTGATGTCTTGATCACGAATCTTAATTCTTAAAATCGTGTTGTGGCGTTGAAATTATAATCATTTCATTTCAGTGGGCGTTTCACGTTTCCGAGATAGGGTTCCTCAAAGGTCCAAAAGGTTTTCAAATAACTTCATCTTCTTCTAAATTGAATTAGGCACGATCTATCTATGAATGGTTGAATTACAAGCAGTAACTAACCTAGGAAGCTCTCGTTCCACAGGTTCCTGTTAAATTAAAAAAGGTTTTTCTTCCTCAAAAATAATGTTGCTCTAGTATGACTATTGAATCATAGATGTCACCATCAATTGTTAGGAGTCGACGTATAAAAGAGGTATTTATAATTTTTTAGTTATATTTCTGTGTGACTATTCATTAATAGATGGCATCAAGAAGTGAATTAAAAATATTTTCTTTTTTTGAAGCTTTGAAGTTTGAACGCGAAGTTGTAGATGCTGCTTTAGTGCTTTGAAAAATGAAAACATTCTTTTGCTAAATATTGTTTTTCACTATTATAATATAATAGTATAATTTCTGATTCTGATTACTGTTATCAGTGTTATCACTATTATCAGTGTCATCAGTCATCACTCATACATCATACACTCAGGTTTGCATGTTGTTAAAAGTTGGAATGTTTTGTGATTTATGAAGAACCCCAATTTCTGCCTAGATTTTTTGAGTTCTCCAACTAAAAATAGAACCACTGTATTCAGTCGTACTTAAATGTAATTATATCGTATCCCCATTAAGCAAGTAATGATTGGTTTTTAGTTTTCTGTACTTTCCAACGAAATTGCTGAAACTCGTCCCATTTCTAACCTTACTTATTTTCAGTTAATAAATAAATACATCAAAATGCCAGGAAAAGTCAAAGTTAAAATCTCTTCTGGGAGAAATTTGCCAGTTATGGATAGATCAAGTGATACCACAGACGCTTATGTTGAAATAAAACTAGGTGGTACCACTTTCAAGACTGATGTGTGTCGAAAGTCGTTACATCCTCAGTGGAACACAGATTGGTATCGCTTTGAAGTAAGTACCACCTTGTTGTCTTATGTGACTGTTACTACAAATATTATTTTGAATTAAAGGTTGAAGATTCTGAGCTACAAGATGAACCTTTACAAATACGCTTAATGGATCATGACACATATTCAGCCAATGATGCTATAGGCAAAGTGTATCTAAATTTGAATCCTCTGTTGTTACCAGTAGATGGTCAAGTAATAAAGTATGGATTCAATGGAGATAGTACGACACATCATGAAATATCAGGGTGGTTACCAGTTTACGATACAATGCATGGTATCAGGGGAGAAGTAAATATCACAGTGAAAGTAGAGCTCTTCTCAGATTTCAATCGATTCAGACAATCATCATGCGGTGTTCAATTTTTTTATTGTGAGTAGTGTTCACATGATCACTTGTCATAATAACAAATTTTTTGCTGTTTGCAGCTCCCATGGTACCTCAAGGCTATCATGCTAAATTAGTTCATGGATTTGTAGAAGAGCTGGTAGTATCTGATGATCCAGAATACCAGTGGATCGACAAAATTCGAACTCCAAGAGCTTCTAACGAAGCAAGGCAAACATTATTTTTCAAATTGTCTGGAGAACTTCAGAGAAAAATCGGCTTGAAAACATTAGAGCTAGGTGGCAATGCTGTTATAGGTTATAAACAGAGTTATGATTTAGAAGGAGAATCTGGTATAGTTGCCAGAGGAATAGGAAGTGCTGTAACTCTTGTTAAGTCAGTCAGTATCTGCGTTCCAACTGCTAATGATGACATCAAAGAGGAGTGAGTACCATCACATATTGTCTGTAACTGACAAAGTCCTATATACAAGTTATCTGCTACAAGTTACTAAAACTGATATTTTTTTGGTTTATGTGGTTTGATGGCAGATTTTTGGATAAGCGGTATTTCTTATTTTTGCATATGGTGTCTGTCAGTAACACCACCCAACAAAGTGAAAATATTGAACTGCAGTAAAAAATCCAAGCCTTGAGCAGAATTAAACATAAAACAAAATTCCACTGTCTGTTAGAGAAATCATTTTTAAAGTTTTTTTTTTCACCAGTATACCGGGTGTCCGCGGAAAGTGATTCGCCCTAATAACTTTTTTGTTTTTGAAGATAATGGAATGCAATTTGGAGGATCTGCATACAACATAAAACTGTATTTTTTGACAAGTTACTTAGATTCATGCAATTTCTGGTTTGTGACATAAACCTACAAAGTACACAATGGGTAAAAGTCTCATTCTCTCTCTGCATGAATGGGCAAGAAACATATGAAAATTATATTGTTTTACCCTGTTTGCTACAATAACTTCTGAAATGATGAAAATAGAGAAAGAATTTTCAAACCAAAGTTGTAGCTCTTCATTGTTACTATTTTGCTACAAAAAATGTCACCACAAAAATTTTCATATTTTTTAAGAAAAAAAAAACGTTAATAAAATGAGGTATCTCCACCTATGGCAGATCAAACAAAATTGTTGATAAAGGTTCGGAACGAGTTTTTATATTTTGCAATTGATAATTTACTTTACATTTAGTGGAACTAAGTCTTTTGTTAGAGGCAAAACCGAGGATTTCAGCTGTTCATGTTTTTTCCTGACTGTTGGCAAAATCGTGACTCTATTGACTGAACTAGTTGTCTTATATTTTTCTTGAAAATGTATACATAGAATCGAACATTGAACCAATTCCTTGTTTGCTTGTAGAGTGGTAGCATTTTGTTGATAACATTCTTATTCTAGAAAAAATAATCTTATAATATTTTGATAACTCATTGGCCGGTATAGATACTGAACTGTCTAAAAAAGCGACAAGACTAGTCATTATAGAATGAGAATGTCCTCTAAAATGTTACTAAGGTTTCGGTGCCGAGCGATTTTGCTTTGGTGGCTCTTCTGATGGGTTTGTTATTGGTTAATGATTTAATAGTGAGTTTGTGATTTGTCGGTTGAGAATATAGAAAAAAATAGCCAATTACAAAACTTTTCTCCACATTCTTTAATGCTAAATCGTCTAGCATGAAATCGGAAACAGCATCGTTATTCTATATGCAATATTAGTGAGGTTATAGGGATTCTTGCATCCGAATTCATCTCTACAAGCAATAATTCATTTTCCCATGTTTTTTCTACAAAAATATGCAACATTTGCATGTTTTGGATTTTGTTCAGAACAGATTAATTTGAAAGAACCACCGGAAATTGGATATTGGACGCCTGAGGTACCAGTTAATGAGAATAAATATTATTTTTAATTTTTTTTTCAGTATTGCTACTGATGAAGATAAGTTAGTTATCGAAATGCGCATGTAGGAGTGAAAATACTTGTGTGGTATAGGGGAAAAATACAAAATATTTTCAATTAAACAACCAGTCCTGTTTCTTGTTGCTTCAAGAAATACACTGAAAATAATATGAATTTTTGATAGCAGGATCAACCATCTACATTAAGAAAGTATTGAAAGCATAACATTAAACAGTGGCCGTGGTGCTAGTAGAGGAACAGATGCGCAGGATTATCGCTTCTCTTTCGTTAGAAATCCAATATCGGAATATGACTATATGAGACCTTCACCACTTTTTTCATCAGACTATTCTACACAAAAAATGTTTATGTTGGGAAATCAGTGTTGGTCACTTAACTCCTGAATGGGTTGGCGTTTTTAGTGGGATTTTAACAGATGAGAAGCTCTTTCAATTATCTATGGATAGGTGTATGATACAAAAATAGTAGTGTTGAAAAAACTTTAAAATATCAGACTTCTCGTGAATACATTAAATAGTAAAAAAATTAAAAGCACTTTGTTGCTTGTACGCTTCAACCGGATCTTATTTTTATATCAAAAGCTGCAGGCAAATTCATTTATATCAATAAAATTGGTGTCCGTTGATAATGGTTTTAGTTTGAACAGGTAGGTAATTCAGTGTATCAATTTTTATGAGCGCACATCAACCATTCAGCGATCCGCTTGCTAAGTTGGATGGAATACCAATCTCTGCCAGGAGTAATCATGAGCAGATGTTGAATCCTGATTTTTGACAGGATTTCACTGTATATCTGTTCCTTCAAAGAAACTCAATAAAAAATATGATTATTTTAAACACAGTACGAAATGACATGTTCAATGAGTATATTTTTTACCCTAAAGGCTTCGGTGAGACCATTCATGAATATATTTTCTTCAATAGATTGATTCTGACATGAATACTCGTTTATTAATATTTACAACCAAGTGACAATTCCCCAAGAAGAAGTTGGTTTAATTTGTTTGGAATATTTTCGATATTCAATACTGGATTACCGTTTTATCAGAAGCACATTGAACATATGATGTATGATGTTGAGAAAAACAATTTTTTTTTTTAGTCATTTTCTTCGGTAATGAAATTTTGGGTATATCTACAATTTCGTTTACATTTGCATTCGTCTGTGTACTTATTCAACTTTACTTCTGGCTTATACAATTTTTCTCATAACATCAGGTACGGGAGGCTTCTTCAATAATGAAGATTAAACGTCAAAATCGGACTTTTGCTGTCCAAATCTCAAAAGGCCCTCCCTCTCCTTCATTCCGATGTGTATGGCTATTGATCCAAAAATAGTTTCATACGGAGATATCAGAATGATGATAATTATTTTATATACCGTAATCATGCACGAATATCATTGTGTCGAGTGTTAGTCTTTTTCAAAGAAATAATCTCATCTGGTTCCATAGCAACATCTATTTCCTGAATGAGATTTTTTAAAACCTTTTCTATTCTAATCTCCACCTTTGTTATGAATATAACTTTTCTATAAAACTTTTTTTTATAAGATTTATGATACTTGAAATTCTTGGGCTCATTATTAATCTCAGTTTCTCTAGACAATAATTTCAGAGATATGTCATCTCTCTGTTTCCTAGCCCATTGCGTGGATGTCTAACGAACTGCTGTCACATAACCCAGGTGCCCATTACTGTTTACAAAAACATTATCTTAATGGACAATTTTGAACAGAAATATCTTGATCAAAAACTCACCTCGACAACTGATACTTCACGGTATAGTAATATTCGAAACTCTTATAATATTTATTTGGAAATATACACCGCTGAACAGTGCTTTTCAATATAATACAGATAATAAAGACACGAAAAAGTGACAAATGTCACAAAACAATGATTGAACGAGCTTTTATGTCTCGCCTGGTTATGCTTATGACATTTAGGAGGAGCGCTCGCGGAGACGCAAATCGATAATGCATTCCAAAATAAATATCCAAAACAGAACTAGAACTAGAATCGACTCCAAATTATCTTCTTGATTTTCCGCAATTTGGTATAAAATTTTTATTTAGCTTTCAGGACATTTGAGCAAGAAAACGCTTGTTATTTAATAACAATTTTATAATTCGGAGATATCTGTTATTTTCAGAATTTTTGAGAAAAATGTTTTGATCAAATTATCAAATTATACGCTAGTCAATTGATATTTGAATGAGCTTTCAATCGTTAAAGTACTAATCGAATAAGCTAACCTGTTCCAGAGTTATGCGACTTTCGTACATTTTTGGAATATTGAATGACCCAGCATAAACATTTTTTGGGTAAATCATCTGATGAACAAGGTAGTGAGTTATACTCCAATGTGTTAGTGAACGGAAACCCAGCCAATATGCTGCTCTATAGAGTGTTCGCTTCTTACGTAGACGGCACGGGTTCGATCACACCGTCTGTTATGAATCTAGATTATTCGGAATTCATTTTAACGTAAGCTGTAGGTTCTGGTTTTCCCTTGCTAGTACAAGCTCTTACAAGAATCGGTACAAAAGTAGACTATGAATAATTGCATATGTGTACTTTTCCTTTTGGGTACTTTTACAGTGCATTTACCATATATAAATGAATATGCGTATGTATTGGGAAAGCTATATGCCGGTAATATTTTTCTATATCTTTATACGTATATGGTATATGACACTGAAATTGTCTACAAAACCTTTTGAGCAGTTAGGATTGTGATAAAAGCCTGATTTGTAAAAAATGTTTGGTAAGGCGCAACTAGAGAAATCATAACCTCACTAATGATCTTTTGCCAGGATACCGGACAAACAAATAATACAGTTTTGAATTTTTCTGTATACAGGCATGTTAAAAATTACCTTGAATTCGTTGGTGACGGCAAAGGCTTCAGCTTGAACGTTACGCCAAAAGCAATGTTTCCCATTCCCTCTCCTCTCTCGCCTCATGATATGTTACCAAACCTAATGACCCCGAAATATAGACAACTTTCGAAACGGCTCTACTCCTCACTCGATTCGGGCAATCAGAGGTCTTCAAAATCAACCGAAAACATTTCGCAGGCCTCGTCGTTGAAGACTTTGTTCAAACAGGAAAGTGAACGCGGAAAGACCGGTTATGGGTTATCCAGCACAATAAAAAAACTCAAAAATCCCCAGAGTTATTCCCTGACGAAGAAAATGTCGGCTTTGAAGTCTAAGTTAGCGGATAGTATCGGTGAAGAAACCGATGAGGGTGGGGCTGTATCCACCAAAACGAAACACTTCAAGAGATCTACTAGTGACTCCAACTTCATGGCCGAGGTTTTGGCTAGATCTGCCATCCACGCTCACAATAGTTTGAGCTGTATTTTGGAGGTCAGGGGATCCTCGAACGATGAGGAAGAGGGCGAGAATACTTTGGACAAACTTGAGCCTTTAGCCAACTTACTCGGCAAAACTGTATCTGAGCCCACAATTGGTTCGGATAGCGAGTGTTGTTTCTCAAGCTCTGACACTAGTAGTTCGTGTTCAGACGATGACGATGATGTTAACTACAAGAGTAATGACAATGACCTTGATACTATTAGCAATATTATCAAAGATGTCGAAATGCTGCAACTGAAGCAAATCAGGCCGCGGCTCCAAAAACAGTACTCATTGCCAGCCCTAGGCCCTAATCGGGTTGATTCTCTCGCGTCTCTTTCTGATAATGTGTATAAATTGGAAGAGTTTGCTGGAGGATCCTCGTTTGAAATTGGTTTTGATGACGTCAATACAAACAGCACTCGTATTGAACGGTTAACTGAAGACGACAACAATAACGAACTAGGTGAAGACAACGAGAGCAATGAAGAAGAAGCGAGGGCTGCTGGGCAGGTTGCTGACGCCGATTTCCAAGGTATAGTCCCAGAGGCCATTAAGGGTGTTGAATTGAAAGGTAAAGGTCTGATTAAAACGGCCATGCAGGCAATGTTACTAGACAAAGTTAGTCTCATGGGGACCTACACCCCGCCCACTTCGCCTTCTGCCAGATCCGTCGCTAGCAACGTGTCAGAACCAAAATCAACCCCAGCAAAAGGCCAGTTCAACTTTCCGCAGCCGAAAGCGAGAATCCCGAAATCGGCAAGTTCGGTTTCTTTTGCCGATTATTTGAAGCAAAAGGACACAGTCCTCGGAATACCGTTCACTTCCTTATTCACTGATGAGTACTTCAAGAAGCGCCAGTCTCATCCATGCCGCCTGGATGAGCTTTCTTCAAGCAAAACCGGAATGGATCTCTTCAGCAAGGCAAGCCAGAACTGCTTCTCTGATAATCAGTTAAACAAGCCTCTGGTTAAAACAATGCTGGATGAATCACTGCAGAAGAAGAAACTGTCACAAAAATTCAGGATATTCCACTTGAAGCGGAACACCTTCAGCCACGAATCCTCGTTGAACGATCCGAAGAAACTGTTGGGGTTTCTTCACCGCAGCCGAAAATCGAGTGAGGGGGATAAGAAAGACAAACGAAACATTATTACTCGAATGTTCAGCTACAAACATAAAGGTGACAAGTTTTCTATGTCGTCGAATATTTCCTTACCCTCCCCTTCCCAGATCGACTTAACAGATACTAACAATTCTACCAATAATCTGCCTGTCAACACGAAAATTGAACAAGGCAATTCTTGTAGCAATACTAAGCATGCATGCATAACCTCGAACAGGCATTACATGTCACCACAACAAGAACAAAACCGAAGTAACTGTCAACAGAATGCAGAGCCACAAAAAAACGAGCACTCTCCCGCTAGGGCCACCACTTTAGCTCACAGAAGATCTTCGGATTCCGATCTGAGCATCACACCTAAAGGTTAGTTACTATGATTTTAATTTTAGGTGAATGTACATGACCATGGTTTTGTTTATAAGAGAGTCGTCAATCTGATCCTATCGATCGGTTACACAATGTGCCGTTTTTTCGTTTGCTTTAGCAACAAGCACCCTAGGGTGGAAATTAATGTAGATCAGACCTTGAAAATCATTCAATTTGTGCTTCCAAAAATTGAGTTACAGTCAAAAGTGAACAGAACACGTAGCCAATCATTTTAGCATTTAAAATAAAAAATGGGGAAAAAGTAGCAAAACAATGCAGACTTTCACAAAAAATCTATTTAAGTGCTCAATGGAATTATAAAAAATTTCCCCCTCGTATAAGGTCGGCAACATTGTTAAATATGTAAATTATAAACAATTCTAGTTATTTTGTAAAAAAAAATGCAAAAGAGACGCAAAATTACAAAAACGAAGATAATATTTTATATAGTTCCCCCATTTTGCGACCATTTCCAAGTTTGGTATCAGATTAAATAAATTATTTATTCATACTTTTGTTGATAACTCGGCAAAAAAAAAATCTAAAAGAGGCAAACGCAAAGAAACGTTTCTCTCTGTTATAAGTCTCGCCGAGTCTTTGCCATCTCTGCCGATGACGGCTCATGTCTAACCTCTTGATTATTTTTCTAAGTTTGTCGATTTTTACCAAGATTATTTTCAACGCGAAGAAGTCAAATAAAATTTTTACTAACATGTTCGATTATGTATAAGCCGAAGAAGTGGTACGCATCGACCAGCAATTGTTTGAGGTTGTGAATCATATGATTATTGATACAGAAAGGACTTTTTGCCCGATACAAATATAGCCGGCTTCAAGCATGTGAAGTACCAGTTTATGTCAAATCACGAGACTTTTTAATTAAGATTGTATATTGATTTCTCCTTAAAAATGCACTATGCATCCACCGGCAACTGTTCAAAGTTGTACATAGGATATTGTTCATGCGAAATATGTATTTTGCTAGTCTCTTATCATTTTGGAAGTGCTGACTCCAAGCACAAAACAAGTAGCTGTATAGTACAGTGTAGTGTGAATTTTTCTTCAAGTTAATTTCTTCGAAAAATATGTCAGCATCTTCCGACAACTATTCAAAGTTCTACACTGGGTTATTCTTAATGTCAAAATTACTTTTTTCCCGACTCTAATCAGAGAAAGAGTGCCAGCTCTATGCATGAGAAGAGGCAGTTCATGTCAGATGTAATTTTTTATTTTTTGGTCCCATAGACCGACGTCGACCGGCAATGTTCGAAGTTATTTATCAGATTATCGTTGATACATAAATGATTTCTGCTCGACTGTAATAAATGATGAAGTAGCAGCACCAAGCATGGAATTTAGTATTTGTATCCAAATCTCATGACTTTTTCATAACTTTTGTTGATTAATTTCTCCTCGAAAAAGCGGTCGGCATCGACCGGTCTGTTCATAGTTGTACATAGCATTATTCTTGATGCGAAAATGACTTTTTTTTTAACTCTTATCATTTGAAGAAGCATTGTGTTCCAACCTCGTGACTTATTTCCCAAGTTTTTTTATTATTTTCAACTCGATGTCTTATATCCGGTTATTATTAGAGAAATGAGTCGAACAAAAGGTAATTTTTGCACAATCATCTTATTAATAACTCTAAACAATTGCCGGTCATCTTCTTCACGAGGTTTGGAAATTTCTTGAAGTTTTTTTGTGTAGGATCAACAAACTTGGAAAAAAATATAATTACGTAAATTTAATTTCTGTGTTTTCGAAAATTAAAACATGTAATTTTGGGAATGACCGATCTATAGTTTAGCTTTCGGAGTTGAGCAAACGGTTTGGACCAGATGAACGACCTTTTATAAACTTACTGATAATATGGAGTACTGAATAATGGTTCAGTGGTATATTAGGTAGATATAGTTGCAGTTATCTAATTATTGTTATTTCCTAAAGGATTGTTATTCGATTCCATTAAAATCCCCTTCAGTATATTTGATGAAACCATATCTACCATAATACGAATTATTTTCCACAGAAATATTCAGAATTACATTTTCTTTTTGTTTGATATTATTTCTAACCTTAGGATTCTTTAGAAAAAGTGAGTATAAGATGCTTGCATAATCGTTGCATCTTCATGTCTAAAAGTTGTTTAAATGTCTGTTGGTACCTACGAAAATCATTGTGGTTCAACTATTCTGAAGTGTCTAAATCATTTCATCTTCTTTGATACTTTGACTTACTTTGACAAGATCGGCTTTTGTAGTTACCCCCTGTTTGGACTTCAGTGTGAAATTAAATAGAGCAAGAGTGTGAAATCATCCGAAATGCTTTTGACTATGGAACTGTCCAAATTCAACGGCTAACGTCGGTACCTGTACGTGATACACTGTTATTGTCATATTGTTCATTGAGATCCTCTCGGAACGTTGCAAGTTGTAGAATTGGGAGTTTAATAGTTGAATATAACCTCTAAATAGACGAATACACCTAAAAGAAAGTCATATAGGTGCTGTTTTTGCATAGATCTAGATTATCGCCTTATGTCAGGTTGATTATTTAGAAGTTGCTCCTATTTTAATCTTCGCTATTTATCAGTTAGGGTCACATTATATTGGGTCGTGTGCATGAAAGCCAGAGCCATATGGCTATTTGAAGTTTCAGGGGCATTTCCAGACCAGAAAACTTCTTCCACTTTTGAACTATGATACTAGTATCGACTTTGAGAATATTTATGTTCCAAAAACAATTTTACAGCTTTTATGGTTTAGGTTTTACTGTACCCAGACTGAACTTGCATTTCTGTGTAACGCATGTTAAAAAGAAGAAAACCTTCTGCGTATTTTACTAAAGCTTTTCTTGTTGAGATCATTTGTTAAAAAGTTTTCCATTTTCGTTCTTCACTTTCTTCCGAATCTCAGAAACTGCCAGGTACCACATTACGGTATATTTTTTACACTATGGAGTAGTTGAAAATGATAATTTTAACCATAATTTTACCAGGAAATAGCCTATCTGGGAGTGACAAATCTGGAGGGCAGCCCAGTGGATATTTCATAAGAAGCAACCTGCTGCCTTCTAAGATACATCAAGAAAATTTTGATATGTTGGAATATCCTTTCTTGACTGTTATGAAATTTCCGCCGGACTTCATATCTCAAATAGGTAAGTGCGTTTTTCGAAAAGATCCGATAGTTCGAATAAATAATAAATAAAATACTATTATATGACACTAATGTAAACACGATTAAATTTCCACAAATTTATTGTCTACGCGACATGTTTCGATACACAGTATCTTTATCAAGCGAATATAATACATAAAATTAATCTACGTTGAACATTACTTAAATACCCTTCTATCAATTGAGGTAATTAGGATCTACCTATAATAAAAATAAAAATTGACAATACAATGTAGGTACCTGTAAATCTCAAAACATATCTACTACTTAATTAGGTGAAAAGGTTTAACAAAGGGAAACTATTAAGATCCAATTGATCATTTAGTAAACAATTCGAATTTATTAATTTCCAAGAATTCTAAATAATTAAGTCTAATACCCTTATTTTCAACATGAAGGATTTCAAAGTTTACATCGAAGTCATGGTCTTCTTCCAAAATATAATAGGCATATGTTGAATGTGTTTTATTATTTACATAATTTTAAGGTGGTGTGGTGAGTGCGAGGTCCGTGAAAAGACTAGAAACCATCAGCAACATCGAAGAGCCTGAGTCAAGGGATACGTGGTGGTCAGAATTACGAACGGAGATTCGGTCGCATGCACGCAGCTTGAATTGTAATGCGGTCCTAGGTTATACAGAATCAGCTAGTATTTGGTAAGATAGAAGCTTCTATACGCTGCTCAACTGTTGAAGCGGATATTATAAGAAACCTTAAATTTTATGAGTTTATAGTTCAAAAATATATAACAAGTAATATACGATGTGAGGGGAAGACTGATGTCATTTCAGCAAATTATAGCTTGAACTCGTTCAAATAAAAAAGTTATTTACAGTGATATAAAATTGTTTAAATTAGCAAACTATCAGTATTTTCAATTATCTTTGAAATTGAATAACGAATAATACGATATTTTGAAATGGAAGCTTCTGTAAATTATTTTTTTCTATAGGAACTTTAAGTTTTTGATAAAAAAGATGATGGAGGAATTGTGTACTGGAATGAAAATCGATGATGTAGAATGAAGCACAAACTAAAACAGCTAAGTCAATTTTACAAACTTATTATCTTCATCAACTTATAATATAACAAATAAAAATCACTTCTGAAGAACATGGTCAGCTAATCACAGTGTATCAAATCATAGAATAATAAAATAATATTCGATAAGAGTAGTGTTCATTGATAACGTACAAAGCGACCCATCTAACAATTTTTTCAAAATAAAATTTCAAGAGAATTGTAATTATCCAGTTCGATTGTTGAGCAGTGTATTTATCAGTCAAATTTCGTAATGCCACTGTTTTCAGTGATGACGTGTGTATATTAAGTGCATGCGGGACAGCGGTTATTATAGATTTCCACAAAAATGATGAACCAGAAGAAAGGTCTTCCTCATATAAGCAGAATTTTATTCCAAAAGAAATGGTGAGCGCTTCACTCGAAAAAGATAAATGTTATGTGGTAAGTTCTTTATTGTTTTCAAAATATTGGAAGGGCCCCCCGTACAAATTTGATTCTGCAGAATAATACGCCTGCCCACCAGTGTTCTGCAACCTGAACAATACTCAACTTTAGAGGCTTGAAAGGATGCAGAACAGATTACTCCGTGTAGCTAATAGCGACAGGTACGTTCGTTGGATACGTTGCGTTGCGAGACAAACGAGATCAATATCTGAACTCGAGTCTTTCCCGGGAAAACTTCCAAAAACCGGTCCTGCGTGGAGAAACAAACGAATACAATGATATATTGGGATGTCTGTATTTGTGAATTTTTCAATGCAGATCGGATCAATGAGGGCTCGCTGGCTACCCGCGAATGCTATTTTCCTGGTGGCTCAAACCGCAGTCACACGGCTGCTTTACCAGCTGCTTATTGTCACTGACTGTGAATATCCACCTAGTAGCTAAGTTCAAATCTGCAGTGACCTCTTCTTCTACCAGCCCGTGATTGACTGGCTGATTGGCGCATATGTTCGTTAAGAGTACACATAAAAGTCATTTGGTACAGAAAAAAATCTTAGAGTCTGAGGACAAGTGAAGTTCACACATGTTGATCATTATTCTCCAGTAGAAACCCCTACCACCACGCGCAACGTTAAAAGAGGAATGCGATGCCGGAGAAGAATGAGAGCTTACATTCGACGCTGGATTTCCTTGGTGGGCAGACGTGTTAGCTCTCTACAAATATAGTTTTGTGAGAATACATGAATGTCACATTCATTAGTCCTCGGTGGTGTTTGTATTGACTCTTCACAAACTTAAGTTAAGTGTGTCGAAAGTACATATGAACGTAACACTCGAAAATCACCCTTGAAAAGATACTAGAAAAAAAAAGCAGTACCCACCCAGATCTTCATTACAGTGTATGCAATCTCTCCCAACTATTACCAATGTTACAACAAAAAATGTTTAAGGACATCTGAAGGTTATAGCCTATGCACCTATACACCTGACTAACCCCTAAAGGTCACTGATCATATAAAAAGTGGTAGGGGAAGGTCCAGAACAGGCCCAAGTCTCCTCTACAAATTTGCCGACTTGTTAGTCATGGTCTAGAGATAATTCTGCTTGCTGTTTCATCTACAACTTGTGAAAGCGATAAGTCAATGTTCGAAGTGATAATCCTTGTTCTTGTAGAATAATTGGGGAGAATTGTATTTAGGCGATATCGAAATTATTAAATTATCATCTTATAAATCTTATTGCTTAGCATTATCATCCACAACCATTGACTCTAGCAGTTATAATAATAGAGTGATATACAATGCTCTGAGAGATGATACGACCTTTAAGAATGGTTAATGTATCTATCGTTGTTTTGTCCTGAACCCTTCTCATTTTGGCGGCTCTAGTGAGTAAATTTAGTTTATATTTGGCACAAGTTCAAATCTTTGAAATAGGTCAAGATTACATCGGTCTCGATATGCGTCCGCATACTTTGTTGAAATGTAAGTGTAACGTGGGTTGCCTAGTGTCGAGTGTCTGCTTGTATAACACCGACTACCTGAGGTGTTGCTGTAGGCTTTCCGGGTTTCCTGCAGCCAAAAATTCAATGCGCCACAAAGATCACCCAGGAGTGCTATGGCAAATGATAATAATAGCCGTCTTCTACCCGTGCAGGCTATGCCTTTGGGTATACCAATGTGACTGTGTATTATTATTATTATTGATATTATCATTCTGAATTAAAATTTCCGGTAAGGCTTTTTTTCCATAACACAGACACATTCAGAGGGTGCGCTGCTCTTATCATTAACCCAATAACCACTCTCCAAACTATGGAGTAAGCGGCTATTGGGTCCGGGAATCGTGTGACCTGAGTAGACTTAATCAACCAAGGATGACAGCCTTCTGCATTCGTCCGGCGATGATTTCCCTATTATCAGAACAAGCATTTCTACAGAATACTCTGGAGTTCGAAGAGTAAATCTCCATATTTCATCCGTTTTTCCTCCTCTTCATTTCGCCAGAATCCAATAACGAATAATCCCTGAATTAATTAAGTCGAAATTTTGAATATGTTTTCCGTTTGAAGTGAAACACTGAAACAACAATGGTTTTTATTATTTTCAGAATAGCAATAAAATTTCGGAAAGTCCGGAAAACTCACTGCACATTTCTCCAACTAGTGTTTGTACAATCACTCATCTTCCGTACGAAAGCAATAACGTTCCTATAAAAGCTACTGTAGGAAAATGCATGTTATGTCGGTGAGTATTATAAAAGCGATGTATACGTACCAAGTAGCCGGCGGCAGTCGCACTGGCACGCCAGCTCATGTCCGACATAGCGATAGACCGCGTCATTTAAACGACTCCAGTCAATCGTGACTCAGGACCGTGTCTAAAAAATTAATTCGATACCAATCCTGCTGGCTAAAATGAAATAAGTAAGCAATATGTCTGCGCTATTACTAGAGGAGATTAAGAATATGTTGAAAGAAGAAATGTTGAAGAACTCACAATGTTGACAGTCCACGGAGGTTGTTCAGACGTGTTCGCAAAGCTGGTACGGGGATGCGGGGGACGCGGATGGAGGCTGTTGGCAGGAAAAATAGAAGTGCCCTTTATTCGGCCCAGCGCTAGAGTACCGTAAAACAGTACTGGCGTGCCAGTGCGACTAGCTACGGCTACTGGATACATATAAATCAGCCTGTAAGTGAGATAAGGATACTACGTAACATAGAAGCTTAGTTCTCCTTTCTCTCTCAAAAGGCGAGCAGAGTTCGAATGGAAAATCGCGGAGAGCTCTAATGAAAAAATGCCCAGAGCTCGAACGGGAAATTGCTCGAATAAGGTTCCTTTATTTGGAATATGAGCTTTCAGTCCATTGCAATTTCTCACATTTTTGTATTCAGTTATTTATGAAATTATCCGCGACCTTCTTGAATGAGTTGAACCAGTTCAAACTTTTCGTTTTATTACCGCAAAAAGCACTCATTCATTTGGGTGCTATTCAGGGATAAGTACATTAAAAAAAATCTCAAAATTCTCTTTATTTCCATTTTGATCCAACATATCTCTATAAAAAATAAAAAAACATGTTCGATATAGGGTACGTCAGACTAGTTATAAAACACTTATTTATATATAAATAAAAAAAAGGTCACAGGTACAATATAACAACAAGTTTACATTTAAAAAAATTGGTCTAGTGAATAATAAACTCTGGGTAACAGATAATTTTTCAATTCAATTCAATGACGTGTAGCCATTTCTTTTACTACAAATGTTTCTTGGATGCTTCTCACTAAGCAATATAGAATACCTATTGTAAATTATTACCAAGAACAATATTTGATTGCCCAGAATACATACAAAATCTGAAGTTTTAGATTTAACGCCTTATTTTATTTCCGAAACAAATATATATCTATATAAATAAGGTAGTTTTCCATTATTTCAAATCACTCAACCTTGTTTAGCAAAGGAAGAGTTCCAGAAGTATTAATAGCCACGATAGAACCACCCGATGGATTGCCCAGTGCGGGACGGGGCTGTTTCATCGAATCCTACGTATGCCGTCCTCTAAAAGACTTGAAAGGCGAATGGATAGCCAAAGAAATATCTGACGGATTGCCATTTCTAGAATACGAATTGCATAGACTATTAATAAACAAACTGAAGATAAAAGGAATGAATGCAGTATTTGGACTCAAATTTAGAATAACAGTGGGAGAAAAAATGATTATCGCCCTTGCTACTGGTACGGCGGTTTTTCTGACTTCGTTACCAAGCCCGTCAGTGCCTAAGTTGGTGTCGGATGAAACGATTCTTGATTTGAAACTGGTCATGCTTCAGAAGCAGCTTATTGATACTGTTAAGAAAAATAGGGAAATATATCAAATTGACGTGAGTGATTTATATTTGTGGCATATAAATCCGCTGCAAGATGTCCAGTTTTGTTGTAGCTTATTACTGTTTTGTTTTAGGATGAGCAATTGAATAGTCGGGTTTGGTCAGACGAGGATTCAGAAGAAGAGCCAAGTTCATTAGACTTGTCAGCAGGGAACAAGGATTGCTGTGTTTTGGAGGTAAGTTACTATTTATATTCAAGATACAGAAATATTCCTGTACACCATCGGGTTCGCCCTTTTATTTCGTTTAAATGGCCCCTGTCAAAATATGTTCTTGCATCGACGATGCCACGTCGAGTATAGTACGAAACCAATGGGAGAGTTTCGTCCAAGTTGCCAACCCAGATTTTTCACGGAAAACCTCCTCTTCAATTGTAGAAATTCCTGCGGAATCATGTATTAAAATTACATCAGTTGTTTGTCTTAGATTTGGTCATAAAAATTGTTTATTTTTTGTTGTTAAGACTGTTATATCCGTCAACCGGCTGCACCCCTACGCGCAACCCTCAGAAGTCCTCGAGATACTTGTGCAAGGTAGGAAACACGTAGCCCTTATCGTTTAACGTGTGATTCTATGCACGAGACCGGTGACCATGCGGGGAATCGAATCCACGACCCTATGATTGAGAGGCGTACGCTCTACCATCACGACCACTACGGTCCACAAAGTCATAAATATTTTATGGACACAAACAGTTTTCTAGAGAATTTTGTTAAGTTCAATTTCTAGTGATTTTTTAACAGTTGACAATCAGTCTATGTGGAACTATCTTCTTTACTTCATTTACTTTTCATTTTTCACTTTTTGGTCAATGACTTTAACGATAATGATCATTACGATCTGTATTTCTTTAGGTTCAAATTCAGCGTTCTGTTTGTATGGTCATGGTAGTCTTACCCCAACACCCTGTATATTTTATTGCTTTTGTGTTCGAGTTGAAGAAAATTTCGTGATCGTGTTTAACTCGCGGATGGTCATTTAAAAAAGAGACTGGAAAAAAAGTGTTCCCTTAATAAAATCTAAATCACATGAATACCAAGTTCCCTCATATTTCAGGTGGATGATCCTGAAGACGAGGAGGTTCTCTTCTCGTTAATGAAGGAGCGACCGCCGGATGGTTTTCATGTCGTTAACACTGAAAGTATCCCTGGTTTGGAAGATTTGGAAGTTATCAAAAATCTTCAAATGTTCACACAAATCCGACGATTCAAATTCAATTCATCGCTCAATATAGACGAGCAATTTCGAAAGCTGTTACAAAGCGTTTATTTCAAATTGAGACAAATGGTTCCGTGTGCCTTATGTAATATTCAGTTTCGGTGTGATATTCCTGAAACAGACGAGGTTCAATTGTTGGTTTTTGGTAAAGCCTCTACTCAAGTGGTTCTTCTAGCTGCTGACTATGTTACTTTTCAGGTATGGCATTGGGATTAGGAAAGAAGCAAAGAAAGACGAAGTCAGGAATGCTTTTGAAACGAAATGGTGAGTAGGAGTATACAGGGCGTTTCGACTATCTGCGTCGAGTTCTCGGAAACAGTAAGTCTTACAGAAATGGTTGAATTCGAGCAATAGAAAGTAGAATAATTTTTGATAATTGAAAATTGAAAATGAAGATTTTGATTTAATTGTCCCATAACTTTGTTGCTCCTTCTGAACCCATGAACAACTTTGCTCTATTCAAATTTTCCCGGGTTTTCAGGAATTCTATAATTTTCCACACTTAATGCGCTGATACATCAGTGCCTTAGTCTCATCTGCCTCTTTTAACGTGCCGCTACTAACGGTGGAATCTGGAGTTTGCTTCGTTGGAGAGACTGGAAAATCTACTAAGATAATCAAATATGACAATAATTTTTTGTTGTTCAATGTTTTTACATGTTCTAGGTTCTTAAGAATGGGCTAAGTTTGAATATCAGTGTTGAAAGAGAACATGAGAACCTCATACTCCCATATTTTTATGTCGAGGACATCTTGAGTAATTTTATTTTTCATTGACCATTTTGATAGACTCTTAATTGCGTAATTCAGCCATATTTGTGAGTCTTAGCATTTTCAAAATTCCAGTTTAGACTGCCTAATTTAATTTATGCTGTATATAAAACCGAATTATAGTATAAAGCTTGTAAAACCATGTGAGACAAATGGTATGATGATATGTAACAACAATTACAAATCATGGAAAACTTTCTTTTTAATTTTCAGATGACGACTTGATTTTCAAATTAGATGAAGATAATATTCCAGAAAATAGTGTAGTTACAGTAAACAAAAGTCTCAAATTCAAACAGAGATCTCCTTCAAAGTACCGTCCGCAGTCGATGAAGCAAAGACATGTAATGTTAAATGAATCATGATGTTGAGAAAAGTGACATTTTTTTTTCAGACCCCACACAAAGAAACACACGGTGTTGATATAACACCTTTATCCTATGTACCCGGAGCCACTATTGACAAATATTTAGGAAATTTGAATTTCTTCTTCGTAAGAGAAACAACTTCAATTCGAGAGGTAATTTTAATATTTGAAATTGTTACATTTTTACATTTATTGCCGTAATTGGTAATTTGTTCTCAAATCGCACATTGACCTCTTTAACCTTCATAATCCATATCATAAAATATATTATTATGAAATAAATTTCTTCCATTTTTATTCAGGAAGGTGGCCTCAGTGGATTTCTACATAGTTTCGTCACTGAAGTGCTGGCTATAGTACGAGCTCACGTTGCAGCCCTTGGTGGAAACGCATTAGTAGCCTTCTTTTTGACAGAACTCTTCTTGAATCATAATTTCCACAAAAATCAGGTGAGCATGTGTTTCTACAATCCTTAAGGGGTACCATAGACTAAGGATACCTAAACACGACGATTTACCCGTACGAGATGCTCTCAGACAATCTGTAAACATTATTCGATGATGTCTCATAAAATGAGTCACTAACTTGCAGTAGCGGTGGTAAAACTTTTCTCAATGTTTCATCAATACCTAACTTTTCACAAAGTCGGCATACTTTCGTTTAGTTTAAAAGAAATTCAAGAAAAAAAATCCCTTGGTCTATGCTGTCGCCTTTGGAAAAACCAACAAGCTTGCTCGACATGAACATACACGGGCAGTTTTGTACAAACTTTCTAAATTTGAAATGGACGTGACTGGCTGTATCTAAACACATGAATCGGTAGGCCGCGTTCCAACAAATGGCCGGCTCATTTTCCAGATTTGACGTCATTGCATTTCAGTTAGTAGACATCCCCTTGAGACCTTCGACAGCTGAAATGTAATTTGTTCATCAAAAAGTGCTACAGAAAGTCCAATTTTATTCAAATTTTGGATTGACGTGGCCTTTACTTGATGGAAATTCATAGTATATGACACTAAGGTAAACACGATTAAATTTCCACAGATTTATTGTCTTCGCGACATGTTTCGATACACTGTATCTTTTTCAAGCGAATGTAATACATTAAATTATTCTACCTTGAACATTACTTAAATACCCTTCTTAACAATTGAGGTAATTAGGAGCTACCTATGATAAAAATAAAATTGACAATACAATGTAGGTAGATACCTGGAAATCTCAAAACATATCTACTACTTAATTAGTTGAAAAGGTTCAACAAAGGGGAACTATTAAGGTCCAATTGATCATTTAGTAAACAATTCGAATTTTTCAATTTATTAATTTCCAAGAATTCTAAATAATTAAGTCTAATACCTTTATTTTCAACATGAAGGATTTCAAAGTTTTCATCGAAGTCATGGTCTTCTTCCAAAATATGATTGGCATATGTTGAATGTGTTTTATTATTTACATAATTCATACGGTGCTCACGTACACGGCTTTTGAATGGTCTACCAGTCTGGCCTACATATACTTTGGAACAAGAACCACAATTCAATTTATAAACTCCTGATTTTTTAGATTTTTGTGTTTTATCTGTATTATTTTTAATAAACCTTCCCAACGTGTTATCTGTTCTGAATGCTACTCTTAAATTTTGTTTTTTCAAAAATGACGCTATTTTTTCTGAAACGGGCCCTGAATAAGTTAATGTTCTGTAATTATTGTCAAGGTTCCTCATAGTGGAGTACACTTCTTGGTTAGCCTTTCTATGTAATTTTTTAGCAAGAATATTCTCTATTAATTTGACTTGATATCCATTGTTAACTGCTATCTGTTTTATAATATTTAATTCTTTGCAGAAGTTTTCTTCAGAAAGAGGAATATTAACTAATCTATGTATCATACTATGATATGCTGATATTTTATGTATATATGGATGTATCGAATTATTATGAATGGTGATGTCAGTATGGGAAGGTTTATGAAAAATAGAAAGATGGTGTTTGTTGTTGGTTTTACCTATTGTCAGATCTAAAAAATTTAATGATTTTTCTACTTCTATTTCTATTGTGAATTTAATGTTTGGGTGAATAGTGTTAATATATTTATGAAAGGTGTCTAACTGTCTGTTGGTACCTTTAAAACAAACTATAATGTCATCCACATATCTGTACCAATACAAAAACTGTTGCGAGAGTGGGTGCTTGTGGATTATTCCTTCAAGGTTGTCCATGAAGATATCTGCCAGTAGCGGACTCAGCGGATTTCCCATGATCAAGCCTTCAGATGAAGAATATATTTTATTGTCAAATTGAAAGTAATTTTGTTCAAGACATATCGACAAAAGGTCTAATATCTCTTGTTTAATAACTGGGTTGACATGATTTCTATCTAGTAAACCTTCAACCAAGACTATGGTATCTTGAGGAGGTATACTAGGGAAAAGATTTTGAACGTCAAAAGAAATTAATTTCGCTTTATCTGGAACAGAAATATCCTGGATTTTATTTATCAAATCATAAGAATTTTTAAGGCTGAATTTCAAGAAATTTAATCGTGTTTACCTTAGTGTCAATTTTATTCAGTTTTCTACCGGCTTCGATTAATTTTGTCTGGTTCAAAGATTTACGACCTCAATGAGTCTCACCGTCATCCATTCAAAGTCACCTGCAGAATTTCCTTTGGAAATAAAATGGACTTACATAGCACTTTATTTTGAAGAATCGTTTCTTGACGAATTTTATCTGATTAATTGTGATTTAACCAATTGAATAATATTTCAGGGCCAGTGTTTGATCAACGTTGGAGGAGATGTAGTGTCAGTCACTTATTTCAAAGAAGATACCTAGTTAAGTCTATTTGTGAATCCTGAATGTCACTGATTTCAGATCAGAAAGTTCCTCTATTGATTACTTAAAAGTGAAAGCTTTATTTTAGTATGGTTACTTCATATAACATTTTGTTTCTACCAGTATCTTATATAGCTCTGTTGTACTGGTTAAGATAGATTTTTTTACGAATGTGCGCAAATGAGAGATTATTACTCGTTCGTTAGACTGGTTTCTAACTCTAGCTAAACAATTATTTGAAAAATAACATATTTAGAAATCCTGCAATACTGAGGCTTGAATTAGGAGCCCCAAGTACAGTTAATTCTCAATCAGAATACTCACATGTTTGAAAAACTAAATTTTTCAGGTGATATATAAAATTTAAGACATACGTTAAAATCTTTATGCTTATTATGTTACATGAATTGTTTAGACTCTTTCAAATCCACTTTAGTTTTTCATCAACAATGAAAAAACATTATGCGTTATCAGTATCTTTTTGTTGGGACACACTGTATCGTTTCAACGTGTTTATCATTTTTAACTACGAAATTTTGGGCGGTGTAAGTGCATTCTTATCAAGTGGAAAATACAGAATAATTGAGAAAATATACACTTTTCTCTTTCAATTTCCTGAAATTTGTTTATGATACTTGCCTATTAGGGGTAGCCATATTTTTCTCTTTTTGTTTTTTTAAGTGCGGTGTCAACAATCAACTCGGTTCTGGCACATATATCAACACATTTTTTTTTCGCCGAAAAAGAATGATGGCTGTCTAGTATAGGTAATGCAAATCAAGTGTATTGTTCAGTGCCTCTTTGAAATTCTTGAGATAAAAAACAACCAAGATTTCCTAAATTCCAATAGGAAAAACTGTGTGATGAAGATGAGATCGACAGAAAGTATGGGTTTTGAAGTTGATAATTAAAAAAAAGCACTACATACTAAATGTATGAGGAGTTGTTCACTTCATACAAAAAGTTTATTAAAGATAAGAAAGTTGTACTTTGAGGTTGGATCAGTGAAAACATGTTTTTTGAAAACCAAGACTTCAGTCAGTTATTATGATCAGTAAGGTAATACTTTGCAAGTATAACGCACAAATGGTTGTTTTCTGCATTTATATCATGTCCTGCTTTTTCACTGTGCTCTTCATCTGGAACACTCTGCTTTGCCTCAACCGGATCGGTATTCAACAAATATTGGCATTACCGCCAATATATCTTTAAAAAATATCCGAACAAATACTTAACAACAATAAACGAAGAAACTGAAAACGGACAATAATTTACTGTCGGTATATTTACCTTCACTGGCACAATAATAATGAAATCTGACCGAACTGTAATTTCTTGACTGCTTTCTAATCAACTGAAATAAGTATCTATTGAAAAACTAACAGAAATATCACCGCACCCTTAACATTATGCCAGTTTAGCAGTGGCACATAAAATTGAAAGGTGCTTGACTATTTAAAAATCAAACTCTCTTATTTTGCTCTCTCGATCGTATTTTAGATTTGCAAAGCTGCTCAATTTTTATGTAGATTTTTTTCTTTTTTCTTTTGAAAGTGCGACTGCGATATAACCGAAAAATATTTTTTCGCGGAACGTAGTATTAGATGCTTTTGAACTGATTTTTTTTTGTTGTATACACACATATTTATTATTGATATATTCATTATTGCCATTATTGTTATAGTCTCGAGTGAGACCTCGTATTATTCTCGTATTCGCTGTAACCACAGCCTTCTTAATACTCGTCTTACTATCAAGAAGGCTGTGCTGTAACGGTTACTCGTTATTAGATGTGAGTTATCGTAATATTCAGTATTTTTGGGGTTGCTTTTTTCCGATGAGAGATTCATACTGTAGTTAAGAACTAGTTATTCGGATCCGATATCAGTGTCGTTCAGAAGGTTTATTTTGGGAAAGTATTACTTATGAAAGTACCATTCACAAAATTTCCCATCTGAATTTTTATTTAACAAACTCTAGGTGAATCATTTCCTCAATATTCGATTAATATTGATTTTTGATATATTTTTTGTATTTGAATGATGTTTGTTTTTGTTTTGAAATGACTTTATTTACAAAGGTGTTCGACATCGCTCAAAATGCTCAAATCTTAGACAATTTATTAATAAAAGTATTATGTTATTTGACGTGTTTTTTGTTTCATTTTCCCTTTGAGGCGTCCAAATGATAATTCACAACCTAGAATTATTGATCTCGGCAAAAACATCGTCATTTTGCAAGAACTAAAAGAAAACGGCTGATCTAGCTTATAAGTATTGATATCGAAGCTTCTACTAGGTGGGCGACTTACAAGCAACTAGGTCAACACATGCAACTTTATTGGAATCTAATTCTCCTTTTAATAAGGTGTAGCATCAATTTGGAATCTACTGTGCGCCAAACTCGAATTAAAATATTGTAATGGCGGGGTGTGTTAAGGTGACAAAACAAGAAGGCAAACTGAGTTGAAAATGCGTGAATTTGTTTTTTCGCTCGCAATTGGCACACAAACCTAACCTGATCAAGCTAACCTACCTAAACAAACAGCTGCATGCAAACCTAGTTGAAAATGCGTAAATTACTAGCCATCCATACCTGACCTGACAAACCTTACCTAGACATATTACAAAATTGAGACAATTCAACGACTATTTATCCAAAATTTAGAGAGATCAGCTGTAGAGCAGCCATTTTTGTCCATATTTTGAATCTACTGAGCATGCTCACTTGATTCCAATAAAGTTGTATGGGCTTACCTAACCGCTTCTGGACGACTCTGTCAACTATCGTCAGTGTACTCTTTTTAAAATAGGGTCACCGTTTTATTTCATGAGGGATGCCCAGGTGCTCATATATTCCACAGTTTGTAAAATGGTGCATAGGTATTATATCTATTATAACAAATTTATATTTCATGTTAAGATCTACTTATTCCCTTATACAAAGTGGTTCAATTGCTAGAACTATATTCAGTTGGGTCAGACATCTGATGTTATTTGATATGTTTCGCCATCTATTGGATGTATAAAAACATCAATTTAATAGTATGGAAATTTCTATGTAGCCTGAGCAAAACTGAAGTAAAACAAATATTTGCTTCAATTGGTTGAAAGTTAGCTGCAGAATCAAATAAAAATATTTTTAAAATTTCGTGTTCTGGCCTATTGCTGAATTTAATTCATTTGAAATAATGGCTTATGTTAAATATACATACTTACGATAGGTAGTATACGTATTCTAATGCTGTATCTCTTTCTTCTGACGGTGTCCACCTCATCACCACATTGATATGTACCAGTTCAACTGCAAGAACCTGATTTGGGTCAGACATTCAATGGTATTTAATAGCTGGCAGCGTAAACAATATATGTTTTCGTAATGTCTACCATACTTTCTTTTAGGCTGGACAATAAATAAATATACTCCATTTAGTGAAAAGTCTTACATTAATAATTGATTTAATAAAAATCAAACATACAAAACTACTCCGACACCAGAACTACGTCAATTTTACTAAAGAGCTACAAGGAGTATGCTTGTATAGCTCCTGACAACACGCATCGAGTGAAACTGACGTAGTTTTGGTGTTTGAGTAGTTTTAAATGCTTTTGAAGTATTATAAAAGTTACAACATCCTGATTTACGTGAATTTCATTCATTGATATTAAATGATATCTAGCATCCACTCGGTTTTTCTGTGAACATTTCACAAACTGTCGTCAAGAAATCGTTTCTGGCGGCTTCTTGAGCATCCTCGTCAAATTTATCATTGAAGAGAATATGTGGAACGTACTCCAATCTCGGAACCAAATTGTCTGCTTTCTGGGAAATCTGGGCTACAAATTCGGTACCTTGTTTTCCATCTGCACACGCTTTGATGTCTTCCCAAGATAATTTTGTTTCATTTGCGCACTGGAACAGAAATTGTGGTTAGAAAAAAAATTGTTTCAAATAATTAAAATTGGAGCACTTGGAATCTCATTTATCAATCGATGAAATCTATTGAATATTTACCTTTTCTGCGTTTTCTGGGTTCTGAGGTTGTCCCATAGATACTACACATCCAATGAAATTCATAGATTCTGCTTGAGTATGGTTAGAACCGAGGACACATGCTTGTATTTTGCTGGCATAACACTCCTCCGGACCATGTTGACAGTATATTTCCCATTCCCCACTAATTTTCTCGTGCTAAAATTACATAAGGTTTAATTTTCTTACCCTCAGATATTCAATAGGTAAATCAATCAAAGAGTGTTTCACAATATTTTGTTTCAGGCAATCAATAGGTAAATCAATTACGAAAGGGTGGTTTCAGATATCCAGTTGGTTGTAAAAATGGAACTCCAGAATAAACAAATCAATAAAGTAGGGTTGCTTTCAGATATTCAGTTGTTTGTAAAAGAAGAAATCCAGAAGGGCAATGCAGTGGTTTTTGTTTTTTCTTCATCTTGTTATTTTGGCTACCACTTGAACTAAACCAACAATTGAAGTAGGTTTAAATCTTGCTAAAGTGGAAGCAATAATTATGTTGAAGTGAACATTAGCTGATGTCACGAATCTGCGTATGTTCTATAACCCGTGAACCGAACTTTTGGCGTCCCTTTGTAATACTGTTGTAATACTGTTGGAATTTATTAAAATACCACTGAGTTTGAAAATTTTAACACATTACTTTTTCGAGTCAACTGTGTTCTCTGGATATTTACTTACATTGGTGAATAGAACCATTTCTATAGTTAGAGCATCTCCCAGTTTTTGGTATCCAGGATATAACTGATTCATTATAAATTCCTCACAATATCCACACAAAGCTTCATAGTAGAGGGTTACTTTAACATTGTCCTGAAAATAGATTGGAAACATTTATAGTGAACAACAAAACCACATAAATATCGAAATATTAAATTAAAGTAAATCCTGTATGAAAATAATAGGAAAAGCTTGAACCGTTTTCATTCTGGAGCCATAGTCCGAAACAGAACTATGCAGAACTGATTTTTTTTGTGTTTTGGTTCTCGCCGAAGAGGAAAATCCTGTAATATTCAACGACCATCGTGACAGCAGAGGGAAAGTAGGTAGGAATTGATGTTCGTCTTGAATTTGTGCAGACTTTATGCCTCGGAGGGAACACCTCCCGAGGCAGTGAGTTCCAATGCTTTGCGGGTCAGCCTCCGCTAATGGTGGAACGATGATATTTCAGAAGAGCATCGTCCATGAAAAAAATATCTGTAAAAGAGAGACAGATCGCCAAACTTTCTGCGGTGTTTCAGATAAGTGAGTGAGCTTGTAAGCTCAGCATCACGGACGAGACGAATAGCTCTTTTTTTTGGACAGAATCTAAAAGTTTCAGTGTGTGTTTGGGGGCCGCACTCCATATATGGGAACAGTATTCCAGGACAGGTCTGATCTGTGTCTTATAGATCTTAATCACCTGACGGGAAGTGAAATTGCTCTTAGCATGAAACAACTAAACTTGTTTTTGTGAGGCACTTTTGGCATTGTACCTCACATGGCTTTCCCATGACAGCGTACTGCTGATGGTAATACCGAGCATCGAAATGAAGGACTTCATTGGTACGGACACTCCTTGCACAATTACGTTGGCCACTGTGAAATCGGCCTTTCTAGAGAAAATACATGCTTGCGTTTTATTGAATTCTACGAAGTTGTTGGATCCCCATTCTAGAATTTTTGCTAGGTCCATATTTCTATCGTTCACGTTCCTCTCCTGTTCTCTTCTAGTTTCACGGGCTGATATCGGAACTTTAGACTATAACGTGGTATGAAGGGTACTATCATCCGCAAAGCTATGACTGGGCATGAGGTAGCTCCCAACAAATCATTTATGTGAAAGGAGAAACAGTGTTCGTGCTAAAATGGATCTCTGCGAATACAAAGCAACCTGGAAGAATAGCAGTTCTTGTAGTAATGTTAGATTGATTAGCCGCCTAGTTCTCTTTATATATTTAGCGCGTAAAACGTAATGTTCAAAAGATTAACATGAGCGTGAAGCAGAATTTTCAAAAATGTCACTTTTATTCGGAACAAGCAGATACCTACACGAAATGCATATCAAGAACATGTTTGCCCTATCAACAAATGTCTGGATCGGATTATAATAAACTTCCCTAGATTTCCGTGCCAAAGAGGCATGATTTGTGTTAAAAAGTCGCCTTCTTTGATGACATTCTATGTACAATCGAATGATGTTTGTGTTTTTTCGATCTCTATTAGATTTTAGACTCATTAGTAAAAATTTTCCGAAAATATGTCTGTTTTTTAGAAACGCCGATCTCATGTGTAAGGCCAATTTGATTTTTGCTTACCTCTGCAGATAACACTCCCAAACAAATGATAGAAAACAATAGATAGAAATTGGAAGTATTCATAGCGAACAGAATAGTAGACTCTATTCAATTTCATATCTGGATCAAATTTATATTAAATGATAAGTTTACAGGTCAAGTAGATCTAGATCCCTATTCATCAGATCATTTCAAAAAAAGTTTATCATTGAATGAAAAAAAAAAAAAAATCTGAACATTTCATTTGTTATTTGAGAAAACACTATCAGTTTGAATTAGCCTAAGAAAATAGTAGCCTACGTTGAATTTATCTGTGAATCTGTCGAGGTTATTTGTAAAATTGTTAACTTCAAGAGGAATAAATGAAAATAAATTACCCGTACCGCCCAAATCATTGAATCGTTATTTCCCCATTTTTGAAGTAAATTTGACAGAATTAATTCAAAACACTTATGTGAAGCCTAACTGTCGGATTAGGGGGAAGGCCGGCGAAAACAAAAAGTTATAGGGGTATATTACCGGGTAAACTGTTTCTCAATAACTTTGAATAGCTTATTAATTTTGATAACAGTGACAGCTCAATATATGGAATGCAGCCCCTAAACGCACACTGAAACTTTTAGATTCTGTTTAAAAAAGAGCCATTCGTCTTGTCGGTGATGTTGTTTACAAGCTCATTCACTTCTCTGGAACACCGATGGCGACCTGTCTGTATTACAGATATTTTCATGGACGATGCTCTTCTGAAATATCATCAATCGTTCCACCGTAAGCGGTCCCATCGAGACAAACCGCTCAAGGTCAGTCTTCACATCCCTCTGTCGTCACTTTGGAGACATGCCGAATATCTCTCTCCCAGGGCTCGTTCTTCCAACGAACGGCAAAGATTTGGAACCCGCTGCCTCGGGAGGTGTTCACTGAGGCACACAGTCTGCAAAAATTCATCAATTTCTACCTACTTTCCCTCGGCTCTCACGATGTTCTTTGAGAACATTATAGGATTTTCCTTTTTGTTAGAACCAAAACATAAAAAAAAATATTCTGATAACCATACCATTGATGAGTTTGATTTGGAAAAATTCCAGAAAATAATTTATCTCCAAAAATGTGTTGACTGTTGTTTTTTATTTCCTAAAGCAAAAGTTTTAGTAGTAATTTTTCAGTTATTGTTTTTTTTTAATCATTCGTTATAGATAAGAACAATGAATTATGTAGGTACTTTTTGTATTTATGATTATTCGGGGGCGGCATCGTTAGAATTAGCCCCCGGCGTGAGTTCCAATCCGGCACTGAGTCCCAAAGACTCTTTCAAAGGAATGTCAACTCCAACTCTATAGCCAATTACAATATTTCATATGACTGAAGCATTGAAGGTAACTACTGACATTTTATGAACTGTAAAATTCTGATTCAAATTCTAGACTTGATAATAGATTTATTCAAGAAAGAAACCCTACCAGGACGGTGCTCATTGCCATAATCCTATACAATAGGAAAAATTGGTCCGAAAATCCATTAGAAAACAACTACTTTCCTGGCTAATACCACGACGAACGTTGAATTACATCAGATGAATTTCCGTGCAGAGTTCCTAGAAGGCTATCTCTGCAATTGCAAGTTGCATGGAAATGTTAATTGAAACATTTGGACCACCTATAGATCGACTTCGGGGTGTTGCCCCTCATCAGTATAGGGTAGGTCTCTGCAGACAATAACTAATGTCTGCAACAAATGGTTCAATTAACAATCCATGTCAAAACAAAAGCTAAGACCAAGCTCGTAGTGTAGCGTTCACTGAACCACGAGCGCCATCTCAACCAAAGCAATACCCAAAGGTGCGTGATTAATAAAACCACCAAACACATGAAGAAATGTGCATTGTTCATAATGAGCGCTTGCCAGGAAAGAGACACGGTGTCCTGCCATAATCCTATATAATAGGATATATTAAGTCTGCCATGTTGTGAATTTTCGGACCAAAATTTAACCATTATTCAAAAAGGTGAATTTTTTTCCCTCAAAAATAATGCAACTATCATCAGCATGGTTTAAAAAATTACAATCAAAGTGAGCTGTCAGCATATCCACCATGTCATTCAGATTTACTGTAAATAGAAGGCGACCAATTATGCTTTCCTGGGACACACCCATACTGAGGTTTGATAGTAGGGATGTAGCATTTCCAATATTTTTTTGACTAGTGGCCATCGTAAAGACAATTTGAACCGCTCTAAAGGCTTACCTCGTACCCCACATTTTTCCAGTTTTTTCGAGTAATATTTCATGGTCTAAGCAATCGGAAGCTTTTGAAAGATCTAGGAAAAGTCTTATTGCAACATTTTTGTGTTCTAAAGCATTCAGTATTTGTTGAACAAACTGGTACACTGGGCATTACTCAGTATCTCCGTTCATAACTAAGACGTTTATGAGACGGTTTACACATTGCTGTTTCGAATAATTTTGAGAAAGAAGGTGAAAAAAGCTTATGGGCCTATAATTGCACAGGAATACCATATTGAAAAGAATGGATTATTCAAAATGTAAGCCAGAATTTTTTGGTACTTCCATTATAATTAATTTTATTTTTCAAGTTGGGATTTGATCATCCCCACTGCTCATTTTATTCTTGATTTGTTTTATAATTTCTTCTACTACTTTTTCTATAGCGAGTGTTCTGAATAATATTAAAATTTCTACTCTCATGTATGGGGCACCCCAGAGATTAGTTCTGGGCCCAGTATAATTTTTGATTTACGATTACAAATAATTTTTTTTCATTTTCCTTCCTGAACCTAAACTAATCATGAGCGATATTCCTTCTCTCCGTTTGACCTGAGCTATTTGTTGCGGCTTTTGGAGGCTTGGTGGTGTGAAGCACCCATCGGTGGTGTGATGCGAATCTCCTCTTCCATTCTGCATCCGGATAGGACTCCTGCCGTTTACGGGAAGTATCTATAATTTAATTGTTCGGAGTAGCAGATGCATCACTTCATCGAGGACCTGTATAACCAAAACCATAATATTAACAGCATATATAGGTCAGAGTTTGTATCTCGAAATTTTTTCCTTCCCTCCTCACCATCCCTCCCACCCATATTTTCAGGAATTATTTTTCGATCGAAGAGGACTGACTACATTAAGATCATTGACTTGCAGTTTTCTGAGTAGGGGAACGAGTAGTTCCAATAAGTTTGGCATTCAAAGTTCTTCACAATGGACTCAATATTCCCTCTTACATCACAGCGAGCGTCAGTGATGGTAACTTAATGCTGGTAGGTAGCATCGCGTTATGCTTGTGCAAATATGCTAAGACTGCATATACTGGACATGCTGACAACCAATTCATAATGATCTTAGGCGTCTTATAGGAGGACCTTCGTCAAGTGTCAGGGATCTCATCACCCATTAGAGACTACGGCAGACCAGGGTTTGGATGATACCATCCCGGCAGACCGATATGAACCTACTAATTTACGTTGTTGGTTGGCCAACTTGACATAAACAAGGCGAGACTCAGAGTTTTTGTTATTTAAGATCTTTGACATATGCAGTTTCTGTAATAGGTTTTCGCCTACTACGCTCCAACTTTGTGATAGAGTTCGAGTAATTTCGTTGTTTCAAAAACGAGCAACACCGGCTCGCATGGAGGTAAGTAACACACGGCATCGCCATTCGGGAACCCAGTTTCGAGCTTAAGCTCTCATCAGTACGGTAAAATTAAGTGCGAAGATGTACAACACTTGTATGTAAAAATAGAAACAAAGGAAGTCAACAACAGGAAGCCAACCACACATTTGTGGCTTCGGTAGAAGACCTTGTGCTTACAAGGCAACAACTAACGTCGCCACGGAGGCAGCTATAGCTGCCTAGTTAGAACACATTTAACATTTTTGAAAAGGTAATGTATTGAATTCAGTTTTGAAATCAGTGTTTCACAGTGTGGTTTCCAACTAAGAGTTGGATCAATCTTGATTCCTAAAAAACTGATAGCCTCTACATTGTCTCGAACCTTACAGTTGTTGATAGATATTTTAAGTGGTTCACACACTTTTTGTCGGTTATGAAATGTCGTTAATTGTGTTTTTTCAGTATTGAAAAATAGTTGATGTTCATCAAACCACTCACGTGTATTTTCTAATAAATTTGTAATTTCGGTACTTATGTTTGTTGCTGATGGATTATAATGATTAAAGATAAGTCATCTGCATCCATTGTAAAAAACTGATTTTTCAGAAATAAATCGAGGCTATTTACATATATTAAGAAAAGACAGGGCCCTAGCACCGAGCCTTGTGGCACGGCACACCAGATTCTACTGAAGTGTAGTCTGAATTATATTTTTTTATTTTAGTTAGATCCATATGCTGTATTTGGACGAATTGTTTCCTATACTTAAAAAAAGATGATATCCAGCTCAAAGGTTGTCCTCTTATTCCAGAGTCATATAGCTTTGATAGTAAAGTATCATGATTGACACAGTCGAATGCCCTGCTCAGATCACAAAAAATCCCAACAGGACACTCATCCGCCTCAATACATTTAATTATTTGGTTATAAATAGAGTGGATTGCCGTATCAATAGATTTTCCTGCACGAAACCCATGTTGTTTTTCTGTTAATATTTTAAATTTTACTAAGAAATTATCGAGACGTGATAAAAATGCGTATTCAAAAATTTTTGAAAACGAGATAGGAACCGTTACTGGTCTAAAGTTTTCAAGCTGTGATTGGTCATTTTTCTTGAATATTGGAATAATCTTACCCACTTTCAAACAGGAAGGAAATGTGCCTGAAGTGAATGATAAATTCACCAAGTAAGTAAGTGGCTTTTTCACAGAAGATATGATCTTTTTCACTAAAAACATAGGTATATCATCAGACCCAGAAGAACTTTTATTTTTTAATTTGTGTTTGAGAAGTATTTCTAATTCATCTTCTCCATAAGGGGTTAAGAAAATGAATCATATCGGATTACTCTACAATCTAATACATGGGTTCTATCCTTGTTAGTAAAATTTTCAATTATCGCTTTGGGAGCATCTGTAAAAAACTGCCAAAAGATGAAGCAATCAAATGGGGATCACTCATTTCTTGATCATCGACTCTTATTGTAAGGTTACCTTGTTTTTTATTTTTATTTGATATTTCATCTATCACTTTCCAAGCAGTTCTAGATGCATTGCTAGAATTGAATATTTTATTTTGGTAATATTCTTTTTTCACCTTGGATATCATATCAGCGTGTTTTCTTTTAGAATCTCGATAAGCTGGTTCGAGAACAGGATATCTTTTGCATAAAAAGTTCAGGTCTTTAAGATTAGCGCTTGATTTTCTGACCTCATCATTGACCCATTTTTTATTTGGTGTACAGTTGGTATAATATTTCCTTTCAGGTAGGTAAAGATTGAAATAATATAAAATAATCGAATAAAAATACTCAAAAGCTAAATTTAAGTCTTCGATACAATATAGAGGCTCCCAGTTCTCCTCTACCAATGCTTTTTCAAAACGTTCAACATTATCTGCATTGAAACTCTGCTGCTGCAACACCCAAAATTGAACAGTCAATTTGTATTCGTGATTTAGCAAGGTAGCACACTAGAGGTTGAAGAAAATATTCTGAAAGTAATTAAAAAAGCAAGAACATGTATCTGAGAACACTAATTGTTCTGCGCATCAGCTAATTATTACATTTAAAAAAATGATCTCTAAAACACGGAGTAATCATTGACCATACAAAAAAAATGCACACACAAAATGTTAAGAACTTCCTCCTTTTTTGAAGTAGTTTGAGAAATGGTTTTACATCTGTTCAATTACTCAGAAATCTCTGTTCTTATAAATTGATTTGCAAACAATAAACAGCGATTCTAGGCATTACAAAGTAGGAAACTGCGTCAAATAGGGTACATAAAATAGTAGTTTTATTATTGGACTAGTGCCTTTAATTTTTGTGAAAAAAAAGTAACAGGCAAGGACCAGGTGGAAATTTCTTTTTTCGTCGACCTCTGCAAAAAATGACATTTTACGTACTAATTTCCGGACGAAAAATCGACTATTTTTGAAAAGTACTTTTCGTCCGCAAACACTTTTCGTCCGCAAACTCTTTTCGTCCGCTGTGGTCACTATGATACGGCACGGTACGAGAGCGGCGATTGAGTCATTTTCGTAAATCCACGTTTTAATTAATACATAGGCGCCTGTGACAATAACTGTCATTTGCTGTTGTCAAATTAATTATTTACGAAATCCGCTAGATTTTACGTGTGAATTTAGACCGTGGTGTGAATATTAGTGTTCATAATAATCAAGAATTGATCGAGTCTGCAGTTCGAAGAGTTGGACGTAGCTGAGGCCAGCAAACATGCGAGTACTTACTTTCATAAAGGTATGTAGAGGTCGACGAAAAAATGTAATATGCACCTCGGCGAAAAACTGTCTACTGTCTCGCCTGCTTGCTATCCTCGGCTGCGCCTCGGCTATCAATTTGCAGGCTCGACTATAATAGACAGTTTTTCGTCCTTGGTACATAAATAACTATTTGAGATTCCAACTTCAAAGAAAACAAATATTCAAACACGAAAACACTCAAAATGGTGAAAAGGGGGCAGTTTAGGAATTGATAATGTTTTTTTGCGATTTGCGGCGAAACGTGACTTCTTAGCGGAAAGATTCAAGAATATCAGGATCGCGCGACGCCAAACAATACCGAATGGCGATACCGGGTGCTACTTACCTCCATGCCACCGGCTCCATGCGTTACGATTCTGTTATGGAAATACTTCAAACTCGAAAGTAAATGGTCCCCATATTGTCAGAAGTATAAACGCAAAATGGTCATTTCTAGTATCTTGAAATAGGTATGCACTTTTTTCACATGACGTAATGGAGTGTAGGTTAAACGTTTTACAGATGAATATTCGTATTATTAGTAAAAATTTTGATCAGTGTCGAAGGCTGAGACTGATGTTTCTGTTTTGAAAAATAACTTCGATTTTGATCTTTTGACACTAAATTTGAAGAAATCAAAGGACCCCGCTCGGTTCTTATGGAAAATGGGTCCCAGTCGAATTGGCTGAAAATTTAGTATAATGTAGTTTATGATGTCATGATCAAATGTCTCCATGGGCACAAATGCCCAAAATGACTAATAATTAGAGACTCACACGGTATGTATCGGCGATGAAGATCTTCATTATCTGTCGAATATGGGGCTATATTTCCGAAAGGATTTAATCATGTGCACATCATTTAGATAGGCAAGGATATATTTTAGAACCGTCCATTAGGAATTAATTGGATAACTTGAAATCAACCGATCATAAGATGAGAAATCTTGTCATTCTTACAAAGATATAGCAATAAATCTGACGAGAATATACCACGAGAGTAGTTTGAGTGACAATGAATTTGAATGTTTATACACATATTATAAAAAAATGCTTAATGAAAAATAAAATACCGTAGATCGATATTACTCCACTTGTAAATCTGATACTCGGAAGTGTCGTTACCTTCCACATAACGATAATTTCGTATGCTTTTTGTGGTATGCATCAACACTTTTAATGCAGTAGACTCCCATGTGAAAGCGAAAGCTGCATCATCATGCCGTTGGCCAGGATCCGTATAAGATGCAACAAATAGACATAAATGTTGACCATTTTTATTCAATTTTCTACTTTATGATTAATTTGTATACACATATGCTCCTAAAAAAAATTTTAAAATACATCTAGAAAGGAAAATTTTGGGTGACCCTATATAATAGTAATTTCAGACAACCCAATATCAAAATCAAATGATATTTACCTATTTTGCAGGTCTACGAGCTCTTGCGTTTGACTGATTTTGTTCAAAGAATTACATAAACATTATGTAATTATTAATAACCCTGTATATACGGAGTCTTAGAACTTTCCATTATAACTCGTGTCGACAATATTGAGATTTCAATCATTATCCTTAACTGTTTGTAACAAAATAATGTCCACAGTATTGTTTTATAAAGGCAAGTAACAACGCTGCCTCTTCATGTTTGACACCCTGTATCTCAAAAACTGTACATTAGATCTCGTTGTGCCCATAGAGACATTTTATCAGGACATCATAAACTACATTATACTTAATTTTCAGCCAATTCGACTGGGACCCATTTTCCATAAGAACCGTGCTTTCATTACGTTTTCCTGCAATG
Organism: Chrysolina oricalcia; assembly: GCA_944452925.2. NCBI lineage: Eukaryota > Metazoa > Arthropoda > Insecta > Coleoptera > Chrysomelidae > Chrysolina > Chrysolina oricalcia. Next base: position 9,550,309 of record OX101809.2, on the reverse strand, counting down.
AGACCAATCAACCTAAAAGTATTAAGAAACTTATAATTCATAAATCAAAATGTATACTTAATGAAATTAAACATTATGGAAAATTCAATTGTGAATTTGAAGAAGGTATAGAAAAAATTGATTCTATAAGATATCTTGATATATAGACATAAATTTGAAATGGAACACTCACATATCAAAACTTATCAAAAAAATTGAGAATGATGCTTTGCAAATTTCGATTACTTAAGAACATGATTGGTCCAAAACGTTCACTAATGTTTTACTATTCTTTATTGGAATATATTATGTTTTATGGAATAATTGCTTGGGGTGGAACTTATTTTTATACTTTAAAATCAATAATTAGTCTTCAGAAATATGTACTAAATTTATGTTTAACAAACCATTTAAATTCCCATCAAAATTGTTATTTCACGAATACAAAATTTTGACAGTTAGAGCTTTGTTTTATAAAAAAATCTTGTACGTAGCTCAAAAATTATAATTCGTCTTTACGAACAATTAACCATCACCATCACAAGATCATAATCTAACAAAAATCTAACATCAGACTTTATTGCATCATCATCCTATTAATATAGGGTGTAGAGTATTCAATTTGATTCCGATGAAATTGAAAAAATTATGTAACAAATCCTTTGCAAAATGTATAAAAATATGGACAATTGAGAACATTGAAAAATCATGTAGCATTTGAGTGAAATTTCAGACTGATGATTTGGTTATGTTTATATAATCATCTATTTATTTTTTTATGTAATTTTTTAAGTTATATTCTGTCAGTATTTAGATTATATATGTATTTTGAAAATACATATGATTACTCGCAGGTCTTATAACCTATGTAATCATATATTACCTTATGAATTCAATATTAACTTTTATTATTTATTATACAATGTATGACAAATTCAATAAATAAATAAATCCTAAATTTTGAAAAACTGTTTTATTATTCAATTTTAAAAATGTGGTTTCCATATGTATAAATTCAAAAGCACCTCAGCGGTGATGTCAGTGTCTTCTTGTAATATGATTGACCAATCAGAATCACTCGCGCACTGACGTCTCCTGGCTTCCCGCCTCTTTTTCTGCCTCTGATTGTTTGAATTCGATAGTTTAGTATAGAGTTTTTAATAGTTTTTTAAAAAGATAAAATGATGAAATAAAAAATCGAGAACTGGACGTGAACACGTGAGAATGCAATATTTCGAAATAGACTTTGTCTGACACATCCCATAGTGATGACTCGACATTGAAGATAAAAACATTCCCTGTTCATGAATGATTGAATTAATCATATCATACTATAACAATTAATCATCATACTAATTTATATGACTTTGATTTATTGATATAAGTTTTATCTAGCACCCACTAGGTTTATTTTTGAACATTCCACAAACTGTCTTCAAGAAATCTTCTCTGGCCGCGTCTTCAGCGGTCTCGTCAAATTTGTCATTGAAGAGAATATGCGGGACGTACCCCAAAGGTGGAATCAAATTGTTTGTTTTGTCGCCAAGCTGGACTAGAAGTTCGGTGCCCTGGTTTCCAGTTGCACACGTTTTGATGTCCTTCCAAGATAATTTTGTTTTACGTGCACACTGAAAAAAAAAATCAGTTCTTCAGATGGGACAATTAAACATGTATGAAAGTGTTTGAGGTCATATGTTTAGAAATTATTATTTACTTACTAACAACGACAAATATTAATATTTACCTTTCCTGCGTTCTCTTTACTTTCAGGATTTTTCATTGACATTATACATCCAATAAAATCCATAGATTCTGCTTGGGTATGGTTCATACCAAGGACACATGCTTGTATTTTGTTTGCAAAGCATTCCTTTGGACCATGTTGACAGGTAATTTCCCATTCTCCATCAACTTTCTCGTGCTTAAAGCAATTAGTTTCATTATATTTCTTAAAATATGTAGTATTTTCGAAATAAAGCGATGAAAGAGTATTTCTTTCCGAATATTGATTCAACTTTTTTGATCTTTGTTTATCTAGCACAAGCCAAAAACAACTTATGCCAGATATGTCAATTTAGATTTTTAGGACATGAAATCTTTGAGAAATGAATTCAATTATGTTGAAGTAAATATCAGCTGGAAATCACGAATTCTTATCAATTGTATACGCGGATAGTCAAACCTTTGTACCTCTTGTAGGAAAATATTTCAAATTTGGTACCTAGCATAGACATCATAATACGCATAGAGAGAATAGAAGAAGTTTTCGATTGAATATTTAAATTTGAATACATCATGACAGTTTTTTATTTTGCCCCTGCCTTGGAGGCATCAGAGGTGGCATTACACATCTGATATTAATTCACTAAATTTGTAGACATTTATGCTAATAGAAAAAAAAATTATTTTTTATCTTGAAGGTCGTATAACGAAAAAAGTTATTTAATATTCAGAAAATATCTCTGAAGAAAATAAAATAGAAAGTAGTGATTGTTTGACACTTTTCGTGGAAGGCACCTCTTGAGAATACCTTCCTAGGCTATCAGATCCAAAGCTTGGCCATTTGTTGAAAAATTCACTCCTAGAAATGTATGTTTGTCAGTTGTCTGCAGCTAACATCAAAGAGGTGGGAGGAATGAACTCGTCAAGTAATTCTCAATGAAACTGTGAAACGGTTGATAATACTTCGGGAGAGAATTGGCTAAGAAAAACTCTATGAAAGATGGACAGATCGCCAAATTTTTTGTGGTATTCCAGAAAATTATTCGAATTTTTGAGCGGGCAGTCATCAACTAGTCGAATTGGTTTTTTCTTGTAAAGAAGTTGTGGTTTGTGTTTTGGAACTGAACAATATACGTGACCAGTATTCTAAGACAAGTCGGATTTTTGTCTCAGAAATCATATGTAGCTGAGAGAATAGATGAGGAATAGGAAACAAAGTTTAGAGGGTCGCTTTTGGGCAATGGAGCCCACTTTATATATACTGATCATTTCCTTGGTGAATTGTTAGTTTTCAAACAAATGTATCAAATTTTGATGTGTCTTTTACTTTACTGAAATGGTTTCAATTTCCTGTGATGCAACCCTTTATTTTTTCTAATCTTCCGTAATCTCTGATTGTTTACTAACCACAGCCAAACCGTATGGAACCATTTCCAGAGTTAGTGCATCTCCCAGCAGTTGATACCCAGGATATAGCTGATCATTTATGAACTCCTTGCTATATCGACACAAAGCTTCATAGTATAAAGACACCTTAACATTGTCCTGAAAATAGATAGGAGAGTTACAGTGCCCTTCAAAAAGGATAGCATCACATGGGAAAAACTTTTTATAATTTATTTTGAAATTCGATTTGGGCATTGAGTTTTGTTTTAAAAAAAAGATAAAAAATGGCCTCACGTGACTTTTGCTCCCGGCAAAAGATTTTTTCAAAATAATCGATTATTTGTTGAATTTAAAAAAGTTCAAAGAGTGAATTTGTTTCTATTGTTTAATACAAATTTGAACGTTCTATTGCAACTTACAGTTTCTGCAATTTTTTTTAATATCTACGAAATTTCTGAAACATTAAAATGTTTTAACTTCGACTGTTTTAGGTAGGTATACCACTAGCTTTATCATGTCACTAAGTTTCCATAACAAAATATCGATATAAACATGGTTTTCTTTAAGAAAATGAGAAAAACGTTTCAAATTTCTGTTGTTTGACCCGAAGTTGAAATATCGTTAAGCATTTAGGACAGAAAATATTATAATCCTCAGTACTAAAATGATGCCAAACTCATTCTCAATGAAACTACTTGACGTATCTATCCAAATTTTACGCCTTTTTACACAATAAATTTTAAGCGAATATTTTGAAGAAATGTAGAGACCAGTTTGATGAATGCTTACCTGAGAAGCGGTCAACACATTAATAGCACAAATAATGAAAAATATTAGACATTTCGACGTATACATGGCGAAGGCATGAGACACTGAGACAATTTCACGGCTAAGTTAACTAGTAATACGTAATGGAGAGTCAACAGGTCAAGTATGTTTTGAGTCCAAATTACGAAATATATTTGAACCTTCAGAATGCAGTAATCACTGATATCATTTTTGATAATGACCGTTCAACCGCGCATATTATGTAACAGAATAACTCCTGGATTTGAAATGGTAGTTCTGTCTGAAAAAGTGTATCCCAGAAATGAAAATAATTCTTTTTCGGAACGGGGGAATAAAAACAAATTGAACAATCAGATGGCCACCTAATAGACCTTACTTGACACCGATGGATCAATTTTCCTGGGGATTCTAATAGATATTGCTAACAACGATAATGACCTTAGTATTGTAGTTATTGAAAACATAATTCGACTTGGAATAAACAATCATATTGATCAATAACTGAATCGTTTCGAATACTTTGAAACATTCAAAAATTGTTGAAATAATGCGATGGACAGATTGAGCATCTTCTATAATTCATTATTTATTCGTATTCAAGTATTGAATACATATTGGTAATGACAAAAATACATTTTGTGATGCCTTAAAAAATGTTTGTAACATTTTAGTTAATTTAATTTCTTTGACCAAGCCTAAGCCATTTTGATCATCCTAATTGTATAGATTTGTATTTTTTTATTTTGGCTACACGAAAGCAAAGTCTGTAATCTTTATGAAACATCGTGTGAAACAGGCATATTTGTGGTTCAGACTTTTTTGCTACGATATCTACCTAGTTTTTTTGTGACCTGTTAATTCAGAATTTCGATTTGCGGGTGTTCAATTTATCTATACACATTCATCAAATTATGGTCAAAAAATCAATTTGTTTGTGAAGAAGGGATGATGATTCAAATACAAATGTAACTGGACAACTTTTCAGCTCCCAGTACACAGTTTGATTGAATATGAAAAGTGTAGAAGGTCAAACTTAATATAATAGCAATCTTGTCGCTGTCACTGGTGACACAAAGTGACGGGACTATCCCATTATTTTGTCGTAATATTCAGATGCCATAAAATTAGAAAAACATTTCTTTCAAAACAAACCTCCCGTGACAAAAGATATCTGCTTCTATTTCAGTTAGTGAGCAATGGCGAGTTTTATGCACAGGTCCATACCGGAAAATATGAAGCCACTAACAATTCTTCATTCGAAATTCAATATAATATCTAATAGACCGTCAGATAGTGACAGATTTAGGTGCCCCATTTTCTCATACAAGGGTTGAAAGCTACATCGATGTTGAGTAAAATGGAGGGAAATTTACGAGTAGCTCCTGGGAAGAACATATGGAAAATTCGATTTTCCTGAACAGAAATAAAAGGAGTATGTTGCCCATATTTTCACGCGAGCCCTGTTCACGTAATTATCAATTAATAGAACCTGGCTTCGGAATACCAAAGGCTTTAGGGTGTACTCTTGTAAGGAAAAATCGAGATTTTGACAGATTTTCCCACACAAGCTCACCGAAACTATGAAAACTTACATCGTCACTAGACCGAAAAACCGAACCAAACCGAAAATATGGACAACATACTCACTCCTTTTATTTCTGTTCTGGAAAATCGAATTTTCCACATGTTGTCCCCAGGAGCCACTCGAAAATTTCCCTCCATTTTACTCGACATCGATGTACTATTCAAACCTATTCGAGGCTTGTATGCGAAAATGGGGCTCCTAAATCTGTCACTATCTGATGGTCTTTAAGCTGTGTCCCAGTTGAACAAAAGGGTAGTGGAAAAAGTATAAATTGAAAATGATTGAAATGTTTCGTTTCAGAATAATTTATGAAACCGAATGTTTATTAAGTCTTTTTTGAACCGAAGGAAACCTCATAAATGGATAAATCAATATATTTACCTATCTTAAATATTTTGCGAGATTACAAAATAGAGTTTTTGACAAATAATAATTAGTTTGTGGAGAGTTATTGGTTTAATCGATTCTTTGGTTCCCTAATATCTAAATTTTTGTTGACCATTTGTAGGATAAATTTTATTTGAATTAACTACTCTCCTGGCTATGTACAAAGTACAAAAGGTTCGAATATTGGACTAGAGAGTCTAGTACCAGAAAAATCAAAGAATGAAAATGAAACATTTCACGCACTGTTTAAGGATTGGAAATAAACAAAGATTTTTGATCGAGGAAAAAAATTTGCACCTCATATCGATTGTAGTTGTGAGAAAAGTGAGCATTAGTTGACCCACAGTATTCGAACACAAAATAGGTCAAGAATGGAACAGAAACACTATTGGAAGTCAAAACGGAGTTCCCTAATGAATTTCTATTGAAGCAGTTCCTTCGTGTAATCAGTACCGCTCCAAACAAATTCGTCATCGGAGATCGGGTTCCACTTATATTTTAGGCCTTTATGGTTAACAGCATGGCTGTGCAATGACACAACTGCTGTAGCCTACGTGCATCAAGGCCAATGCAACCAACCGAGGATACGTGCTGCAGCCCTTATCACCGATGTTGACGGTATAAAGATTTTGAAGCGGAAATCGATACAGGAAAGAATTGCCCCCATTGATTTCCACAGGGTGCTTCGATTCGGGTCGAACAGTTTTTCTTCACAATCATCGCTGAATTTGCCAATTCTGAAATCAAATTTGATAACAGAATGCGAACATTCTCTCTTCTAAAATGGAAGAAATATTCTACAACACAATGTTCCTATGCAATTTAAATGAGTTAGTGTTACTTTCTTGTGAATAAAAAACAAACAAAGACTTTATATCGAGAAAAATATGCACCTCTTATCGATTTTGGTTGTGAGAAAAGTGAACATTAGTTGTCCCACAGTATTCGATCACAAAATAGGACAAGAATGGAACAAAAAAACCATTGGAAGTCAAAACGAAGTTCCCTAATGAATTTCTATTGAAGCAGTTCCTTCGTGTAATCAGTACCGCTCCAAACAAATCCGTTATCGGAGATCGGATTCCACTAATATTTTAGGACTTTATGGTTAACAGCACGGCTGTGCAATGACACAACTGCTGTAGCCTACGTGCATCAAGGCCAATGCAACCAACCGAGGATACGTGCTGCAGCCCTTATCACCGATGTTGACGGTATAAAGATTTTGAAGCGGAAATCGATACAGGAAAGAAATGCCCCTATTGATTTCCACAGGGTGTTTCGATTAGGGCCGAACAGTTTTTCTCCACAACCACCGCTGAATTTACCAATTTTGAAAACAAATTTGATAACAGAATGCGATCATTCTCTCTCTTAAAATTGAAGAAATATTCTGCTACACTATGTTCCTATACAATTTAAATGAATTACTGCCACTTTCTTGTGAATACATAAATATTCTCACAAAGTTAGCCTTGACTGTCATCATATAATTTTGAGAGCATTTAGTTAACTTAATTATCTTGAATAATCAATTATGTAATTCAGAAATGGATTGTGAAAATACGTCAACTGAAATAACAATAGATGCAAATATTGGACTGGAGAGTCTAGTACCAGAAAAATCAAAGAATGGTTGTGAAACATATCACAAACTGTTTATGGATCGGAAACAAACAAAAACTTTAGATTGAGAAAAAAAATGCACCTCATATCGATTTTACAGTATTCGAAACACAAAATAGGACAAGAATGGAACAGAAAAACTATTGGAAGTCAAAACGAAGTTCCTGAATGAATTTCTATTGAAGCAGTTCCTTCGTGTAATCAATACCGCTCCAAACAAATCCTTCATCGGAGATCGGGTTCCACTTATATTTTAGGCCTTTATGGTTAACAGCACGGCTGTGCAATGACACAACTGCTGTAGCCTACGTGCATCAAGGCCAATGCAACTAACCGAGGATACGTGCTGCAGCCCTAATCACCGATGTTGACGGTATAAAGGTTTTGAAGCGGAAATCGATACAGGAAAGAAACGCCCTCATTGATTTCCACAAGGTACTTCGATTCGGGTCGAACAGTTATTCTCCACAACCATCGCAGAATTTTCCAATTTTGAAATAATATTTGATAAAAGAATGCGAACATTCCCTCTCTTAAAATTGAAGAAAAACACTATGTTCCTATGCAATTTTATTGGATTACTTATACTTTCTTGTGAATAGAAAAATATCCTCACAACGTTAGCCTCCTACAATTTTGATAAAAATGGAAATATTGGACTGGAGAGTCTAGTACCAGAAAAATCGAAGAAAGAAACTTATCACAAACTGTTTATGGATTGGAAACAAACAAAGATTTTTGATCGTGGAAAAAAAATATGCACCCCAAATCGATTTTAGTTGTGAGAAAGAAGAACATTAGTTGACCCACAGTATTCGAACACAAAAAAGGTCAATAATGGATCAGAAAAACAGTTAGTAGTTAAACGGTGTTTCTGAATGAAGTTCCTGAAACGATATTCACTCCCGTTCCTCCCTATCAAAATGAAGAACTGTATTTATGGGAACCGAAAATTTGGAATATATTCAGGAAATGATTTGAATTATTTATCAAGTAGTTGGCTTCAAATAGTATTTTTGAGATTTTGCCTTCCACAGTCTGAAAATGGAAAAAAAGTTGAATTAAGGACATCTATACAAGTGTAGAAGAAGAAGAAGAAGAAGAAGAAGAAGAAGAAATATTTAATTTTGTCAGTAATTAATCGTATTCTGAATCTGCCTATCTGAAAGAATAGTTCAAATTAATTAAAAATTGTTCTTTTTGTCGGAAACGTTGCCGTTTCGGATATTATATCAGTCTCAGTTATCAAATCTAGCTAAAAACTATATCGTATTATATTAAATATTTTTTCTACATTCATGCAAAAAGCAAAACTTTATTGAACTATATTCAGTGGAAAAAGAAGTTCTTTATTGCACTAGTGCAATAAAGTTTTTATTGCACTCATCTGTCATTCTACTTCAACGTGCTGTCATCATGACAAACATAAACGTTTAAACCTACTACATATTTAGCAGATATTCTGTGAGATTGGCAATATGTACTTCACTACGAAATATTCATATTGAAAATTGCACCAATTGTTCATTCACTTTCAACATTGAGGGTAAAAATAAAGTTTGAGATAAATTGTTCGTAACGTATTAGTTCCTGTTTCAATGCAAATCGATATTAATAATAAAGTATTCATTGCGCTTTTCATTTTCCTACACCTAGGCCGCACCTCAATAAATCATTTTTTGCTTTTTGCATGAACGTAGAAAAAATGTTGTATGCAACTCGTGCAAAAATTGGTTATTGCACTTGTTGCATAAATAACTATTTTCAATAGTCTTGTAATCGCAGTAACTTCTTGATTTGATACATTTGCATAACTACACGTGCACTTATAAATTTGTTTGATTAACGGTAATTCATTTTCAGAATGTGGAAGGTTGCAGTCCCAAAAAGACCTTGTCAAAAAACCGACTTCCACTACTAAATCAAATATTTTATCAATATTTGCTGGAAAATCCCACCTCACTGTGAGACTCACCGTATCAATACTACTACCCACTCTATCGTGATATCCAATTCATAATTATCATTCCATTACTGGTTTTAGCTGGTTGTCATTCAAAACCGATTGAGGCATTAGCTATGCCTCTAATGTGGTTTTCATTCTCTTTTCCGTCGTCAATTTCTACCATTTTTGATCCCAGTATTGCTATATCATAAATAAGTAACATTTTTTGGATGTTGTTGTTTTGTTTTTGCTATTTCCGTCAACCGATCGCACCCCTACGCGCAACCCTCAGAAGTGTTCGAGAGACTTGTGTGAGCTAGAGAAGATGCAGCCCTTACCTTTTAACGTGTGATGCCATGCACGAGACCGATGATCATGCAGGGATTTGAACCCTCGCTCCGACGCTTGAGCGGCGAACGCTCTACCAGCACGGCCACCATGCACTTATTTCTGAAAATAAACTTGTATACATTTAAAACAAATTTTAATCGGAAATAAAAACTTGGCTTGAAAATGGGCATTCTTCAAAATTCCAAAACCCCTCAAACTCAGAGTTCCGGAATGGGGCTTCATTGCCTTCCATTATTCTGACATTGAAAATTTGGTCTGAAATAATTGAATCAATGATTACGCGAAAAAAACATCCCCCGATATCGCCTCAAACAAAACCGTCATCGGAGTCGAAATTCCCATTTGTTTGCAAAAATCTCTGGGTCACTATATAATACTTACGTAGTATGGTGGATTATGATACCAATTTTTATCCAGAAATATCGGATTGGTAAAGTAATTCTTCAACCCAGAAAAATTTTCGGCCAATCAATCTTAATTCAAGATACCCATTCCATTGAAAAATAAATTATCTATAATTCCCACAATCACTTGTTATATCATAATTGTCTTTTCAAGAACGAAACTCAATGCGTTATCAACTAAACGAGGTTAGACAGTATAAACAAAAAGATAATAAGGCCACTTTCGCAAGCAAAATTATTTACTTGTCAATATTGATTGTCTCACCTAATCAAGTTTAAGTGATTTTCCGGAATATTGTTTCACAGGATATAGGAAGCAAAACTAAAATACCAAAATAGTATTTTCTTTCGGATTAAACGTATATCAGTTGGCGTATTTGATTCTAAACGAGAGCAAGTACAAAAATACAGGGCGTGTATGCTGAGTTCTCACTAAAAAAAAATTAATAATGACAAGAAGAATAATTTAATTAGGATCTATTAATAGTCTACAGTGCTTTCTGGTGTTGGAATAGCGCCATGGAAATTGTGATTGTCGTAAGAGACGTCTGAAAGTATGAATCATTCCCTATATGAGCGTTTGATCAAAACGTACCAGTCAACTTTTCTCATTTTCCTTACTAACCTTTCAAATTTCATTGTTGGAGTTGGGTTTTTTTATATCAAAGTTATTATTGATACCTGCAGGGATTGATCAGTGTTTGGAACTATTTGAAATAGTATCGGCTAACTAATGATCTTTAGATTTCAAAGCCCACCAAGCATCGAGCTATCATCGAATTCGGGTGACGTCTCAGCCAACTTCACGTTTTTCAATAAAATGCAATTTGACAACCAATTAAGAAACGAATGCCAATTTGTGATACATGATTGAATATAGCATTAAAATTGATAGAGATATTTGGAGAGTGATATTTGAAAAAAGAAATTGGGGTTATGTCCGGTCAAACAGGTAGTTGAAAAAAAAATCTCGTTAGGTTAAAAACAGCGCTATTATTGATTATGTAGGTACTACATGTAAAATGTAAATTTAAAATTTTTATCTCTCCAAATAAAAAAAAAACTACAGGTTGCTACACATGTCTCCTGTGTGACCCGGTATAAAAGGTATTACATAATATTAAACGAGTTCCGAGTTCGTATGAGTGTTTTTTGTCAGTTCTTTCCTGGAATTAAGGTGAAATTGAAAAACACCTACATATGGCATTGGTGTGTCTGTCATCAAATAATGAGGCTTTCAATAGATTTCTTTGACATTTGAAGAAGTTATATAGCTTTACTGTTTTATTACGTATTTGTTACACAGAATTTTAGTGTTGTATTAATTGTGTTGTACTTGCATCACATTCCATCAGCTGAGAACTTTTGAAAAGGTCTCTTTGTTTCGTTCTTTCAAAAATGTGTTATCCGGCTGCACACTCACGACCATCCTCAGAAATCTTCACTCGTCAGAAGACTTGTGTCAGATAAGAATTACAAGGGCCTCGCATTTAAACGTGCGATCCCTATAATAATATTGAGAATTGTTACTGTACCGTAGATGAGTCATCCTTTACAATGCTCGGTATTGATATCAGCAATACCTTTTCTTAGTAAAACCACGTTAGGTCCATTTCCAAAAGTGCCCCTCAACAATTTTGAAGTTTTGCCGAACAGTTCTTACCCATGGCCTATAGGGAACAGCAAGACTTTGGAACCCGTTGTCTATTGGTAGAATTTTCCTGAGGCAAACGCTATTCATAAATTCAAGAAAAAAAAAATTCATTCGTATGTCTCCAGAAGCCATATTTCCTTCTCTACGTGCTTTTCTTTTTCCATCGAGAGCTGGGGATAGCACTATCAGATTATTTTCTCTCAAAAGTGTGATGTTCACCGACACATAGTTCAGATAAATCCACCAATAACCCAAAAGAATAACCCTGTGCGCTACACTCGAAAATAAAGTCGATCCCGTCTGTATAAAATCGTTGCTCGCAGAAAAGTTAATTGACTTTTCTACACAATAAACAACAATTATTTTGTAATAGACGTTCCGTTCTTATCAGTCTGATCCCTTCAATGGATTACTATTCAGATCACTTGCGTATAACGCATTTGCACCAACGCTTTCACTGGTTTCCTTCTTGTCCGTAACCTAATTTTTACACTTCTCTAGATATGTGCAACATTCGGAAAAGGTATGTTCAGGCATAGTATTGAGATTTTCGAGTAACAGTTGCCTTAATTAACCTATTTTGAAGGCTATGTCTTCACGTCATATAATACGAAAGGTTATTTTGCAGTTTCTCGTTGCAACTGAAGATTTATAGAAATATGTTTTAAAAAATAAGATTTTTTCCTTCAACCGCTGCACTTTGAGCTAGGAAAGACGAGGTCCTTGCCTTTTAACGTGTGATGCCATGTACGGGACCGAACTGTGCTGGGATTTAAACACACGCCCTTATGGTTGCGAAACGAACGCTCTACCATTACGACTACTACGACAAATAAGGAATGAAAACTGCTTCAAGATTCAGAAAGAAACGTGCCTTTCGTTAAGATACATTCGATGTGAAAAATTACCAATACAGGTGGGGTGTCTCTCAACGAAATTCCAGATACCAGAATGAAACATGGAAATCTGTCTGAAAATATTTAGATCCAAAGTTTAACTCAAACCCCCATTATAAATACAAAATTTCTCCATAATCTTTTTTTTTCAGATTTTCTGTTTTTTACGTCCAATTGAAATATTATTTTCCCGATTTCTTATTCTCATCTAGCATAAGAAGTGTTCGAGGGGCATCATGGAAAAACCAAATTTTCTCTGGCTTACTTCCCAAAATCCAAAGCTCACTAATTTTTTTTCGACATCAAAATTCGTTTTAGTATTTTTATTCTTTCCCCATTCTAATTCAGACCTACACTATTCTTGTATAAAAAATCCAAAGAATGCCGAAAAAGTCTTGGGGGCAGTTTATAGCTGGGCTTCCCGAAGTACCTAAGAAACTATCTACGTTTTTTAGAATTTTTGTATGCTTCCTTAAAACTTTCATTTATAAGGAAAGCACCTTACTTTTCCCTCACCTAATTCCCCTTTAATGTTTTCTATATTTACTTTACATCCCTACCTACATTTTCAAAGAATTCTTACTATTTCTTACCTGGTTTCTAGGGTTTGGAAGTTGATCCAAGAATATTACTATTTTAGTTCCTTTTATACTAAATACACCTATGATTCTCAAAGTTTTCCTTCAGGAAGTGATATATTTCAGTTCAGACGCACTATTTTTACATCCAATTGAACTTTCTTTCGTGTTTTCATGCTCTTTCGTTCAGGAGGGTTAGTGGGTTTCAGGGGATACACGATTTTTTTGTTGTAAAGATCGAACGCTTATTCACTAGAAATAGCTTATTCACTAGAAATATTCTAGTGATGTCAAACCTCGTTTTGATATGTGCATCCTCCCCTCCTATGATACAGACCTCGTTTTACCGAATTTTCCCAATTCATTACTATACAGGAAATACATTTTTGCGTTACCAAAAAATTGCAGCCCTGATGAAATATCCTCGGTTTTTTTTATAAAAAACACACGATATTACAGAAAACCCTCTCATCAAATTTATTAATTATTCACTTGAAACAGGCACCTTACCATCGGTTTTGAAAATATCTACTTTAATTCCGATACCAAAAATAAGCAATTTTCAAATAGCAAGCAAGACCCTTAAATATGCTGGTAGCCATTGAAAAAGTACCGTGCAAACAAGATTCAAAGTTGAAAAAGAGAGTACTGGACCAGGATTTGGGTTGTCGAGGAGTGGTAAAAAAGTTGATAGAAAGCTACTTGAGTGACCGAAAACAGCAAGTAATACTGAATGACTGCATCAGTGAGAAGAACATTGTTAAATATGGTGTACCCCAAGGGAACGTTCTCGGTCCAATATTATTTTAACTTTACATGAACTATCTCCTTTCTATAGAAGTCAAGGGGAAAGTTGTTAGTTTTGCTGATGATACTGCCATCATTTTCGATGCTGATAATTGGAAAACTCTCAAGAAAACAATGAAAACAATTAAAAACTGGTTTGATCACAAAGTCTTCACTATCAATTTTAATGAAACTTATTTAATCCCCTTCTCATGCTACAAGAACTCCAAACCCCAGTATAATCCACTAAAGATTGATGAACATCTGGAAGTAAAAGAAACTGAAACGAATAAATATCCAGGAATGACAATAGATAAACATATCAGAACGCACACATTCTGAAGCTATGTAGTACATTTTGTATCGTTTCAAGTTCCTCAGAAAATTCTTCGATAACAACCATCTCAAAATGATTTATCATGCATGCGCTAGTTGAATCTAGAACCACATATGGTATAATAGGCTGGGATAGTGCACTAGAAGTGCTTCAAAGAGCATTCCTGAAAATTATGCTCAACAAACCAAATCGATACTCTTCTGAATGTTTATATTCCAAATCGAAGGTATTTGATATTCGACAGCATTATTTTTTCAAAGTGACCTGCTTTGCATTCATATTAATGTTACCTTTCCAAACTTGAAAATACATATCATACGAGAAGGAAATCAGAGCATATTAGAACACCTTTTGCCTCAAAGTCGTTGCTATACTCATTTAGTTCCACGATTCTTTAACTTCCGTCCTCCGGAAATAAAAAGTATAACTATGTATAATAATTTTGTGAAAATTCTCAAAAAATACCTCAATGACACAAAGAGGCTGCAAATTGATAGTTTGATAGAATGTAATAAATAATATAAAATTAAAATAAAACAAAAAATAGCTATTTATGAAACAAGTTCGTAAAGTAGGAGTTTTTGGTATTAGCGTGAAGTATGTTGAATGAGGCGCAGCCGAGTTCAAAAAAGCCCTTTACGAAAGTGTTTCATACAAAGATTTTCTTCGACAGTTATTATATTGCCAAATTGTAGCAATTATATCATTAATTTGAATGTTTAATGATATGAATTGTCAGCCTAGTTATTTTAGCAATAAAGTTCAGCAATATTTGCATTTCTTTTTTTTATACGAATGTGGAAAACAGTTTTATATATCAGTGTGTCAATCAGAACGGATAGAGGAAAAAAACCGCATGTTCATAATAATTTTTCCGGGCGTCCAGGGCCGTTTTCACTCCAGCAGTATTCCACAACTTCCTTAATATGGACTCTGCCATCATCATAATCTAGGAAAGGTTTCAGGAAAGGGTGCAGAAAAAAACCACATGTTTCAAATATTTTTTCCGGGCGTCCAGGGCCGGTTTCACTCCAGCAATATTCCTCAACTTCCTTATTATGGACTCTGCCTTCATCATAATCTAGAAAAGTTTTCAGGAAAGGGTGCAAAAAAACCACATGTTCAAAATCATTTTTCCGGGCGTCCAGGGCCGGTTTCTCTTCAGCAATATTTTTCAGCTTCCTTAATATGAACTCTGCCATCATCAAAATCTAGAAAAGTTTTCAGGATAGGAAGCGAAGAGAAACCACATGTTCAAATTAATTTTTCCGGGCGTCCAGGGCCGGTTTTACTTCAGCTATATTCCTCAACTTTTTCAATATGGACTCTGCCACCATCATAACCAAGGAAAGTTTTCAGGATAGGATAGGGTGCGGAAAGAAACCACATGTTCATAATAATTTTTCCGGGCGTCCAGGGCCAGTTTCACTCCAGCAATATTCCACAACTTCCTTGATATGGACTCTGCCATCATCATAATCTAGGAAAGTTTTCAGGAAAGGGTGCAGAAAAAAAACTGGACGACTGGAAAAATTATTTTCAACATGTGGTTTTTTCCACACCCTATTCTGAAAACTTTCCTAGATTATGATGATGGCAGAGTACATATTAATGAAGTTGAGGAATATTGCTGCAGTGAAACCGGCCCTGGACGCCCGGAAAAATTATTTTGAATATGTGGTTTCTTTTCGCTTCCTATCCTGAAAACTTTTCTAGATTTTGATGATGGCAGAGTCCATATTAAGGAAGTTGAGGAATATTGCTGGAGTGAAACCGGCCCTGGACGCCCGGAAAAATCATTATAAACATGTGGTTTCTTTCCGCACCCTATCTTGAAAACTTTCCTAGATTATGATGATGGCAGAGGCCATATTAAGGAAGTTGAGGAATATTGCTGGAGTGAAACCGGCCCTGGACGCCCGAAAAAAATATTTTGAACATGTGGTTTATTTCCACACCCTATCCTGAAAACTTTCCTAGATTATGATGCTGGCAGAGTCCATAATAAAGAAGTTGAGGAATATTGCTGGAGTGAAACCGGCCTCGGACGCCCGGAAAAAATATTTTGGCCATGTGGTTCTTTTCCTCAATCCATTCTGATTGACACAATGAAATATAAATCTGTTTTCCACTATTCGGATGAAAAAAAAAGAAATACAGATATTGGCTGAACTTTATTTCTAAATTGTTTTGGTGCACTGATATATGATCTTGTTACTCATTGATACGGTCATCACCGCAGGTGCAAGGTTGATGACTAGCGAATTGTATAACCGTGACTGTGCAGACCACATGAAAATAAAAACATTTCTTTATATAAATATAAGGTGAATCAAGAGGGAGTCAGTAATATACTCCTATACCGGGTGAGTGAAATTCGGGTAGATGCAAGGGGATCTCGGAAACGGTAAGAGCTACGGAGAGGGTTAAATGGAGGCAAAGTTGCGTATTATGGAGCTCATTACTATGATGTTGAAAAATCTGAGCTATCCCTCTGACTTTCAGAGATATACAGGAAAAAACGAAAAATTAAATTTTTGTTTTTAACTTATATCTGCTTTATTCACTGATGATGACCAGATACCATCGAAACGATTGAAAATTTCAAGTGGTATACAATCATGATAAAATATGACTATTGAAGCCTAAAAAAAAGTGATAAAAATCCAGGTCCGTATTTAAAATTTCATAGTTAGGGGTGGCCCAAGGAAAACAGCACCCAGTAGAACACTTTCGTTTACATATTTTCACAGCCCATTGAAAGTTGCAATGGTAAAGTGCAAACAGTTTCTGGAAATCTATCGTATTAAAGCAGATATAAGTGAAAAACAAAAATCAATTTTCGTTTTTTCCTGTATCTCTGAAACTGAGAGGGATAGCTCAGATTTTTCAACATCATAGTAATGAGCTCCATAATACGCAACTTTGCCTCCATTTAACCCTCTCTGTAGCTCTTACCGTTTCCGAGATCTCCATGCATCTACTCGAATTTCACTCACCCGGTAGAGGAAAGAGCTCTAGCGCTCAGTTAGCCTCATAGGCTAGGCCCTTTTGGCCTTAGCTGTAAGTATTGGTTGAGTGATGGTTTTAGGTAAGAGTTTTATTTGTTCCCTATTATATTATTGAATGTCCCTTATTTTACAATGTGTATATAACTTTCTACAGTATCCCTGTTGTTCTATAATAAAGGTTTATATTCCTTTGCTACCCCTTGAGTTTCAATAGCTACCATCTGTAGCTACACCCCAAGTCGCATTTTGTATAAGGGAAACAACCCCTTATGCGACTCAGGGTGCTACCCTAGTAGCCCTAGTCCTCAGACTATGGTTGGGTTAATAAGGGGGTGGGGTTAATTATGACGAATTAACCCATAGGACGAGCAAAACACATCCATCATATGGTATGGATGGTGACTGATGCGCTGCGCCCTAGTTAGATCTATTGTGCCCCCATCTTCTTCTGCTATCTCAATGTGTTCTCGTTTACAGCAGCCCCTCATAGTCCTTAGGCTATAATTGGGGTGAAAAGGGGCAGAGTGGGGTTAATTATGAAGAATTAACCCTCGGAACCAGCTAGGCGCCTCCACCATAGTCCTGGACTATGGGTGGAGTAATTATGGGGGTGGGGTTAATTATGACGAATCAACCCCCCGGGACTAGCACTGCGCCTCCACCATAGTCCCTTGACTATGGTTGGAGTAATAAGGGATAGGAGGGGTCAATTATGGAGAATCAACCCCCCGGGACGAGCAAGGCGCCTTCACCATATGTCGCGACTAGGGCTACTAGGGTAGCACCCTGAGTAGCATAAGGGGTTGTTTCCCTTATACTGAATGCGACTTGAGGTGTAGCTACAGATGGTAGCTATTGAAACTCAAGGGGTAGCAAAGGAATATAAACCTTTATTATAGAACAACAGGGATAGTAGGGAAAGTTATATACACATTGTAAAATAAGGGACATTCAATAATATAATAGGGAACAAATAAAACTCTTACCTAAAACCATCACTTAACCAATACTTACAGCTAAGGCCAAAAGGGCCTAGCCTATGAGGCTAACTAAGCGCTAAGGCTCTCTCCTATATAGGAGTATATTACTGACTCCCTCTTGATTCCAATCACCTTATATTTATATAAAGAAATATTTATATTTTTATGTGGTCTGCACAGTCACGGTCATACAATTCGCTAGTCATCAACCTCGCACCTGCGGTCATGACCGAATCAATGAATAACAAGATCATAGATCAGTGCACCAAAACAATTCAAAGGGCATTGCTGGAGTTCACGACAATACAATTGTGTTTTACATTTTGTGCAATTGTATTTTCTGTTATTTTGTAAATTATCATTTTTTTCCCAATAGACCGAATGAAAATAAACCTGCAGAAGTCTTCTAGAAGTTTCGGTTTCCGATTAGAAAATCATAGGAAAAAGGGCTTAAAAAGTTCACTCGGCTATCTTAAACCTTTTTTGTTGGCTTCTCCTTTATTTAATGTTTATTTTACATACTTCTTCAATTACTTACCAAATTTGTTTAATTATTTGTCATTGCAGCTGATAACCACATGCCATATTTTGTCTGTGAAATTTTCTGAAGATAACCTAATTGTTTGGATTTGTCTGAGGAAGGGAAAGTATCCTGAACTCCAATTATCAGCACATGGATCTCCATGTCCTGGAATAAAAAAAAAATTATTTACTTTTTGTTTCATTCTTTCTGCAACCCTGAGAATTGAAGGGCCTAGTGCAATAAGGGTATAAATGCAAAATTTTGATTTTAGGGATTATTACAGATTTGTATATCTAAGACCAAGTTCTGTCCGTGCATAAACGATATAAGTGTTCAGACTGAGCGCGACTGCCATCTAAGGGCCAGAAAATATACTCACTCACAGAGTTTGTAAAAATAATTCATGCAAAAACGGTTTAAGTTCACTTATACCGGTGTTGCACTAACTCTAGATGCGATATAGTTGAGTTATCACTATTCCTATTCTGTACATTTCACAGACGATAGTTTTGTTTATTGCGTTATTTTCGTAAAAAATAGTATTCAGTCCAGTTTTTTCATCAGATCAGTAGATATGTGCCACAGTTGCCTTCGTTGTGCTAATTATCCAGTGAAATATGGATGAAATTGTTGGTAGGTTTGTTTTGAATTTGATTAAATTCAGGATTTTAGGTTGTTGTATCTTCGGTAGAATCAGACCCGTATCAAACTGATGAGGATGCTGAGAATCTGACACGGAAAATGAGGAAGTAGGTGGAAGCTCTACATCTGGATATACCGGACAAAACAAGGAAAAAGCTGAGACACGAGGAAAACTGGAAAAAAACATTTACAACATTCCAAGTTGCAAACAGCCTATCTAGCTTCTTGCATAAAAGAGGATAATATCAAGAGACGAAAAGCAACAAATGTTAAAAAAAAAACTTATTCCTTAAAACTTTCGATATCACCAATAGACGATTCACAACAATTTGTGAAAAATCTGGACGCTTAGGTATTTGCAAACCTGACCTCAGGTGAAAAGCCCCTAGTGTGAACAAAATTGATAAACATACTTGAAATGAAGTGATCTTGCATATCAAGAACTTTCCAACATAGAAAAGCCATTACTCCAGAAAGGACAACGCCAATACAAAATACTCATCAACGGATTTGATTATTACCAATATAAGGAATTCTGCACTCAGAATAACAACATGTCTGTGGTTAAACTCTCCTACTATCGACACATTTCGTCGAAATAAAAAAATACAAAAGGAAAACTCCACAAGTTTTTATTCCAGACGATTGGATAAATGTTATAAAGAAATCATGAAAGAATTTTACAGTCCATACAAAATGACACAAAAAGACTTCTACTAGTTCAAAAAAAATTAGATAAACTTATTTTTAATCCAAAGAAAGATTCTGCAAAAATTCCAATTGAGTTCCAACAAATTTCCCACTTTTAGTACGACGCCAATGCCACAACATTTTGTTTTGTTTTCAAGCCAACTCTTGATGATTCGTTTCCATTTTCGATTGGTGTCTACTCCTCTGGAAAATCTGGAAGACCAAACTTTTCGTTGGATGAAGTTTTTCAGCAGATGCATTCAATTCCACTAAAAATTTCGACTGAAAAGTGGAAGAACTCTTTTGGACTATAACCTCCTGTCCATCATGATTTTTACGTCAATATTACACAGAGGCCAAATACAAACAAGAAGGGGAAGAAGAAAAGCAAAGAAAATAATGAAGCAAGGATGATCTCGACCAAGAGGATGAATACTATGTCAATGATGACATGGAATCGGACTACGGTGTGTGATACAATGATATTTTCTGAAAATGGGCTCTTCTTAGTTCAGGATTTACAAAACATTAAATAAAAAAGTTTACACGAAAATTGCTTATTTTTGTATGGCGTCGTGAAGCTTATTATAGTGCAAAAACGGTATAAGTACATCAAAATCCAGAAAAGAAACCATAGAATTATCAAACTTTATATTCATACACACAGAAAAACTCATCCTATTCTGGCTCATTCCAGTCTTTCTGTTATTATACTAATTCTGTTGAATTATGTATCAACAATCAACTTAAGACCCTCATTACACAGAAAACATTATTTGGCACTTATACCCTTTTCGCACTAGACTCTTCAATTACTTGCGATACTTGTGCCAGCTAGGGATGACGAGGGCCTTACCTTCTAACTTGAGTTCTAAGTCAGTCACCAATTCATAACCTAACGTTGCCGGCGTTTTTTTGGTATAGGATCGAATCCACCAGACATATCCACTACATTTGTTTTCTTAACCATGCATCAATCCGTGCGAGACGTATTAAGACATGACGATTTTCGGAAGGAGCAGTCTGAAAAAATATCGGAAAAAATTTTATTACATTTCTGTGCGAGATTTTTCTCTAAAAATAACTTCGAGGTAGAGATTCCACTTTTTCTGTGGGAGAGTTTCTGTTTTCACAAAGGTCATCACATCAATTAATTGCGCGTGCAACCCATAGGTGTGCTCATACAAGTTATATAAAAGACGACGAGAGAAAGACGAATTCAGACTTGCAATAAATTTGTTGTTCTTTCTGCTAATGCTCAATTTTTTGTTTTGTTTTTGGAAGCACAAATATATCATTTTCAGAAGTGTTGTGGGTTCGGAGAAGTTAAAGAGCTCACCCATACAGGATGATAAAAAATTGAACATGCCTTTTCGACAGTTATCACAACTATTTCTATGGCAAGTACCACGACGACTATAGAATGACACCTCAAAAAATTTTGGACAATTTTCCTGAGTTTAATGCTGTACAGAGTCGGCCGAATTGGACACTTTTAAAGGGAAAGTCACATGGACATCGGTATGCGGTTTTCACCATTAAGTTTGTCATAAAATTTGATCCTCAGACACAGCAATCAGTTTTCATCTATCTTGTGTGAAAACAGGACTTTTCCTGGCTCACCCTGTACAAGTGAATTTTTGTGCATATTAAAGAAACATATTTTTGAATGTCTCCTTTTCCTTGTTATTTTATTAGAATCAGACAATATGTACCAAAGTAATTTGTTCATTTTAAAAATGTGTAACTTAATAATAATAATGTAAATACATGCATCCATGCGAATACAAATTAAAATTATTGTCATGTTGGTAACTACATAAGTAACTTCGGAACAAACAACGAACGAAACACAAAAATCAGAATCATTTATTTCATTCGGAGACCCATTGGGTATAGAACATGTCACAGCACAATAAAAACTAGATAGTACATAGATAAAAACACATTAAACATAAATCATGTAAATGTAAAATACTGGCACAGGAAGACACGCCACATAACAAATTACAAATAATCGATAGGAAGTATACGTAAGCTTTGTACTAGTTAACAATTTGATAGTGTTTCAGATTGAAAGTTTTCTCCCATACTTTCGGGATTGTTTTTTACAATTCCTCGACATTTTTGTCATAAATCAGATCATTTAGTACCTATATCACATTCAGTGTCCATTAGTAGAAATGCCTTAAGTTTTTTCTGCACTAATAAAGTTCACAATAATCTTCGTTTTACTAAAAACCGTAGATACTTGTAGGCAACGTATATATTTGAATCATGGAGAATCCTTGTGAACGAAACTTTATTTATTTTCTTCCACTTCATTTTCACTGTCACTGGAATTTTCGCTAAAATATGTGAGATCCTCCACCAGATTGTTTCGCTCTGATAGGCGAATAATTTTTTAAACTCTTGTAATTTTGAGCAAACCGATTAGTTCTGAAAATAGATCCAAAGCCAGTTATAATAGACATTACTGAAAATGATTAACTAGACTGAAAATATAAATTTTCATCGATTAAAATGTTTTTGAAATCGTGCGGATCAAAATATAGTTACTTTTATGAATTGTGTATAAAGGTTCATACTTAATTGATTCACAATGATTTCGTAGGTCTCTTAATTTTTTTCCGACGACCTCAGGTAGGTCACTGATTACCAAACAATAATTTTTACTTATACAATCTTTGAAATTGTTTTCTTTGCTGCAGAAATTTGTCATATAATTCTGATATATTTTCACAAATAAATTTTATACAATACAGAATGCAGTATTGAAATCAAGGAAGCTGGTGTTAGATATTCAAAAAGTTACATGAAATTAAAAGCTAATATTAATGTTTTCAAGACTTTAATGGACTAATAATTAGTTTAAGAGAAAAGAACGACAAAACAGATTATTAAGAATGGGACATTACGTAACATACAGTTACCGCCTAAACGTATGTACCATATGGAAAAAAAGTTTATTGTTAGAGTATTGGAAAAACATTTCTGGGGAAAAGTTTGTGCATGTCCGATAACCTAAAAATCGATTTTGACACATGTCACGTGACCACTAGTAGTGCGGAAAATTGGAAAAAAATATCATGAAGAGGCCATAAGTGGGGTAAGATAGCAAGATATCAAAAAAAAGTTATTTGAAAAAGTTGCTTGAAATTTTAAATTGCAATTTTTTTCGAATATTTTCCGATCTCTTTATAAAATTCAAAGTTTTTTTTTGAATAGCTTGACTGTGGTGGAACATTTGTATTTCGAGGATAATGACAAAACTCTCTCATTTTCATCGCACCAGATGCCGCTAAATTAAAAAAAATTGGTTTTTGCCAGAACCCTCTCTGTTACATTGGTTCGTATCTAACAGTTATATCAGAATTCCAGGATTATTCTGATGATATGGCAATCTAGAAACATCTTGTTTCCTGATAGTCAAGTTTCAATGATAATGCTACATGAGTGTTTCACATACACAAACTTTTCCCTAGAAATATTTTTCAAATACTCTGATAATAAACTTTTTTCCCATATGGTAGGTACATACTTTTTGGCGGTGACTGCATGTCATGATTTGTAATGCCCAAAAATGTATAATTGAATTGAATTTTATAATCATTGACAACAAATGACAAAGAGAGGAAACTGGTAGCCACATTGAGGGCCTCTAGTGTGAGGGCCTACCGAGAAATTTCCCGATATTGCGGTGGTACAATCCTACACTGATTCTAATAAAAGAACATCTGCCATGGAAATATGTCTTAAGAAGCCATTTCGATTTTCAGCTGAACTTCTGTACGAATAATTGTAAATTACGGATATTCGCGTATTAACTATTTCTTTTGCAATCTGTCTTCCCGAAAGCAACTAAATATAAACTTGCTGATTTATATATCACTCGATCACCACTCAATGTACAGAATGAATTGTGAGAAAGTACTACGCTTTGAAAAAACTCGTTACATTAAAAGATTCCTTTAGAATTAAACTCAACGTTCGAAATTTTCTATTTTAGTAATCCTTCAGTATATTGATTCCATATTGATATAAAAAATACCCAAACTCAAGGTTTCCTTTGGTCATTTTATTGAATTATTTTGTATTCAAACTTCAGATAATAATAATATTATGTAATAATACTCCCTCATAAACACTCGAAGAGTGTAACCAAAGGCATCCTGTGCGGGTAGAGGACGGCTATTATTATTTGCCTTGGTGCTCCGGCGCGATTTACTGATTTTTGGTGACGTAGTCACTTTTCAGCTAAAGGAAAACCCGGAAAACCAACAGCAACACTTCGGTTTGTTGGTGCACACTTCAAGCAAACACCAGACGTCGGGATTGGCATGTAGGAAACTCACATCGCACTTGCTTCACAACAAGGAATGCGCTTGCCCATAGATTCCGATGCACTTGAGAAAAATTCTCTCATACTCCGGAATCGAACTGGACCAGGTGCCAGCACAGAAGCTTTAACGTCCGACACATCGAGAAGCTGAGCCTCCGGCCACCATATATACCACCATATAATAATAATGTTTATTTACTAGCAAATTCAGCAACATTACATAATAGAAAAAGTAAAATGAACAGAAGAGATATCAAAAAGCTCTAGTGACAGCACTATCGCTTGTAACGTACTTAAACCTAATTGTGACAGAATTAAAATATAAATTTATGAAATTGTTCAAAATATTTTGTAATTAAGTGGGTTTGTTGTGTTCGAGGGTATCGTCATATTTGGTATAATTTGTAGTATTCGGAGCAATAATCACACATTATACATAATTCATTCAATATAAATACACACAAACAAATGAAGACTTATAATACATGTATAAATAAAACAGATCACAATCATTTTTCATATCGTTTCTGCATTTCAGAAGTAAATAATTTTAATCTTAGAATTTGATTGACAAAATCGTGAAACGACTTCCTCTCAGAAAGACAGATCCAATTCTTAATTTTTTTTTGTTGAACAATTTATTTCTCTATGGCTTCAGACAACATATTATATAAACGTGGTCCAAGGTGATTTGAACACCGTTGCCTTATTGTTTTTTTCGATCTCGTGAGCCTAACCTTTTTATTCCTGGTGTCGTACTTGAGCTCAATCATTTCAGTACGGATTTTTCTTTTTTACATTAACCAACAAATTGAGGCAGTACAGATGTCTCAATCGCACACTTTGACATCTTTGAATAAAAAATAAAAAAAAATTTGTAAAATTTGTTTTTACGAAACTCCCAGGTTTTCGGAGAAAACCCCTCAAAAGCAGAGCTTGTGCGAGCAAGGGAGATCCGGGACCTACAGTTTAAATAAAAGTGGAATCCGAACCACTTCAGCTCAGTGACACACGACCGGGGATCGAACCCAAACTCTCTAACACCTCGACCACTACGCTGTAAAATAGACTGTTACTTGGATATGTTGAGACTTTTCCGTAAATTATTTCAAGAATCCATCTCTAAACATTCAACTTTTCCATATAACTTTAAGATGATTAGAGAATTTGTATAAGAGGCCCCTCAACTTCCCTATATTGCAGATTTGAACATTCCACCTGAGATGTCGGTCAATTTCAATGCCCAGATATTTGATGTCAGGAATTTCAGAGTTCATTCCAAAACATAGCGGTCCCATATCAGGTAAATTATTAGAGTACTTCGTCTTATGTAAGTTTAGGGTGAGTTTCTTATACCGGCACCATCTGTCTATTTCAAAAAAGTTTCTGCTTTCACTTGTAAGCTTGCTCAGGGATCAGATTCGTACATGATAGCAGTATCATCAGCAAAACTGGGAGTATTTTCCTCTGTTTTCAGATTAAAAAGGCTATTCATGTAAATTATAAATAAAAGTGGGCCTAGGACTGTTCCTTGAGAGACGCCATAAGTAACAGTCATAGGTTCACTGGTAGTTCCATTTATGTCAACCATTTGTTGCCGATCCAATAGTCTTTCAAGATTTGATGGACCTTCCTCTTATTCAATAATTTTTCAGTTTCATCAATAGTTATTCATGAGAAACGGTTCCAAATGCTTTAGACAAGTCGACGAAGATGCATAAACAAGGATTTTTTTGGTCATATAATTCAGTTTCTTCTGTGCGCAATATGTTTGTTTCGTCCGGAGTCAAAGAGTCAATGACGAAAATCGTCCTGCTTTAATTGCCAATGCGGACTACATCAGACTTATGGGCTTGTATGTGCCGAGGGTTCATCAATAGTATTATTGAGGATTAAATTGATTCGAAATCATTACCCCCTCCCTGATATGCCAAACACAGTTTTCGTTGTTTTCAATTAGAAAAACATCAGAATTCTTGCTTATGAGTGGTTGCTCAGATACCAGTTCCATTGAGTAGTGCAATGTTCAGTAAGATACCCGAAGTATGAACCTCAACAAATTATGATATAACCGTATACTTTACGTGCTCCAGCTCTGCTTTGCATACACTCATTCGAGTGTTTGATAAGGGAGAGTGTTTTATTATTATACTCTATCATCTGGCCACCCTTTCATGAATCGAACAACATAGCCAAAAGTAAACAGTTTCAAGCTAGTTTTTCCGGTTCTGGATAATTTATACTTTGATGGAATTCGACCTAAAAATTGCTCCCTAATTGATACTTCATTGATAGTTTCACACAGATTTGTTTACACAAAAAAATATCCATTAACGTTATCTATTATTCATATCTACTAATTGTACATCGACACTATTTTCTGATAATGACTACGATTTAGTAGGCGAGGAGTTTACCCCCATTGTGATCAGATACCGACCAAATATGTATTATTAACATAAAATGAATCAACGTTTTAGCATGGAAAGAGCTTTGAAAGGAATCGTCAAACGTTTGATATCAATGAATCCAGAAATGTTTTGCAGAAACCACAGGCTTCAAAAGTACGAGGGTAAAAGGAACTTTTCAACGAGGGGATAGATTTTTCGACAAATGATTCTTGTACGGCATTTCTCAAGATGATAGATCATTGAAAAATAATCAAGTAAGACTTACTGCCGTACATAAAGAACGGTTCTGAAATCCAGGAAAAAAAATATTTTCCCCAAGTTTTTGTCCTCAGTTCAGGTGATTTATTACCGTACGGCATATATTATAACTACGTAGATTAATTTTTCAGCTACGCCGTACATATTTGACGATAGAGGGGTGAATAGCCTCGCACGCAATCCCCTACCCCCAACTAGCACCAATAAATTCAATGATCTGAAACTATTTTATGAAACAATGTCATTTTTTGTTATGCCGTACATTTTTCATGGAACATGTGACTGCCCCAGGGAAGGTTAATTTCACAGTTATTGGTAAACGACAAAGTAAAAAACGTAAAATACAAAGACTGTAAGGCACAGTAGAATAATTTACATTGAACTGAGAAAAAGCAGCTCGAATTTTCAAGGTACTAGGTTTCAGAGTATCGTATCGTATGTTCCATCTGATATGAAAGATATTGTAATTTTCAATTGTTATTTTTAATTGCCAATGAAATTTTGTGAATGCAGTACAATAATGTGAGAAATCCTCGAATTAAAAATGTACTGCATCAATTTTTTCTTTGTTTTGAGATGTTTGGGAGTTTTAAAAAGCAATAGTACTCTGAAAACTACTTCTCTAATGAATCACAGTGCAATTAAAAAATCTGAAGAGTTTCGTTTTTTTTTCATTTATATTTTTGTTTAATTCCATCAATTACAGCTAGCTATTACGTAAAGCAATAATATTTAGTCACATTATGTGTAAAAACCGGGTGCAGGTAATTTTTTAATTATGTTACACTAACCAAAATTTTCAGGCTGCATAATTTATGAAAATAATTTTATTTGTTGAAAATATTGTGGAATCGATGCCGTATATTTTGCAATTACCTTTAACCAGGCAGGTCTAAATATGAATTTGCGTGCGTGGCTCCTCACCACTGTTCCGGCAAATTTGTACGGCGTTGCTAAAAAATAATCTACGTATTTATAAAATTCAATTATAGAAATGCCGTACAGTAATAAATCACCTGAATTGAGGACAAAAAATTGTAGAAATTAAAAAAACATTCCTGGCTTTCAGTACCATTGTTTTTGCACGGCAATAGGTCCCACTTGATTATTTTTCAATGATCATCTTGAGATATGCCGTACAAGAATCCTTTGTCGAAAAATCTCTTCTCTTAATGGAAAGTTTCTTCAAGCCTCGTACTCACCTGCATCGCTAACAGCTGAAGGCACAGTGCGTAAAGGACTTATTTCGTATGGTACAATAATTCTGAATATAATTCATGCTGGGTCACATGGCCCCTCCAAAATTGGCCTGGGCCTGTAATCTATTATGCAATATTTTGTTGCCATGCATTTTGTAAATGGTGGAGACTTTGGCAGAACTTGATGATGGAAGGTCAGTGTATGAGTAATGAAAAATAAACCTGAAATATAATCTGCAACATCTTATATAATAGGAACTTCATTGGCAAGAGCCCAACAGACAACAACCACTGTATGTTACGATCACTGAATAATATCTGTAATCAACCGGTAAAAGGTAAGGTCCTCGTCTTCCCTAGTTCGCAGACGTATTTCGAAGACTTCAAACAAAATGACCTCAGCAGCAAGTCTAAGCACAGTCCTCTCCAAAGACTCAGTAAAGGTGGTGGGTGTTTTGTCATTGTCCAATGGGAAAACCATAACTGATAAATTGTGAAAGGCTTTCGCGGCCATCGTCATTTCACAGCAACTTAAGAAACCAGAAACTTTCTCTTGAAAATACTAACCACTCGTGTTGGCGAAACGTCGAGATCTTCTCTTAACATACGTCGGCCTTACAACCCGTAAAAAAAAAACACAACTGTCAAAGGAATACTAAAGCGCCTTTTTTCCGGATATTTTCTTGGTTCAGAATCATGTAACATCACACCCTCAAGAAATCTCAATTTCTCTAGGCGAATACGCCTCAGTAATCCTGGCTAAAGGATATGACGTACTGATCTCATAAATTTAATGGTGATCAGATTTACTCATTTGACTGGAAATAAAACTCGTGCAGACTATACTACAATATATTTCCAACTGGCGCGTACCGGCGTACAACGTTTCTCGGAAGTACATGGAATAAGTTGTAAATTGACAAATTAAACAAATTGAAAAAGTCGCGTCCCAGTAGGGGTGGTCCTCCATTTTTAATTATGTAAAAATGTTATGAAACCTAAGGGATATATTTTTTCTCCATTATATAAACAGAACAATTTATTCTTATTTTGTAAAGGTTTGTTTATCAAATTTTTCCGATATGATATTTTTTGTTCAACCAACAAATCCATCAGAACTGGGTCGGTTTTGCAGTCGACATTATACAAAGAATACTCTTCAGATTCTAGAAAATTATTCCTGCTCGAAATTGATTTGTTGGTTGACTTTTTATTGTTACACATTGGGGCCAGGTGGCCTTTTCTACTACAAGAATGGCAATAGCAATCTCTAAAAGAACACTTATCTGGTTTATGGTTGCGGCGGCCGCAAACCGTACCTACATCTAGTCTGAGCTCAAAGAATTAAACGTTATTTGACTAGGAGAGTCTAATCCTCATAAGACAATTGCGTCTTCCGAGGGTTGCGCGTAGGGGTGCAATCGGTTGACGGAAATAACAACAACAAGCACTAATAGAAAGAGATGAAAGAACATTTGTGACGAAATGTGACGTAGTTGGAAATGTCATGGCCGCCGTTCTCTATAGACAGTGGCGGACTAGCTGTTGGTATATGAGAGTTACTGCTGACAGTTTTGTTGCTTGGTTCGAGTTCGACTCAGTACTCCTGTCCAAGTACGTCACTATGACGCGTTGATGCTATAAGATTCTGATTGGCTAGAGCTTATTAAACCCTCCTGTTAGTTTACTTTGGTCTGAGCTGTCATTCGTGACGATTGACCTTTGTTCCTCCACTCGCCATTTGGATTGGCGCTGCTAGTTCGGGAACCTGTCGTCTTTGAGGTAGAAGAGCGCACCTGAGAAGAATTCTTCGAAGCCGTGAAGTAGATTTCCGGTTCATTTTTAATCGCACTCGCGCCATTTGCATTTTGCCTGCTTCCCATCTTTCACAGGTCCTTTATCGTAACCTATTATGAACCTGTTCACCAAAGCACTTTCAATCTCCTCCTTTCCTCCAAAAGCACACACCGACACTAAATTACGAAGACGAGAGCCGCCCACTCTCTTGATGACTCGTTAACAATTTTTCTTGATTCGAAAAACTCTTCTCGACAAGCAAACACTGACACTGCCGATTGAAAATCTTCATCCATTAGTTTGATTATGTCCGTGTAGGGCTTTGTTTCGGGTTCCTCCGGAATACACATGTCATGCAACAGTTTGTAAGCTTCCTTATTCAGGAGACTGAGGAGGATGGCTCGTTTCCGATCATCTTCTTTGATCGACTTTGCCGTGAAATGAGTCTGCAAACGTTTTTTATAGATCGACCAATCTGATACTGAAGGCAAAAACTCCTGCATGTGACCGGTATATTGTACAGGTTTTTCCGCCATTTTCACGATCACAGACTACTTCAATTATCACTTTTATATCTCGTCGCTACTGTAATATACTGATCTCATAAATTTAATGGTGATCAGATTTACTCATTTGACTGGAAATAAAACTCGTGCAGACTATACTACAAAATATTTCCAACTGGCGCGTACCGGCGTACAACGTTTCTCGGAAGTACATGGAATAAAAACACTCTGCTTCATGTTTATACTTAAGCTAAAAAGATGCGTTAATACACTGACGATATGAATGCTCATACAGTGTGTGTCAAAAGTCAATAGTGAAATAATCGATTTCTTACACTAATATGCGTCCAAAAAGATCTGTTACAATCTCTTCGGACAGTAAAGCAGCAATAATGATACTAGGATCAAACTAGGTCACATCTAAGCTGATGTCCGAGTGTAGAAATCTGTCGAAATGAAGAAAAGTCAGTCTCATATGGGTCCCGCCAGGACACTCAGGTGTCCTCGGAAACGTGGAGGCAGACAGACTAGCCAAGCAGGGATCAGGGAAAACAAGAATTGGGCTAGCATCATACTTGAGAATCTCCAACAGCCTGACTGTTGTTGCAAAGCAATAACTGCATCAAAAATATTTTATAAAGACCTGGCATGAGAGAATAAAAGCTCCATATAATTAGGCACTCAAAAAAACTCAAAAAGGGAAATCCTCTGGCGTAGTAGATGAGATCACAAGCCAATGCCAGAGCTAATAGGATACAATCACATGAACCGACACCTGGCCCTCTTTGGTATCGTATAAATGATCTCCTCTGGAGGGGGGAACCTGGAAGATGACGAGAACGTATTTGGGAACAGTATTTTGAACCTAGAGAAAGTTGAAAATATTCAGCTAAGAAAGCTGCTGAATTACGGTAACAGGCATGCCAAACTGAACCCAAACATATGGCTGCACAAAGGACCCAACCTGTCACCCTGTCAGACCTACGTGCAGTGGTTTCAAAACTGGCCCACTTGTTCCAGAAAGTATCATCGCATGCGAACTGGAAATTATGAAATATAATAGTTTTCATAAGACAATTCACTAACAAATATTATAATATATGCTTCGATGGATAAGTTATATGATTTTTTGTGCCTTAAAAACGTTGACCTTCCGGTGAGTAACGACATATTTTCAGTTTCATCTAAATTCTTCAGAACACCTGTATACACCTCTGAGAATTCAACAAAATCCCCATTAGACAAAGTTCTAGATTGATGTAAAAACATACCATCCAATTTGTCACAGGCTTCCCATATTTGCGTGGTAAATTCCTCACCTATCCATACCTATCCAAAAATTAGACGAGATGCGCAGAAAAGTATGGCCACTATACGTAGGCGCGATACACCATACATATAAAAGCTTCGCTCTCCAATTCTGACCAATTGTTATAACAGTGTACAAGAAATTATCCTTTTCTTGCTTCCTCTTGCCTCGTCATGTAAGTGAACTTTTTGAATTATTTCATGTCGGATATTGTGAAAAGTTTTGCGCTTCCTCAGAATCTTCAGTGATAATTTTGTGATTATTTTAAAAATGGTGGTCAGGTTTTGCGTATTTTTCAAAATGTGTTTACAGGATGTTGGAGAAAGCATGCTTAGGTTTCGCAATACATTTTCTGTGCTTCAAGTGATATAAATAGGGTCCGGAAATGTTAATGATGAATGATTCCAGAAGAAATGTTAATCAATATTTTGAATGTTACTGCAATGTCTATCAGAAAATGAGTGTGATTTTCACAATTAACTTTTCAAAATTAATGTATTTGTGAACTCATTTTCTACAAGATTTTTTTAAAAAACAACGGACATGCTCTTAGAAATGCTTCAATTTACACCTCAGTTACTTCGATTAAGATGTGAGCTCAGGGTGACCTGATACATGGGTCTTGAAAGGATAATTATTCATTGAACCAAAAAAAAATTCGTCACAGCAGTGCTTCTAGTTGTTTCTTCAAGATCTGATTTGAATTAATAAAATAAAATAAAAAC
This sequence comes from Chrysolina oricalcia, assembly GCA_944452925.2. Lineage (NCBI taxonomy): Eukaryota > Metazoa > Arthropoda > Insecta > Coleoptera > Chrysomelidae > Chrysolina > Chrysolina oricalcia. Next base: position 9,517,491 of record OX101809.2, on the reverse strand, counting down.
AGGTGGTTTATCTCTCGTGCAATTTAGTTGTATTATATTTATTTGCCAATTTATAGCCCGATCATGTTTCTGTCACGGCCGGTGTTCGAAATATCGAACAGTTCGAAAAAGGGAAATGCTCCCCAAATACAACCTTATTTCCGACGAAACTCGAGTTTCCAAAGGCATTTTCAAAACTCACTGATGAAATTAAAATTGGAAAAAGTCGGATGTTTATGAAATCACTTGGAAAGATTGCGAAAAGGAGGATGTTTGTCAAACTAAAAGGGCCATGAACACACAGTTCAAAGAAAATTTCGCGCATATAAAATTTTCGAGATTGGAAAAGTCGAATGTTACTTTGAAGAACGATCCCCTATTTGATGATAAAAGTTTAAAATTTACTTATTAGAAAAGTACGTGACCACATACCACCGCGGCATTGTCAGGAAATAACAAAATGTCAGAATATAATGAGTGCAGATGAGCATCCTCATACAGTCCATTGTTTAAAATCATAGTATTTTTTATTACGTCTTTATTTTAGCAAATACTAATTTACAAAGTCACAGACTATACCTAAGTATGCTTGTAAAATTGCACAAAATATAAAACACTACACTACCAGTAAAAAATAACGATTTCACTTAAAAAAAGATTAGTAAATAATATTTTACATATCAAACATATTAAAAACATATATAAATAAATAAAAATATAAAATTTAACATTCGTCGGTCTCATGCCAAAACCGCGAATGTGCATTTTGTAATTTCGAATGAGAAGAGTTTTAAGAATATTCCTGCTTCTTTCTTTGAAAACCTTGATAAATGTTTACATTCGCGAATTCATTCTCGTTCACAGAAGACAACCTAATAGCACATCCATGAGTTTAGCATTGAAAATTTTGGCAGAAAATTATTATTCTACATATTGAAGTCAGAACCCTGAAATTTGCACATTCGCGGTTTTGGCGTGGGACCGACGAATGTAGATGATATTTCGTATACCGAATCCATCTATTACACTTATAACAACAAAAAAGGATTGTTAAAATGGAGCACTTCTCGGTATGACTTCATGACGGAGATCACTATACTTAGTAATAAAAAAGTTATTCAGTCAAGGGTTTTTTTTTGTCAATAAATACAAATCAAGATAAGAATATCCCGAGACGCGAACTTTCAGCTTGTATATAGCAGCACAAAGAATATCCAAATGTTATTAGGCAATCCGAAAGACAATATTACAACTTTGGATACATTAGGAAATATCGAAATTAGCTGTCAAAATTGTGATAAAGTACATTATGGCCAAACTAAGATATCTACAAACATGAGTTTTCGCAAACATTTGGCCCATGCCAAATATTCGCGACTACAGGAATCTAGTGTTTAGACCATTTATTAGAAACACCAAACCACCAAAATCAACAAAAAAAATCAAAATTTGTAAAAGTACTTGATGATGAAAGGAAATTAGATTGTATAGAAGGTTTTGCTATTCACAAAAATGCCCTGAAGCCCTTGCTCAATAATGATGATGGTCCATAAAATTACATCGAGCATTGGATAATTACTATCAACAATAGGTAGTTGATCACATCTTCCTTCACATATTGATGTAAATACTGTTTCTGGTTACTTTTGATAGTTTAGTATTTCTAGTAAGGAAGATAACTTCTAGGAGTGTAATTACTTGTGTGGTAAAGGGGACAAATTTGTTCTCGTAAGTAGTTAGAATAGGTACTTTGAGGCGAACGGTTACTGTAACAGCTAAGGATTATGGGTGATCAAACCCAATTAGGACTGGTATATACAGGGTAATTCATAATGTATAGAAGAGCTATAATCTTGATGATGCTAATTTTGTTGTCGAAACTCACGTCGAGTGAAACTGACGTAGTTTTGATATTTAGATAGTTTTCCATGTTTTTTAATTGTATTACACCAAAATACTCATATACGTGATTTTGGGGTTGGGTCATCGTAAATATTATTCCAAATATATTAACTTTTCAATGATTTAGAGAATTGACTCTTTTTCGAAACCGTAGTTAAATCTATTTCCAATTTATATAGTGATGTTCATACACAAAAATAATAGCGTCTTTAATATCCATTGCAGTTTTTTTAATTAGCATTATACTATATACGTGATAAATAACGGCATAATAGGTGTAGTTCAGCTTAAAAAATTGAAAAATATTGATAAACAGAGTTTTACCTACAAGACGGATGGGGAAGGTGGTGCTCATTGATAATAATTGCTTTGTATTGTCTTTTGAAACAACTTTCTTACATTTTTTTCAGATGGTTTTGTAACTTATTGTGAATTGTAGCTATCTGATAATCGTTTGAATTGTTCGGAGTCAATAAACCCTTGAATCGTAGATTCAATGTATGCACATCTGTTTGAAATTTCAATTTGTTGTAAAGATTTTTTTTTATTTTTCAAGTTCATCCTACCAACATCCTTCAACTTATGACTGATACTCTCTCGACTCCAAATGCAAAAAATCAATTTTAAGCAATTGTTTTGTATTTCTTGTAATTTATTGTTACAAATATAAGTGAGACTTGGGCTCAAAATTTAAAATGGATAAATTAATCTTTCGCAAAGCATTACTTGGAATTTTCTTGACAGAAATGTTCTGCTGCTACATAGGTATAATTTTCAAAGAATTGTTTCCCTCTGAGTTAATTTATCAAAGTGTTTTTCGCAGCACAGGTGACTGTTCATGATGACACCTGAATTCTCACAATATTCTACCTCAAGTTTGTTTTGTCCAATGCTGATACTTATTTCGTCTGCAATTTCATTTCTCTTTTGTTTTGGACCAAATAACATTACACTACATTTCTTTGGATTCAGAAGAAGACAATGCTCTGCAGAAAGCTCGGATTTTTTTAAGGTAACCATTTATTCGAGGAATGAATAGTAAATTTGGGTGTCATCAGCTACAAGTGAGATTTGCAATATTTAATGTCTGACAAACTGCCTAGTGTACAAAGTGAACATAACTGGTCCCAGTCTGAAACCTTGAGGTACACCTGATCTGAGCGTTAGATATTTAGAGTTAGCCTGTTCTACGCGTACTTTTTGTTGCCTATTGTTCAAATAACTATTCAACAGAGTTATCGTGTTCGAAATAAATCCACTATGAGCACATATTGAAAGTTACATTTCGTGATTGATTGTGTCAAAACTCAACTAAAATCAAGTAGAACCAAAATGGTAAATTTGCCTTTTCTCTAAATCCTGATTGTACCGAGGGAAGCAGTAAATTCTTCAGCAAGTAACAATTAATTTGAATTTCCATGATTTTTCTCACTACTTTCGCCAGCGTCGATAAAATACTAATTCATCTAAGATCTCTCAATTCTTCAGGAGTAGTAATTTTGGATAACACAGTACTCTTCCACACAGAAGATTTTCTCAAAACAAAATTTAATTATCTGTCTCAAATATATAACAATATGTGGACTACATATTTCATCATTTTCAAATTTATACCATCACAGCCAATGGAATTAGTTTTGATTTATAATGTGAAGAATGGTTAATTTGTCATTAGGTGTAAAATTGAATTCTGAATCTGTTAACTGCAAATTTTTATACGGATTTAGAACTGAGCCAGTAACATATCTGTAGAGTAGGAAGTAAATTCATCAGAAAATTATTGATATCGTTATTATTACACATCTCCGGTGGTATCTGATTTTTGTTTTCATTTCTACATATTTGTTATTTTTTAGAATTTTCCGATACTCTTTGTTGGATACATTTTTCAGCTTATATGTAAAAAAGCATTTTTTTCTCCTTCAATAGCCCCTGTTGTGTAGTTCCTCATTTGCTTGGAATATTACCAATCATTTAAATTTCTTTGTTTTTTCAATTTTGTGAGTGACCTCTCTCTGATATTCACCATGTATTTAATATTTTCTGTTAGCCAGGGTTGAGATTTGAACTGATCTAACTGCAAAATTGATAACTATTCTGCTTCCTGTATCGATATTATAGGTAGGGTGGGAGAACAATGCAGTGGGGATATAATTAATTTCACCACTCCAAAGGATTAGAGTTTGATCTGAGGCAACTTTACTTCTAGCAATAGATAAGATTTTTTTCCTTGCTGTTTTGATAACCAGATCTGTCAAAATTTGAGCTGATACTGTCGCGGTAAGTGTTTTCAATGATGGTTACTGGTTACGTGGTCACCTTTTTTACCTCGGGGAAAGTATAAATGTCTCCGACATTGAGATGTTGTCTCCGTATGCTGCATTGGATAGTTCCATTAGCATCCATCTTATCATTTCGTTGATGTTCTCGAATGATAAAGCCTACTGCCATATTGGTAGACATTCGAAATTTTCAATAATTTCGAAACAGTTTCCCATTTTGACTCCCTTTTTTTCAAATAGGATAATCATACCACCATTATGTGAAAGAATTTTATAATTCATAAGAAAAACCGTAATTACTCTTTATTTTTTCAATAAATTTGTAAAAACATTCCCGAAAACTTCGCCACCTTCTAGTTCCGGCTCTGACAATTACTTATACAAAATGTTTCCTTTCCCTGAACTCCCTTATGCGCTGTGACCGCTGGCTACACACAGAGCTGCTCGTGGTCAACATTTCATTTTCTGTTTGATTCCATCATTCGTTTCATAAGTTGGGCACTTTGAGAGAAACAGTTTTTATTCCGGATTGAATTTATCTTTTGAAACCTCTCGTCAGTAAACCAACTCAACTCCACTCCACTAGTTTTCTGACGGCTTTTGATCATCATCAAAAGGTACTCCATTTGTCTTTGTTCTGCATATATTTTATGACGGTTTTGACATGGTATATGGCACAAATTGGTCATTACTCTTATAATTAATTGTTATCTGGTAGATGAATTCATGTATCTACTGGTAACTTTCTCGTGAACTGAAAAGCTTAGTGGCTATGGATTATCCGGAAATTTACTTGTATTGTTGAAGAATTATCTTCCAAAACGATACTTTATTGTCAAGCATAATGGAAACACCCCAGGAAAGTTTTTGGCTAATTCTGAAGTTCCACAAGGCTCGAATCTTGGACCTCTCTTCTTTTTACTTTTTATTAACTGAATTTGAAATTGAATTTTCAGACTGCTTACTTTTTGCCGACGACTTGAAGCTTCTCAAACTTGTGCAAACTGTTCTAGACTGCATAGGTTTACAGAGAGATGTAGATAACATTGTGGAGTGGAGTCTAAGGAATAAATTATATTTTAATTTAAAAAAATGTTCCATACTCTCTATAACTCGTGTAAAAGAGCCAATATTTTTTTTTAATATGAAATGGAGGGGGAGGTCCTGGAGAGGAAAACTGAAATGAAGGATCTCGGTGTCACTTATGATTCACAATTCAACTTTTCCACTCATATCAAAAACATGATCAAATCTGGTAATCGTATCTTGGGATTTGTGATCAGACAAACATCGAATTTCTCTAACATTAATACTATTAAATTACTTTATTATTTCCTGGTCAGGCCTAAATTGGAATTGGCCTCGATTGTTTGGTTCGGAGAGTATCAAAAATATTTAAATGAATCAGAAAAAGTCCAAAACAAACTCTTGGGATATTTGTATTTTAAACAGAACCGCTCATGGCCTAATTATAAAACCATCAGGACATCACACTTGAGATCGGAATTCAAAATATTATCCTTAGAACAAAGACGAACTCTAACATCAATGTTATTTCTATACAAGATAATAAACAATATAACAAATTCCCCCGAAATCCTCATTTGCTCCCATCTAATGTGGAGGTACATAAGATGTACACGTTCCGCACTATATACCGGGTGACCACGGGGTGAGGTACGCCCCCCAATTTTTCTATAGTTTTGAAGATACAGGTTTCAAATTTGGCACGTCGATATATTACTCAAATACGCATATTTTGACTCCATAACCGAAAATTCACCACTTCCGGTTTAACCGGAAGTGACCCCAAACTTTTTTTTTAAATGACACCCTGTACAATTTTTTTCATTATCAGGAAGAACACGCAATTTGTGATAACACTGTTCTCCAAAATTGAAAATCGGTTGAAAAATGGCGGAGATACAGTTGATTGTTCAATCGAACAAAGTTGGCCATGAACATCAAACTCAAATCATCACAACTGACGAACGGCGTCAGCATTTACGAGAGGAAGGTTCGAGGTAAGATACAGCTGAAAATTGAGCTTCCCATGTAATTGCAGCAACCATATTTCCCATCAATTATCAAACATTTCCTCAAAACGGATTAGTACCCATAAAGAAAGGCTCACAACTGCCATTTCTCAAATAGCAACATACTCTTTTCACATTGTTATGTTGAAAGATGATGAATTATCAGATTACTCGAATGAAAAGATTTGAAGAATTCCGAAAGGAACCAGAAATACAATATAAGTGTTCCCAAAATTGAATGTTCTTCAACGAAGGCGGCTTTGAACATAAGAAAGCTAAACAAAAAAGCATATTTTGTCAACAAAGTGACAATTTGTTCTACTCATTCAATACAAGAGAATTGTAACTTGTTGAAAAACATTCCGATGGAGCGAAAATTTACTAGAAATGAAAAAGTAGATTTACTGCTAATTTATGGCGAGTGTAGAAAAAATGCAACTGCGGCTTGCATTCTTTACAGTGAACGATTCCCTCTCAGACAACGCCAACCAAGTAGAAACTATTTCGCACGTTTGGAAAGGCAATTCAGGATAGAACCAGATGACAATGTACATGATCAGGATAGTTTTATTATTGATGAAGAGACGGAAACTAATGTTTTGGCTGTTGTTTATGTAGATCCCACCATATCACTTCGACAAATCGAACATGAATTACCAGTTGGACGAGAATCAGCTCGAAAAATTCTAAAAAAACATGGGTTTAAGCCGTATAAATATCAGATACATCAGCGCCTTTACGAAAATGATCATCAAAGAAGGGTCCAATATTGCAATTGGCTACTTGAGAACCACATAAGGAACCCGAATATGACGAGAAACATTATATTTTCCGACGAATCAAGATTTACGAATCTTGGTATGTTCAATAGAAACAACACCAGATACTGGGCAACTGAAAACCCCAGGCTCATAAGACAAGGGAATTTTCAGGAACGCTTTGGATTCAACGTGTGGATAGGTCTGATAGGAACTCGAATCATTGGGCCCATAATATTTGATGGTATGTTGAATGGGCAACGCTATTTGGGATTTCTACGAAACGAAATAGAAGGATTCATGGAGAACTTACCTCTCGACGTCTACCAAAATATGTATTTCCAGCAGGATGGTGCACCTCCCCATAATTCCCGAATAGTAACCAGTTACCTAGATGAAACATTCCCAAATCGATGGATTGGCACGAATGTTCCTACAAGATGGCCTCCGAGGTCACCGGACCTCACGCCACTGGATTTTTTCATATGGGGTTACCTGAAGAACAAGGTTTACTCTTCTAGTCCTACATCAAGGGAGGATTTGGAACATCGCCTTAGAGAAGCAATTGCAAGTATTACTCAAGCTCAGTAAAATGGAGTTATGGAAGCAATAGTGAGACGTGCAATTTTGTGCAGAGAACATAATGGAGAACATTTTGAACAGTACTTGTAAATCATTTTTTCATTACTTTGATTTCTGTTAGTGTAGTAAGTGACCAGAACCAATAAACAATTTACTTCATACCTTTTTTTTCGTTCAGAAATTAGTTGTATCAAATGTTAGAAATTGGAATAAATATCTAATACATTTTTTTTACTCTGCAGGTATAGGTATTCTTATGGTGGATTTATACAGCAGTTCCAATTCATGAGTTTTTAGTCACTAGTAAGAAGTCATAAGAATGTTCGTTAATGGAATATTTATTCCAACAACGATCTTAAAACTGCTGTATGAATCCACCATCAATTACGATTAGCATACGAGTAATGAGAAAAAAGTTCGCTCCATCGCCGTAGAATGTTTTTCGACAACTCACAATGTTCCATTATTCAGAATGTACCGCAAATTTTCACAATTTTTTTTTAAATATGAATTTTTGTTTAGCTTTCGTAGGTTCAAGCCGCCTCTGTTTAAGAATAGTCAATTTTGAGAACACTCATAATGAAACATCCCGTATCTTCGATTCCTTTCGGAATTCTTCAAATCTTTTCATTCGAGTAATCTGATAATTCATCATCTTTCAACATAACAATGTGAAAAGAGTATGTTGCTATTTGAGAAATGGCAGTTGTGAGCCTTTCTTTATGGGTACTAATCCGTTTTGAGGAAATGTTTGATAATTGATGGGAAATATGGTTGCTGCAATTACATGGGAAGCTCAATTTTCAGCTGTATCTTACCTCGAACCTTCCTCTCGTAAATGCTGACGCCGTTCGTCAGTTGTGATGATTTGAGTTTGATGTTCATGGCCAACTTTGTTCGATTGAACAATCAACTGTATCTCCGCCATTTTTCAACCGATTTTCAATTTTGGAGAACAGTGTTATCACAAATTGCGTGTTCTTCCTGATAATGAAAAAAATTGTACAGGGTGTCATTTGAAAAAAAAAGTTTGGGGTCACTTCCGGTTAAACCGGAAGTGGTGAATTTTCGGTTATGGAGTCAAAATATGCGTATTTGAGTAATATATCGACGTGCCAAATTTGAAACCTGTATCTTCAAAACTATAGAAAAATTGGGGGGCGTACCTCACCTCGTGGTCACCCGGTATAATATATCTGCAGTTTGTACCACAGCAAGAGTACCTTTTTTATCTATGCTTAAATTAGCAAACAGTTTCGATGTACTTATGAATTTAAATTGGACCTTACCTCTATCTGCTTTCCGCAAAAAAGTGCTAGAACAAATATTGAACTTGAACCCTATGAGACTGAACATCTATATTACAAAACAACTCATTACAGTTAGTACTGGATGACTCCCTACAGTTCTGGACGGCTCCCTTCAGTTTTAGACGACTCCCTTCAGTTCTGGTTATGTATTATTAATTATATATAATAACCCCTATTATAGTTTATTGTCAACCAAGTTTATTCACGTAATAAAGCTGTAATAGCCTGTGTGGGTAATAAATAAATAAATAAAAATGTATTTTCTATTCATACCAGTGTGGTACATATATAGGATATATAAAAGATGTACAAGAATTTTTGAATTCAATTAAAATTTTCTGAAACCTGCTTCATTTTCAACCGAAAATGTATTGATACGATCGATATCTGGAGTTTGTGGTTATTGAAATACTGGACTAATTATGAATAGTCTATTTGCAACTTCACAACGAACAGTAAAATCAGACAATTCAATTATTCTGCTCGAATTTACAGCTGGATTTCATTCTTTGACTTAACTTGAACCTATCTTCAGTACAATTTCACTCAACTCTACTGGTCGCCTTCTTATATACATTCATTCTAATCACCTAGAACACCCAGAAAGTAGAGAAACTCCTATATCCCCGCTCATCAATGTGGATCAAAGCTTGTCTGTTTACTCAAACATCTAGATGCTTCTATCATGACGATATGTGGATTCCTGCGGCCGTTGCTATTGTTAAAATTTCGGTCTAGGAAACGACTAGAAGTGGCGTAGGGTACTTCTATGCATTTTCACTGACACAATACATTCAGTTTCGTGACTTCCACATATTATGAAATTCTAACCAAAATGATAGCAAGTTCCAGTTTTGCATTCAGAGATTCCAACAAAAACGTTTACTCTTGTAACAGCTCTACTGAAACGAAGAATGAGCAAACAAATTCAAAAATTGTATTTCAGAGCTGTTTATTCGTTGTTCAAAATTTCAATTGTTTTGATTTATAATTTTCTATTTATTTCAATAAATAAATATTTCTAGTTCCGATTATTAGTAATTAAGGAAAATGGAAAAAATTATGAAATTCTCATTCAAAATACCACGGTTAAATTGGCCTGACTATTCTTCTCCTTCACAATTACTCGTTATCATAAAATTTTAGGAAATGTTACATTTCCAAATTTTATGATAACTCAAGTGAAGTGGAAGAATAATCGTCTATTTTATCGTCACTTGTTATGTTGTACATGAGAATATAATGTAAAGGATACCGCACACTTCAATAGGGAAACTGGCCCTCTGTCGAATTGGCTGAATTTTGGATATGTTATAGTCCAAGTCATTCCAAACCAAAAGTTCAATAGACACAACTTTTTCTATAGGCTAGTTTTGGCGCCAGAGGCCCCTGAAAACTCGCATTTGTGCTTCATTGTTAAACAACACAAAACGTAATCCTGGATAATCATCACTATTCTGATTGAACAAAATGTGGACAGTCATTAATATGTGATGCTATTAAAAGCATTAAAAGTGTTTTGTTATATTTGGTCATTTATACAGTGTGCTCCAGCTACTTTCAATTTTTAGAGTTCAATAATTCTATAATGCTTACAAATCGCATTGGGGTTCTACAGTCAAAAAATGTTTATGAGTCCTATTCTACACCATATTCTACGTCACATAGTCAAAAAATATATGGAGTGTTCCTCTTAAAAGAAAGCTAAAGTTATATTCGAAAAGTTCCGTATGAGAAATATTTTTTTATAAAATGGCATTAAAATATTTTTTTCCAAGTCTTTCATTGTAAAGTCAAAGATTTTTATGGAATGCATCAGCAAATGGACTCATTTCGACCAAAAATTCGTTACATCCAAGCGATTCAGAGCCAATCAATAATAGTTTAAGGGTGAGTGAAGGTTACGCAGATATTTGAATTTACTAATATATATATTATTATTTATATTTCATTTTAAAAAAATGCACTCCACCTTCCAAACTAATTTTTTTCGTATCGCCCTGCATATGTGGCAATAAATTCTTGTTCAACAGGATCTAGTTGTCTAGTTAACTTTCGTTTTTAGATCGATATCACAATAGAACTTGAGAAATCGAACTTTGACGCACTATTGCCCCACCCTGTATATAAATGTTATAGTCCAGATTTGTTTTAAAACTTGTTTGAGTATTTTCGAAATTGTGGGGTACTTACTGGATAAAATGAAAACATTGCATCCCTTTAATGTAGAAAAAAAAACATTTTTCCGTAGATGGCTTTGGAAACGATGTCAAAGTTTCGAGGGTTTTTCATTAAATGTAACATTCAATATATTGAGTTATGGCCCATTATTTTCTCCAAATTATACTTACACTAAATGTGCGAATTGAGGCTTGTTTGACAAGCCAGGAGGAGTTTGTCCGCTACACTTCCTGAGCGCCAATGAAATAATCAGATATAGTTACATATTTTTTTTTTATTATAAAGCTCAAATATAATTGTCTAAAGAATACAATGTAAATATTTCAACATAAAATGTAACATAAAGAAAAAAGGAAATAAATAAAACGAAACAAAAAAAAATATTTCAAATGAGTGAAATAGTGCTCTCCTTCTCATAGAAGAGCAGATACAACCCTATCGAAATGAAATAGACCACTTTTTGTTATATCTTCCTTGAGTCGCATCCTCAACTTGAAATAATAATTTGACCAAACTAGCTGGAACCTACTGTATAATTGACCACCTGTAATGACACCAATGAACAATACTTTTAATAGTATCTCATATTAATGAATTAAGAATAGATGAAATTATTCGGGATAACCATTTGAGTTGTTTATCAATGGAGAAAAAATTAGAGTTTTCAGCGGCCTCTAGCGTCAAAACTAGCATATAGAAAAAGTTATGCCCATTGAACTTTTTGTTTGGAATGATTTGGACTACAACATATCAAAAATTCAGGTAATTCGACAGGGGGCCACTTTCCCTATTAAAGTTAGCTTCTCATTGAAGAGGATTTCAGACTCTTCAAGAACTGATTTCATTCGAAAAGAAGTCGATCGGGGAACATATAACGATATTTTTTGAAATTACCTGTAAGAGTTTTGAAGAAAAATCATTTGTCAATTCAAATATTGTGTACAATCCACCGGAGTCCTTTTCGTAAAAATACAACTGGGAAGTTTCTTGGTTTTCAAGGAGAAGCCACAGTTCACATTCATTCTCAATTCTTGTTCCACTCAGTGGCTCATCATCTGATGTCAAACTCACTTCATATTACAAAATTGTGATTAATTATCTCAAAAAATGCATTTTTTGTATTTTTTCCCTATCAACAGAAATACATCTTTCACAATCTTACAAATTACTTAAAAATTGGGAGTTGTGGTCTGTCATCCAGAACAACTTTAATCTATTTCCGTCGGTGCTTTTAGATCTTCCACAGTTTCTCACGTAAGTCTAAACGTCACTTTTGAACGGCACATCTGAACTTTAAGTGTCACCTAATAATCGAAAACGAAGTGGATCTTTTCATTCACCTGTGTTCTTATATTTTCGCGTATACCTACATTTGTTTTATTGCCTGCATTTCCGCCTGGAATATTGTTATTGAGAAGCTTAAGCTTCCTCTGGGACTTTCAGAGTATATTTATCTTTCGTACTGTTTCATCGTTAGCACATGCTCTAGCTGTGTTATTTCTGAGAATGGATTCTGTGATTCCATCTTTCCGTGTTGCACAATCCCCTAGGACGACTACGAAAAGTTAGTCAAGAGAGTAAGTACTTCTTGAAACAACAAGTGTAATTGGCTTTGTAAAGAAGCAGGAGTAGGTGGAAAAATGTAACTGTTGCACTGAGCCACAGGTCACAGGAAACTTCTAATCTGACCTTTTCCATGCAATACCTGTTCAACAGAAAAAAATCGCTGAAATCTAGGTCGGCCCCATTATTAGAGAAAAATTAACGAACAAATGGAAATGGAAAATGTTGACAACTATTCTTTGCAGATTTACAATCCCAGCGGTTGTAAAATATTAAGTTTATAAAACCAAAGAAACATTTACTAGAAGAGACACATGAGACGATAATTTACGTCACCTGGAATTTTTTTTATCGAAAGGGAAATATGATGATATCTATGAGTGTGGGCCCAACATCGACGATGCATACAATATTTTTCTCAACACGATTATATACGCAGTTGATATAACATGTCCTCCAATTCGAGTACAGATCAATAAATGTAAGAAAAATAACTGGGCAACAAAATCTGTTAAAGAAGAGGGAAGGAAACTGGTCGAATTTTTCTGGTTAAAAAATAGCTGCGTCAATGATGAATATAGAAGAATGAAGAAAGAACAAAGACGTAATATCGATAGAGAGAAGTATGAGTACACCCAAAAAAAATCAATATTTCCAAAGACCCGCGTGAAATTCAAAAACGGGTTTGGGAAGTAGTTGGCTCATCAACTGGGAAAATTGAAACCAAACCTTCGACAAAAATGATTGTCAACGGTGAGATGTCGTCTGACCCTCGTATAATATCGAACGGGTTCGCAAAACACCGCTCCAATACAATTTCAGATGTAATTGCAACATTTGCAACCCACTTCTCAATATATACTCCTATGATATGCACCAAAATGGAATACACTCTGACACGTTTTATTTTAACCCTCTGAATTCATATGAAGTCATTGAGCTTATAAGAGACCTGAAAAATAAAAAACTCAGTTGGAACAGTCTGCCTGTCAACAAAAATTATAAAATTCATAGACAGATATATCGCGCAGCCACTCGCATATATTATCAATTTAACAGTAGAGACAGGAGTATTCCCAAATATGCTAAAGATCGGTAAAATCATTCCAATTTACAAAAAAAAAGGATCCACTTCTTCTAGGCAACCACAGACCTAAAACAATCCCTAGTGTTATTAGCAAACTAATTGAGCGTTGTATATACAATAGATTACTTCCCTTCTTACTAAAATATAATATAACCGATTGTCAGAATGGCTTTATCCCAGGTCGTCCGACTGAAACTGTCTGTGTCAATTTTACGGAATACATCCACAAAACTGTAGTGTGGTAAGTACGTCGGTGCGCTCTTGTTTGATCTGTCGAAAGCGTTCGATTCCATTGATTTTAAATTTGTTGAAGACAAACTATACGTCCTCGGGATTCGTGGAAATTTTTTTTAGTGGATCATTTCATTTCTGAGTTTTACGAGAATTCAAGTAGAGTTAGGAGAAACTAAATCTGATACTTATGGAATTGACGTTGGAGATCCTCAGGGTTCAGTATTAGGGCCTTTGATCTTTCTTCTATTTGTAAACGACATGCTATTCTATATCAAGTCAAATTGCATAGTCTTATTTGCCGATGATACCTCTATTGCAGAGAAGGCCGAAAACCCTACAGAACTCCAGGTTAGGTTAAATGATGTGGCACATCTATTCACTACATGGTGTAAACGTAACAAACTGCTAGTGAATGCCGGGAAAACAGTTTAGTTGCAGTTTTTCAAAAAAATAAAGATAATTTTTCAATAAAAGTTGATGTAAACGAAACCACTATTGCGCCTTCAGAATGAACCAAGTTCCTAGGTACGCACCTAGATGAAGCACTATTCTGGAAATATCAAATAGATCATGTGTGTAGTAAATTATCGAGTGGGTATTTCGCACTGTTTCAGTTGAAAAAACAACTCGACCAGAAAACCTTGATTAATGTTTACTATGCTATTATTCATTCTCATATCAAGTATAATATAATATCATGGGGAGGAGCCACTGAAATAGAGTATTCGTAGCTCAGAAAAGAGTTATTAGACTCACATTCAACTTGAAAATCATACTTCAAGCAATATTCATTATTGACTGTTGCTTATACAGTGTGTACATAAAATAAGGAATAAATTCATTATTTCTGAATGTAAGATATTTCGGAAAAATCCTGGGACAGGTCGATTTTCTTTTCCGATGGGCCAATTTTTGAACCCCACCCAAAATATTTAGGGTTATCCGCAATTGAGTAAAAATGACTTTGGTGATATTTTTAAATTGGACACCCAGTATATTTTTCCATATTTGGTTAGGGATCGTCATTACGAATCCAGCGGCTGCAGAGATATGGCCAAAAAACTGTGTGCGACAGAGACTTTTAACCTTCTGAATCGTGTGGAGTCTCGCAGTCATACTCATTAGACATACGAGGAAGTTTTTTGGCCATATCTCCTCAGCCGTTTGACATCATCCCATCAAACTTGGTATCACTGGATAATGACGATCCCTAACCAAATATGGAAAAATATACTGGGTGTCCAATTTAAAAATATCACCAAAGTCATTTTTACTCAATTGCGGATAACCCTATATATTTTGGGTGGGGTTCAAAAATTGGCCCATCGGAAAAGAAAATCGACATGTCCGAGGATTTTTCCGAAATATCTTTACATTCAGAAATAATGAATTTATTCCTTACTTTATGTACACACTGTATATACATATTCATAGCTGTGTGTGCTACATTGAACAAAATATGAGGTTTTTACCCAGAAGTGGCGATAACCACCGTTACCCAACAAGGCATGGTAATAATATAAAGATCCAGAAACATTCGACTAGCTTATATGAAAAGACTCCTTCACTGGCTGGAACAAAATTATACAATCATCTACCATCGGAGCTGAAAAATATACAATCGTACGACCTATTCAAAAGGAAAGTTAGAGAATTTTTGACATTGCATAGTTTTTACTCCACCACTGAATATCTCAGCTATGAGTGAACTGGGAGCTACTTTTTAACCACTGACTTTCAGTAGGTAAATGTTTTATCTGTTTGTTAATTCTTTTTTTATATGTATGCACGTTGTACTCTGTTCCTTATACTATACTTAATCACCACTGACATGTCCTATTTCATGTATATATGAACACAAAGGATGAATAAAATTTATTATTATTATTATATAAGTTAAGGATCATTACAGGGCATGCTTTCTGAAGAACACTGCCTCGAAGTCCTACAATAAAATATATGAAATTATCAGAGCTTTTTGGTGGCAATGATATACGAACCTGACGAAAAAAAAGAACTAGTAATCTATTTAGAATAGGCCCTTATGCTAAAAAAGATAATTTTCATTCTCCAATTTATACATCATAGGAATTATCAAATAAAAAAAAATGTTAAAATCCGACAACCGATTGCACCCTTAGAACCCTCAGAAGTCTCCGAGAGACTTGTGTGAGCTAGGGAAGACGCAGCCCTTACCTTTTAAAGTGTGACATTATTTTGGCGAAATCTATCAGATACTCAGTTTTTGTAAAGTTCTGAGAACCTTCATCTGGCGCCTAAGCGACCCCATAAGTATACATGCAGAAATTTGCAAATTACTTAGAAACGCATGCAACTGGCGTTGTTGAGTGGGTGTATCTTTTTTGCTTGGAAAACGTGTAGGAATAAGATTCAAATATAAAAAACCCCAAAAGTTCTCTGTCAAAAAAGTTAGGACAAAATAAAATAAATACTGGTAGCGTACGAAGCGCCCCCTAAGTGCTACATAAAAATTAATACCAAATTTTGATTACTCACCTCAATAAAACCCCAAAACCGATTTTTGCAATTATTTTTTGCAAAAGTTATTCAAAATAAAATTTCAACTTCAACACCCTGTATCTCCGAAACGAAACATTTGCGGACACATGCTCATATGAACTCATTATCTCAAAATAATTCATAGATTCACCCTTTAAAGTTTGTACGAGTACCTAATAAACACCCTGTATAGTACCAGAAATTATTGTAAATATCACCATACATTTTTCTCCGTGATTTCAGGTACTTTCCACTACTTCCATATTTCGGGTAACTTGCTTATTGCTATAGCAGTATATTCAATTCAATACGGAGCAGTAGTGTGGCACGGTAGAACCGAACTCGCCACAACAAAGAAAATCCTGGAGAAAGTACAAAGACTAGCATGTCTTTGCATAACAGGAGCAATGAGGTCAACTCCAACAGCAGCAATAGAGGTCATTCTGGACCTCACTCCTCTCCATCTCATGGTGAGGAGAACTGCTTGGGAAGCAGACCTGAGGTTGGCCAAAGTTGGACTCAAAGGGACAGCACACAGTGTAAGGGGCTCAACCCCCACCGGAAGTTCACACCTTGCCGATCTCCCAAGTGACGAAATTACCAGGAAATTTAGTTTCGAGAAATTTTTTCGAACGGAACTAAATACCAAGAAACAATGGAACACAGAATCCATTCGAGCACTGGGTAAGAATACCATTACATGGTACACGGACGGGTCTAAAACTCCCGACGGAACTGGAGCAGGAGTATTTGGACCTCGTACCAAGTACTCCGAACCCATGGGACACTTTCCCAGCATTTTTCAAGCGGAAATTCACGCCATAGCAAGATGCATTCATTTCAACGTCGACAGGAACTACCGGAACAAGGAAATTGCAATCCTCTCCGATAGTCAAGCAGCCATCAAAGCGTTGAGCTCATATAACATCAACTCGAAGATGGTCTGGGAATGCCTAGAAAAACTTAATGATCTAGGCAGGAACAACAAGGTGATCCTCCTCTGGGTGCCTGGGCACGTCGGAGTAGAGGGCAATGAACAAGCAGACACCCTGGCACGAAAAGGGGCATCCACGCCACTGATCGGACAAGAACCATTCTGCGGACTTGGAAAATCTCACTTCCAAGAAGAACTCAATAAAACTGAAGAAGCAATGAGAGCAACATACTGGCAAAGACTTCCAGGGCTAAGGCAGGCCAAAGATCTCCTCGGCAATTTCAACCGAGCAAGATCGAAAACACTGATTAACCTCAGCAAAATTAGTCTAAAGACAATCACAGGATTTCTAACGGGTCATTGCAGACTCAAAGAACACCTAAGGAAGCTAGGCTTGGAGGAGGACAACACCTGCAGATTCTGTGGGAAACATCCAGAAACACCTCACCACATATTGATGGAGTGTTATGCTGTACACCACAAAAGATTAAATATACTGGGATCACACCAGCTGACTGTGGAAGAAATACCACAAATGGACCCCCTCAAAATCCTAAAATTCCTGAATGAATTGAGGCTTGAGGGGCTGCTGTAAACGAGAACACCTTGAGATAGCAGAAGAAGATGGGGCACAATAGATCTAACTAGGTCGCAGCGCATCAGTCACCATCCATACCTACCAATACCAAAAAATATTCAATTGGGTAGCTATCGACAAGACGTATCATCCTTAGAGAAATACTATCTATACCGACAGTATTACTGAATATGCGATCTTAGTATTTTTCAATCTAATCGGGTATTCATGTGTAGAGGTTGAAAGATTTGTCACTAGAGGCATTTTGATATTTATTTGTTTGAGTCTGTTTTTATAGAATGTTGATTGATGGTATTAATATCTTTCAAATCAGGTGTGCCCTTTGTTGTTAGTGTGCCCAGAGCACGTACGTAGAGTGTTCCAGGTTGTTTCGGATTTTTTCTGTTTTAATACAAAATCGAGGAATGCTTTTTTTCTGTCCTTGTGGCACCAGTCGTGTATTTACGTGGATATTCGTAAAATTTCAGTAGGTAATAGATTTACTGTTACTATACTTTTGGAAAGCTGTAACATATCAATCCTGGATTCTATCATTTTTATTCTGAACACCCCGGATCATTTTTTCGTTTTGATAGATAGGAAAGTCTGACAAGTTTGACATGAGAATTTTGTCACTTATCTCAAGTTAATGTAAATGTTTTCAGTTTATTCTCAGTAAAACTATAATTTTCCGCCAGTGTTTTCTGAATCAACCCATAACTTTTTAAGATCCCATTAAAAAGCTTTGTTTCCATAAGACACTATTGGTTCAATATTACAAGTCAACCATAGGGCGGATGTTCTTTATTATTTCCATCAACCTGTTGCATCTCTACGTGCAACCCTCAGAAGTCTTCGAGAGACTTGTGCGAGCTAGGGAAGACGCAGCCCTTACCGTTTAACGTGCGATGCCATGTACGCAACTGATGACACTATGCTTGAGAGGCGGACGCCCTTCCTGCTCGATCACGAAGGCCCATAACCCTGACAGATCGAATAGGGGCATAATGTACAACGTACCCACAAAAACGTTATTGCTACTAATTTATCTCTTAAAGATAATTTCATACAGGTCTAGTAAAAAAGGTAATGTAAGAAGATCTAAATGAAATTACCCTTACTACATTTACAACGTACACTAATCTGGATCAGAAATGCTCATGTAAATCAACTCTGAATGAAAAAGCAGTTAAAATTTAAGTCACGAAATCGTGATGAATCGCCTGAAATGTCTAGGGACGAATACTAATAGACATCATTTTGTTCCACTCTATACCTGAAGACAGAGAGAGCAGATAATTCAATTCGTTTGTACGAAAGCTGAAAGAAAATTCCACGAGATCTTATAATTAATCTTATTGTTATATCTTTGAGCGAGATAACAGGTATTGAAATTATCCAGCGGGATTGAAAGCAATTCACTCTGTTCACATATCTGAGGGCGGAAATGTTCCGCGCATTTTTTTCTTTTAGTACTTCACGATGAAGGGTGTGTTCCAACTGTTTTTTTAATTATTAAAAGCTTTTATTTAACTTGCTCTGTGTGTGAGGGTGTGTGTGTAGGTTAGATGGGTGAAAATCTTGCAAGCTGAATTAGAACCACTTCTTCTCAACCTATGGAATTGAAATTTAACATGTTGGTTCAGCTCCGATAAAAATACATTAATGTCGAAGGAATTGTCCCCCCCTGCCCCCCGAAAGCTAGATAGAGAACGCGTAGGGTTTCAGAAGTTTTCTTCACGGATTTGGACGTCAAAAATTACAGCAAAAATAAAAAATTAGGTAGGGGGTTTCGCCTCCTCCCCTTTTATCGAAAGAAGTTGGAAAACTCGCCAAATTGAAGTCGGAAAAATCAGTA
Source organism: Chrysolina oricalcia (assembly GCA_944452925.2). Taxonomy (NCBI): domain Eukaryota; kingdom Metazoa; phylum Arthropoda; class Insecta; order Coleoptera; family Chrysomelidae; genus Chrysolina; species Chrysolina oricalcia. Next base: position 9,497,688 of record OX101809.2, on the reverse strand, counting down.
AAAATAACAAAAATATCTATATATAACTTAAAAAAAGAAGTTGTCCCTCCCTGCCCTTGAAAGCTAGATAGAGAACGCGTAGGGTTTCGGAAGTTTTCTTGGCGGATTTGGACGTCAAAAATTACAGCAAAAAAACAAATGAAGTGAAGGGGGCTCGCCCCCCTCCCTTTTCTCGCGAAAATTGGAAAACTCGCTAAATTAAAATCGGAAAAATCCGTAAAAATAGTGAAAAATATCTGATCATCGAGTATTATGGTTTAAAGAAAGGAATTGTCTCCCTGCCCCCAGATAGCTAGAAAGAGAACGCGTAGGGTTTATATACAGATTTGAACGTCAAAAATAAAAGAGAAAAAAAATTGGGTAGTGGGGACTCACTCCCCCTTTTCTCGAAAAAAGTTGGAAAACTCGCGAAATTGAAATCGACCCTCCTGTCCCCACTCAAAAGCTAGATAGAGAACGCAAAGGAATGTGGAAAATGTTTCAACAGTTTTAGACATGGAGAATAATGATGAAAAAAATCGATCGGGCGGCTGGCCCCCTTTCCTGTTACGAAAAAAAAAATACAAAAACTCTCGAAATCGAAATCGAAAAAATCCGTTAAAATAGTAAAAATTATCTAACTATTGAATAATACGGTTTCAAAAAAAATTTATTCTCTTCACCCCTCGAAAGCTAGATAGAGAACGCGTTGAATTCGGAAAAATTTCCAACGGTAAATTAACAGGCAAGCGACCTTGCAACCATGACGCATTAATTGAAATTAACAGACTAAGACACATAGCCACAAAAACCTAAAAAAGAAATAAAAGAATAAACTTAAAAATTACTTATTAGAGTTTTTATTTAAATGCACTAAAAAGGAAAAAATAAATTTCGAAGTGAATTAAACCCATCATTTCGTTACATTATAAAATTTTAAATGATATAAAAGCTTGTCGCGAGAATAAATCTTGAGGTAATTTTAAATTTAATTTACAATATTGTTTTTAAAATAAATTGTTGTTAAAATTGTTATTTCCGTCAACCGATTGCACCCCTACGCGCAACCCTCGGAAGTCTTCGAGAGACTTGTGTGAGCCCTTACCTTTTAACGTGTGATGCCATGCACGAGACCGGTGAATCGGTGGATCGAACCCACGACCCCACGCTTGCGAGGCGAACGCTTTACCAGCCGACCACCACGGCCCATAATACGTAGATACTTCTCGCGACAAGCTTTTATATCATTTAAAATTTTATAATGTAACAAAATGATGGGTTTAATTCACTTTAAAATTTATTTTCTTCTTTTTAGTGCATTTAAATAACAGCTGTTCTCTAAAAAAGTAATTTTTAAGTTTATTTATTTATAAATCGACTATAGTTTCAGCCCGCCCTCATCGGGGTATATTTAGTCCAAATAATCAAATATGTATGGGTCATTTGGGAAGAAAAGTTTGGATTTGTTGTGATTTCCTTAGGATCTGCTCTCTCTCCATTTGTGAATTCTTTGTTAAAAATATGGATATATCCATCATAAATGGATTATATAAACCGATCACATTAGACATTCTTTGTCAATCCTTAAACACCTTTGATGATATTTACATTATAGCATTTATTATCGGAAGAAAAGTGCCATGGACTGCAAATGTTAGCTTTGAAAATGTGTTTCATGGCTTCATGATCCCGTTCATAGAAATAATATTTGAATTGATAATAAAGGACAACAATGCGAATCTCTGAATATATATTGTTTGAACAACAATTCTAATTATTATGCACTATGCAGACATTTCCAGGCTTGGTCTGTTTTTTAGAACGAAGTCAAAAATGCTCAGAGGTAAAATTAGTAAATAACAAAATCATCAATTGAACAGGTGTCTGATTTGGTTGTCATCTTCTATTAGAATTTCACATCAATGAAGGATATTGAATAATGAAGAAACAAACTTTTTTGTTCACAGTAATTCCGATACATATTCTTGCTAATGATCATTCACTTTCATTCTACAATAATTTCAATATTTCCAAACATTTCATTTGGTTTCAGTAAAAAAATTTCACAAAGTTGGCATTTGGAAACTTATTGCGTTCCAACCCACATTCCAACAAATAGCAAGAGGCGTAATTCTGTTATATTTGAAATCTTTGCTCGCCAATCTCATTTCTGAAAGTTGAAGTGGAATCGTTTGTGTCCACAAGGAATTGAATCAAATGAATTTATTGTTTATTCTTTGGTTATGTGACGTTAGTTTGAAGTATCTGCGTCGCATATAGTCCAGGATATTCTGAAACTGACGCACCTACAGAAAAAAAAGTCGAAGAACTGACTCGAGTATTCAAAATTATTCAACTGTTTGGATTTTGAAGCTGATGTGAACGGTTCACTAGCTTCCTATTTTGAATATAAAATTGATTGTTTCAAAACCTCTTGCCACAAAATTATTCAAATTTCTGAGAAATTACGCAACATACCGAGATACTACAGATTTTCGGAAACAAATTCCCGCTTGGAATATCTTAGAAAATAATATTTCTGAAACAATTTTCCGTCATATCCAAACTCAGATTGCATCATACAAACTTTAATTTTCTCCTTTCCTTTACAGGAATGGCAGAAAATATGATATCAGTTCAAGAGTAATTTACCATTATTTTCTTTAAAAACCAAAATTATCAGTTGATAATAATAGAATAGAGTTATCAAATATGAGGTCACCGCCATGTATTCCATGAATGACATTTTCTTGGTTATCATCAATTGTTTCCTAGTTGTGAATTTTGACAAACAGCAATTGTAATTTTTCCCTACCAGAAAAATTATTGCAGGACTTCATGACGAATACTAATTATTTCACACGTAGGCAAACGATGTTTCGTCAACACTAACTGTGATTAACAATATCACAATGTTCCACCTGTTAGTTGGTCAGAATTTAATTTATTTCCAAATTCCTTTTATGCAATAAATGAGATTATCGTACATGTCGATATATTGTATGTTCTCTTCCACTACCCTAAATGAATGATGCTGATCCCATTTTTTTGAGGCATCATATTTAAAGATATCTTTATAGAAAAGATGGCTGACTTCATACCTTTGGATGCTGTAAATAAAAACCAAAAATTCATTAAGTAATTCTATTATAATTGAAGAGGGAAAAAATTTGACACCTGTTATAGAAAAAGCAAATTTCAACAACAACTATTTTATAAAAGTAAACCAAAATCATATTTCTTCCAGTTATAATACCTATAGAAATTGATTCATCTCACAAGTTTTTTTCTCTTCCCAACCACTTGTCTCCATCATATATAATCATAATAATATCGATGATATTATTGGCAAAATTCTAAAATTAGTTGCTACATACATTGCCGAGCCCTTATCCCACTCAATAAACGAATCTTTCACATCAGGCATGTTTCCTGATGTGAAAGAATCCAAAGGAATCCCTATTTATAAACATAAAGAGTCAGCAAGGGATATATTGAAAACTATCGTCTAATTTGTATACCAAGCCAAATCACAAAAATATTTCCTCGATCATTTCAACATGTTACCAGCCGTTCAGAATGGATTTAGGAAAATAAATCCACAATCACCGCCATTGAAGTCTGTTTGGAATTCATTTATAAATCATTCAATAACAAGGAAAACACTTTTTTATGATCTCAGTCGAGCATTTGACACAGTGGATCACAACTTCTATTTGCAGAAAATGTATGGAATGGGAATACGTGGAAAACCTTATGATTGTATAAAATCGGATCTATCAAATAGTACTCAAGTCATCATAGACAACGATGCTAGATCTGACCCCCTTAAACCGACAATAGTGGTGCCACAAGGATCAATACTTTGCCCTTTATTAATCATTATCTTTGTCAGTGATATACACATATTATGTTCAACCCCAAATCAAATTATTCAATATGCTGATGATACCAATACTCTTATGGCAAATAATCAAATCGAACAACTAGTTACAAAAAGCAACATGGTATCCTTTGAGTTTGACCATTACTCTAAAGAAAATGGGCTACTGTTAAATGCAACAAAAACTCATTTCATACGTTTTCTGCCGAGAAATGTATCATACATTTCTAATAAACACAGTAACTAGAAAGCTAAGCACTTGGTGTTATATGATAAAATACTTGAGGGAAACTGTATCTTTTCATGTACTGAAACTTCTTTATTATGGATTAGTACAGTCAACCCTTCAATATGGCCTAATATTCTGGGAAGCATCACCTCACTCCGAGAGAGCCTTCATTACTCAGAAAAACATTCTGAGGGCTATGTACAATGTGCCACCATGAACATCATTTAAGCCACTTTATAAAAAAGCAGAGATTACCTAGTCTTTTCATCTACTAATTAATTTTATATACTGAACAAAATGAGCATTCTGTTAAGAAGAATGAAGATATACATTCATATGAAAAAAATATTCATTAGCCATTTTCACGCCTAGAAATAGGTCAACATTCACCAAAACATATTGGAGTCAAGTGTGTCAACAAGTTCAGTAACACAGTGGACATGGAGGTGGCTACACACCTCAACACTTCAAATTGCTTTAAGAAAAAGGTCCTATTATTTTTAACAGACCATACTTTTTATAGTACATAGGAACTCCTCAATTTTTAATTATTGCATCAGACCAAAATCTATGTCAGATATACAATACAATATTTAATTTTTATATCAATTATATTTTATAATCAAGTTTCTATTTCTCATGTATGTGTCTTTGTATGTTGTATTTCTATGTTTCACTTTTGAATTGACTAGTCTGGTATGTTTGTACACTGTATATTTTATCATGTGTAATGTATAAGTCTATGTATAGATGAATAAATTTCTTTCTTTCTTTCTGTGATTGCCGCAGTTGTACCCACGGGATAAAAACTTTAATTGAATGTAGAAAGAAAATCTGCCCCCTTATGTGGAAGAGAGTCCTCTGGAATGTAGAGAGAAAAGGAGGAGCTTCCCTGTAATCTGCCCCCCTCCTACAGATTAGCTGATCTATTTGGACTCTAACTTGACTTGATCTTATGGAGAAGCAAGTTTTTCACAGCAGCATCATCTATCCAATACATATTACTGAATGATCGGCTTCCGGAATGCATCTAAGCAAATGGATAATGAGCATCTTTCAGCTTGTAAACGAGCTTATAATTCTTTGTGTTTCACCTGCTGAACATCTTTTTCCCAGGGCTCGTTCTTTCAACAAACGGCGAAGCTTTACTTCCTTGTGAGGTGTTCCCTCAGACATACAGCCTGCAGAAATTCAAGAAAAACACCAACTCCTACCCACTTTTCCTCGGCTCTCACGATGTTCTTCGAACATTACAGGATTTTTCTATTCTTGAGAACAAGAACATACAAAAATCTTCACTGTCACCTGTCATAGCAAATATATATATATATATATATATATATATATGGAATGGTTCGAGGCAATAGACAAAGCCGACAAGAAACCTAGGATGTGGCTAAGATATGTTGATGATACCTTTGTCATATGGAACCATGGAGACGAAGAACTCGAGGCCTTTCTGCGGCTCCTAAACAACATTAGACCGTCCATAAATTTCACAATGGAAAAGGAGACCCAGGAGGGGCTACCCTTTCTTGATGTGAAAGTCCAAAAAACGAATGGCAAGTTTCAAACGTCAGTGTACAGAAAACCAACTCGCACCGGACAATACCAGAATTTTGAATCGAACCATCATGGAGCGACGAAGAGAGGAATTATCCGCTCGTTGGTTGACCGGGCCTACAGCCTATGTAACACCGATGTGAGATTGACCAACGAATTGAACAACATCAAGAAAGATCTGCGACGGAATGGGTACTCCGACAAACATATAACAGCGGTCCTTAACCGCAGAAGAGGCAACACCGAGAAATCAGATGAACCAACACAGCCTACCCTATGTCTTCCATATGTGAGAGATTTATCGGATAAGATAAGGTGAATTGGATCGAGGTACAACATCCGAACATGCTTCAGATCAAGTAATACCATTCGTAGCCAACTCACAAAAACGAGACAACCCAACTAGAATAGTGACTCCAAAAACTGCATTTACCGTGTTCCGTGTGAATGTGGGATGGATTATGTTGGAGAAACTAAGAGGCCACTAAATGTGATAATCGGTGAACACAAGAGAAATACTCAGCGAGGAGAAACAGAGAAGTCGGGAATAGCAGATCACGTATGGACTAATCAGCACAGCATCGCATGGTCGGAAGCCGAAGTTATCCACAAAGAATAGCATTGGTATAAGAGAAAGTTTATAGAGACGACTTATATTCAGAATAACGACGTGTTCAGTCAGCCGAGCATAGAGATTCGGAATGTGTGGAAGCCATTTATCACTCAGCTAGATCGATTGAGATTTCAATAAAAACTCTGTGTCAAGACCTGTCAAAATCGGTCATCAGTAATAACACTCACCAAAAAAAAGGTCTTTGTATCACATTAATTAACATTGATGACCTGAGAGAGACCCCAAGAAGATCATAATTACCTTTATAGCAGGTACATCAGTTGCAGGCTATATAATAAGTATCCGAGATATCTTGTCGCATTCACACACTTGATAACGACAGTTGTAGATGTTAACTGTTGAAACGTCGTGACTCAGACACATGCAAAGAATTCATTCTTTGTTTCTAGACAATGGAAGTCCAGAAGAATTCTACTAAAAATCTTCATGTTAGGAATAACAACAGTCAACAAACCAATCCGGAATCTCCTTCTTCCCAATTTTCCTCATGAGTTGTAGACTCTGGTCTGATTGTGTTGGGAATTTTTTACACTTTTCGAGTTTCTCATCAACATTATTATCATTTCTCACTCAAATCTAACCAATACCCTGTTCTAATAGAGTTCTTTTCTGTATTCATAAACCTATTCATTTCAGATTCCAAAATGCACTCATCCACAATCGTGTCTTGTGTAGTCGCAACAGTAATCGCAATCCTGTTTTCGTCGGTTGTGAGAGCATCCATCATTAGTTGCCCACCAAACTCGCTGCAAGAACAAGTCCATCCAGCTCTGAGACAAGTTTGCGATGCTATAGAACAGGCCATCGTAGACATTTCGCAACAACAAGCTTGTAAGTATTTGCACTGGAAATTCATAATGGGTTGTGGATGGTTGATTGGTTGGAAAACACGTGACTGGTAAGAATTGATGATAATAGATATTATCGAATCAATGGGGGACAAAGCTTAGAAGAAAACTGGAACTATCATCAGAAATTACATTGATTCAATTCAATTTATTTACTTCTTACATTTATGTGGAAATGGTCAATTACTTCATAGGCGACAATTTGTATATGAATATAAATAACAAATTAACAGTTAAAAAAAATGTAGATATAAAATAATTAGGACATTTACAGATACGAGTAAATATTTACGTACAGATAAAAGTAAATAAGTATAAAAAGACACGTTGAAATAGGTACTTGATTTAGGGAACAGGCGGAAAATTCATCAATACTGTAGAATGCATTCTTAAGCAAAATATGTTTGATTTTACATTTCAATCGGTTGATATTTTTTTCATTCTTCAATAAGTTGGTAGATGATTATACAATTCGAGTGGCATTATGGAAGAACTTTTAGTTTGCGATAACCGGAAAATAGGTATGAAATAGTATATTATGATACAAGTTTTATGAGATTTCATTTTGTCGCACGTGTTGTTTGGAGTACGGCGAGCGAAGCGAGGAGTGCTCCAAGAGAATAAGTGCGACAATGTGTCTTATAAAACGTGTTTAATTTTTTCATTTGTTCACATAAATTATTTAAAATTTGTATCAGTAAATTACCTTTTTCAAAATGACTGATGAAAAAAAACTCAAGTTGCACCTTTCCTGAATTGAGAGTAATTGCTCAAACGGCTTCGAATGATTTGTTGCCCAATAATTCCCGTTTTACGAAAAAAAATATCACAATTTCGAAGTATCCGATGCCTCACCACACTACCACTGCAATCAAAATAACTTTTCAAACAATCAGACCATTGAGCATAATTTTGTAAACCCAGTCCTAACCGCACCAGCTAATTTAATTACAAACGCCCGAGGAACCAGTCATGTAACAATTAAAGTTTATAATAACTGCACCATCCAAGGCAACAAATAACACCACAACATTCAAAGGTTATTCTTCTTCTTTGTTAATATCTGAAAATCCCTCTTGTCTTACGTTCATCTGACAGTTGATGTTACCGTTGTTACCAATCTCGAAAAAATTTAAAATGCGTATCGAAATAGAAGCCGTTTCGATAAGCATTTGAGTTTCATATTGACTTCATTTTAGACTCCAAGTAGAAAAAGGTCATATGCTTGTCTAGCAACATAACTGCTCATATCATTACATTTTTGAAATTTTGTTAAGTTAAGATGAAAAAATGTATGCTGAATAGATGGTTATAATTTGTAGATTTTTGAAAAATTCTCTGCATGAATGTGGACGTTGCTTGAAAGTGATACTCCCTTGAACACATGTCTAATGAAAAACTTGTCAGATAATAATGAAAATGACCTCAGAATGGACATCCGCAGGAACACTAAAAAATAAAGAATAATTTTCTGATTTACAGTGAACCTAAGCACGATGGAATAAAATTCGTTGTCTTTAGCAATTACAATTGTAAAAAATGCTTGGACAAAAAAAGATTAATTTTTGATTTGGTAGCTTTATTCTTTAAAATTTGTTCTTATTCTGCTGGACCTCCATGTTTTGGCACCAAGATTGAAAATTCCATTATCTTCCGTTAAAATTGTTTTTTCCGTTAACCAGCTGTCGTCCCCTTACGAACGGCAGCCCTCAGAAGTCGAAACTTGTGCGAGCTAAGGATTAACGAGGTCTTACCTTTTTACGTGCGATTCCTAGCACTTTCTCGGGCCATCAGAAAACGTTCTGCAGTCGTTAGGGTTTGAACCTTTGACTGGCAGCCAAAAGTGATTGAAACAATGTCGCTTTAACCACTCGGCTACCTGGCCCCGTATCTTCTGTATCATTCATTATCATTATCTTCTGTATTTAGTAGTTCCCCATAATGGTGGTCTAAAGTGAATGTAGTCAGCAATGTGGGGAAGAAAAGAAGTCGCATAAACTTCAAAAACGTGAGAACGTTTCAAAACAATATTAAAAATATATCTTTTCGACTCACATAACTAAAATGACATTTATCTTGAAAAAACTTATCGAATAATCACAGATTCATAATCTATTTTCAAACCATATTTTCCTTTTAAAACATCATTATGGTTACTGTTTGATTTCAGTGGCTAAACACTTGCCTGATAAGTCTAGCTCTTGGTCTGTCTATTGAAACTGTCATGATAACCATTATTGAAACCAAAATAAATAAGTCCGATTGAAATAAATCCACCAAAAATGCGTCAATTCAAAAATAAATCTCTCAAATATAATTCCCAAAGTCAATACGAAGTTTATTCCATAATTGTATGCCCACTGTATATTTTGAATATGTAATGGTAACGAAGAACTCTAAAACACTGTTTCATTGAATTTCTTCTGGCACATGAGGTTTTGTGGTGAGATTATACAGTACGGCTTTTTTAAGGCCATCCCTGTTAAGTTTTGAACGGTCCGACGAACAGACTTGGAACAAAAACCATTTAGAATGGTATCACCGACACTACTTTCTGAAATAAAAGACATTCTGATTGCCCGATGAAGGGAGTGGGGGGCACATCAATTTCAAAATTTCAAATGGCATAGAGGGTCAAATTACAAATCGTTGAAAAGATAATTCGAGTCTTTTTTCAACCATCTGAATTATTTTGATTTTCATTGATACATACGTATTTTCAAAATTTTGATCTCTTTTCTTTTCAAAATTTTCTCGTAGTTAATGTGCTCTCAGCGCCATCTGTCGAGTGCGATGTATCTTCTCTCAAAAAGTAGTATCGGTAATACTATTCAAAACGTTTTCTGTCCCATTGTTCCACATCAAACCTTTCAAATTTATCGAGATAAGGGTATCTCAGATCCGCACTTATACTTGATATTTCGAGTGCAGATGGTAAAAAAATATTAACGAAATCCGAAAAAATTTAGATGGTTGAAAAGAGAACTGAATTCTCTTTCCAACGATGTATCACTTGAACCTCCATGCCATTTGAAATTTTTAAAATGATGTGCTGAAGTTATCTTCTTTCATTCGAAAATATACCAATATATGTTATAAAATCAAATTTGCTTTCCTGGCTTATGCTATTTTGAGTTAGCTTTGCGTTTCACTAAATTTTCTTCATTTGTTCCAGATGCCGGTAGACTAGAAGAGAGGAACACCAATCTGAACACTAAGAGACAAGATGTGGACCACGTTTTCTTGAGATTCGGAAGAAGATTTGGTTTATAAGATGACGGATTCGGAACTGATAATGTTTTTATCTATAAATGTTGAACTAATTATCCAAAGAATGATGCGATCGTTTTTGAGTTAAATAAACGTATTTAAAATACCGTCTGATTTTTCAAATCCTATAAGAAGTCACTATTTATTAAGTTTTTATTTATATGTATCATAATGTTATTCAATAAATAATACTACATTTATTAATTTATGTGTACTGTCTTTCCCTGCTTACTTCGAATAAATAAATATATAAATGAGATAATTAGGATTTATTCCCAAAACGAGCATACCTACCCCATATTAAAAAAAGTTCTAAACCATGAAGTTATATTCATGACACCGAAATCAATATGTATCCAACTATAAACGGTGTTTACAAGTGAAATAATTAATTGTAGTATTCCACAGTGATCTGTGGTAGGCCCTCTCCTACGGTTACATTTACATGTCAGGATAATTTACCACAGCCAATGATGGGTAGCACTTGTTTACTACACCAGCCCTTAAAAAGACTGAAAAATAATCGTTACAAATCAACTTGAATGCTACAGGAACTTGTTTGAAATGTTTCCTTCCGAGTACCCCTTACGAGCAACCCTCATAAGTATTCGTTAGACGTGTGCGAGCTGAAGGAGATGGTCTTACCTGTTAGGGTGTGATCTATAAAGAATATACAGCAATCCCACGGAAAGGTCGAGTGGGTATTTGTGTAATCTGTGAAGAACCTTGCACAGATATCTGTCAGATGCAGTTCGTCGTGACATTAGCCAGGAAAGTAGTTGTTTTCTGTCAGATATGTGCATCATGCTTTCCACGTTCTGCATGTATATTTTGACAGAAGGGGAATTTTGACATTCTCGAAATTACTCGTTTTCATTTATTTCATACCTTTCCGAAAACCTCTCGGACTTTGTCCAAAATTTTCACTGGCTCCATAAGGAAGAAAAAACGGAACAAACAATACTGCCAATTGAATTGTGCCGATTATACGGGGTAAAGCAATAAGAGGCTGGGTATAAAATAAATCAAGAGCCGCACAACACGCATTTTTTGACTTTAGTGCCTTCAGAGTCGCAGTGATAGATAGATTTTAAAAGAAAAAATTTCGTTGTCACTCTTAAGTAAATTCTAGTTGATTAATGGTGAAGTTAGATTATCTCAAATATGGTTTGACTTGGGTTTTTAAATTCACATTTTCACATTGTCATTCATGATTTTAATTACGACAAGGACCCGTAATCATACGATTTGAAACTAAAATATTGATCTGACATTTTCGAATGTGTTAAACGCCCTGACTGATTAGAATTAGGATTAGAATTAGATAGATTAAAAAACCGAATGGTTTTCATGGAATATTTGTGATCATTCTTTCGATTATCTCGACATACGACTCAGAAATAATTAATGAATTTAAAGTATCATCCTAGAGACCTGTGATTTAAAATTGTTTAAAAATTGTTTTTTCCGTTAACCATCTGTCGTCCCCTTACGAACGGCAGCCCTCAGAAGTCGAAACTTGTGCGAGCCAAGGATTAACGAGGTCTTACCTTTTTACGTGCGATTCCTAGCACTTTCTCGGGCCATCAGAAAAATGTCTGCAGTCGCCATGGTTTGAACCATCGCCGACTGGCAGCCAAAGTGATCGAAGCAATGTCGCTTTAACCACTCGGCTACCTGGCCCCATGATTAAGAAACAAAAATTAAAGAAAAAATATCATAAACCGTACAAATTAGGTTAGAACTTAAAATAAACTCAACATTCCAGGTAATACAAATGATTTCAAAAAAATAATAATATGAAATGAGAAAGTTGTTAGCAAGTTCTGATATAACTAAAAGTGGTGATCCCTAAAATGTTCAGTTAGATTCAGCAAATCAAAAAATCCTTGAATGCATATAAATTTTCATTTGAAAATTATTTAGATCGACCAAGCATCTCGGAACGTTCCTCGTATTTCGAACAGAAAATAAAAATCCAGTTTCAAAGAAGATTTCTTTTTTCATCATTTTCTGTGTCCCACAAAGAGAAAAATCTACAAAAATTGTACATCGTGGAATCAAGTAGAGGCATGTAGGAACTGGTGTCTTCCATGAATTTCTCGAGTCAGTGAATTCCAAAGCTGTGCCAATTGTTGAAAAAACAGCCGACAATCCCAGGGAGACGACAAGAGGTTGCATATATTGTTTCGGAGAAGTAAACGAGTTTGTGAGTGGAGCATCGCCGACGAGACGAACTTACCTTTTTCAAGGTTCAGTGTACCTATGTTCAGGAACTGGACTCCAAATATAGGAACAGAATAATATTATGACAGGATGGTATCTGTGTCTTGAAGTAACCACCAGTTAATAATTATAATAATATAATAATAATTACTTGAGAATCGTGTAAAAGCCAAAACAGGTCGTAATGAATAAGATCTCAGTGGAAATTAGACAAACGTTATTTTCGATATCCTGTATTACAAATATGAAATGCTTCTTGGCACGAGACAGACATAAAACCAAGTTTTTGAGGAAACTTTTGGCAAAAGACCTAACGTTGTTCTTCCAAGAAAGCATAGTGCAGCTGGTTATGCATGTTGATGACTGACACAATTACGGTTTCCTAGGATGAAGTCTTTATTGGTTTCCGTTTTGACAGGTACATATTGAATTCTCTCCCGTTTATTGATTGTTTCAAGGGCTCTGGGTATGGAAGTGCGGTATGAAGGGTGCTAAAATCCGCGAAGATGTGTGCTGGGCATGAGGTTTTTCCCAACAAATCGTTATAGTGAAGTTGAAATACTAGTGGTGCTAAAATGGGAAAATGCGGGACACCAGTGTTTTTAGTGATCGAGTCAGATGAAACGTCATCGGCCACCACGTAGGTAGATATAGTGCAAGAGAGATAAAATTGACTCCGCCAAAGAAATAAAGACAATTTATTATTATTATTATAAATAGAGGCTTGTCAAACGATACCAAATATTTTGAAGAAATTTCATGCCATGACTAGAGTTTCACCAGATTTTTCTGTAGATAGCTGTCACATAAATGAACCGTAAGTACTTGAGCAATCCAGATATTTTATGAGCTTAATGTTGATGACATTTCTTCATGACTTCGAAAAAACAACGGATAACTAATATAGTTTTTTGCATTAATTTTCAACGTTCTCGGGTGATATGCCGTTGAAAAAAATATTTATATTCTGTGCGAGAGTAAAAACTTTGGCTTCAAGAGCCCATCAATAAACACAATATTTGTTTTGTCTGTCACTTATGTATAATTGTTATCAATATCAATCCATTAGTAATACATGTATATATTCAAGTGAGTTATCTGAATTAAGAGGAAATAAGAATCATTATGACATTATTATGTATTCAAAACATAGGAACGTTTGATAAGGAAGACTACTGACTGTAAAAGAAAAGGAAAAAACTACATTGATTACATTTTCTGCTGTTCCGATCGAGTTTGAGCACATATAAACTCAATAGGCTATTTGGGGTACTGCGCATGAACTGAGAACTCAATTTGTCGTGTCCTCTCATTTATCCGTATGTCACTGTTATCTATCGAAAAATATGGCAAGCTTGTCATAAGATATTTTCATACCATCTCTCATGGTTTTGTCACATCAGTTGTGTGCTATGCCAGCTAGATTTCTCTCGGACAGATCTTCCCGTGTGGGATGAGTCGATGGAATTTTATCAAACACTGGTGTCCCGCAGGGATCAATTCCTGCTCACACACTATTTCTCAGGAAATGTTTTTAAAAATATATTTTATTTATGTTATTTCAAAATTCACACGCAAAGCCATCGTGATACAAAAGAAAAAATTATAGGAATTGATACTATTATTAAATTATTTAAGGTTGTACCTCTGTAGGCATGAAGGCAATGAGTTTCAAAGCTGTACCGCTTTCTACAAGAACGCGTCCTGAGGAAGGAAAATATGGCAGCAAACCCCCATGCTGAACTCGTTTTCTCGATATCAACTGCCTTTGTTAAATGGGTAAGGTGAATAAAACCTAGCAAATGCTCATACTATTTCTCTATGAAATGAATATGTCCGTCTCAAAAAAGTATATGCATTACTTCAAAATTAATTTTATTCACATCCACCAATAATATTTCAAACGAGCATCGGTCATAAAAACGCATGAAGAGCTCGTGAGCGAGGTACTACTTACCAAATAGATCTTGGCACGAAATAGAAAGCCAAGTTTTTGGGAAGCACTTTTAGCAATATGCGGTTTTCCCAAAAAGGAACTATGCTGACGGTAATATCAATCTTCGAAATAGGTGATTTCATTTATATAGTGGTTCCTAACATAACGGCGTTGTTCCCTATGAGAACGCCTTTTTTTCTGTACAAAAATACATGATTAATTTTTGTTTGTATTGAATTCCATCAAGTTATTGACTTCCTACCCTGAAATATTTACCAGAACCATTTCTCTTTCATTAATATCTAGTTTCACGAGTAAATCGGAGCTCATCATGGAGGTAATCATTAATGTGAAGTAGGAACAATCTGAGGGACACCAGCTTTCATAGGTAGAATTTCGGATGAAACCCAAATAATCACAACATGGAGAGATGTGCCAGATAGCTGCTAAGTAGAGGAGGCACCTCCGCCATTTTTGACTAATAACTGTCAAAGAAAACATTCCAAATTTGTTCGTTTTGTATCAGTTTGAATTATTATTCATACTAAGAAATTCAATGAAAGAGTTGTATTTCGTGTATGTAAATTTATTATAATCGCAAAGCGCTTTCGGCTATTAAGCCATCATCAGTGCTATACCTGCAAGTAAGTAATAATTGAAACAATGTAAGAGTGAAGAAATTTTGAATTACTTACTCGTCAAGTACTTATACAGGAGCACTATTAAAAAAGTCAACATAACCAAAGTTAACATTTGTTTGGTACGGACAAACATTCAACATTTTAAAAATTAAGTACTTAATGTGTATCCCTTAGGGGTTTTTTTATTTTAAAGTTTTTAGATCTGCATTTTTATACAAAATGCAAATGCCTTTTCGTGCTGTACTGTCAGCCACGAGGTACAAACGGAAGGAATAAGTTTTTTTTAATTTTGACAAGATTGAAGGTTGACAGATGAAGTGTGGTGACATTGACATAAGGTCCTTGTCCAATGAGAGTTAAAAGTGAGTTTATGACATATGTCACAGCTTCAACAAACTTCACCATCATACTAAGAGACTATGGCCTGGTATATGTACATACCTTACTTCAGTGGTCCAAAAGATAATGAAATTAATATTTATGGTTTAGAAAATACGTATGGAGGAAGGGAATTTAGACGCGCGATGTTGTTACCTTGGAAATTCGGGATCTTGTAACTGAAACCACAAATGTACTGTTATTTTCCTGTTATTGATTTAATCTATTTTTGTATTGCATTAAACTGTTACACACCCTTCTACTTGGCGATACCGTACTGATAATGACGGACGAAGTCTGAAATAGCTGAATACGATTACTGTACATTCTGTTGTTCAAAGCTATTTCATAGTTCTCCGCCTACAATTAGGTTTTACTGGGTAGGATGGTTACGCAGGTATCTACAGTATGACATCCTTTTTCTATTCTTTTTCGAACCTAAGCCACCCTCTAATAAAAGTCTGTATCTCCGCCTACACCAAGTCGAGCTTTTCAACTCGAAATACTTCAAACCTCAACCTGCCATAGGCCTGACACTCGCTCAGGAAGTAAAAAGACATGTGCTCTTCGCATTTGCCTCAGGTGGGGTGGCCTTCCATATCTACTAACGATAGGTGTCTGTTTAATTTGTTATGCCTTGCTAGTATTTCTATAATGACGCCTAGTGCTTGGCAATTTCTTCGTAAAAGCCAAGCCATCCTTGGCTTGCTAGGAATAGCCTCAAGGTCTTTGGACTGCCTGCAGCTAACAGTATCCCTCCAATATTCGTTCAGTGCTTTGCTTGACCAGTCGTCAATGTCAGATGGTGCTTGGCTTCTAGCCTATCACTTTCCAGGGCACCCCTACGCAACCTCAAACCCATACCAGCACAACTTTCTTCATTTCGGGTAGTTTCTCAAGAGCATCTCCACATTCCTGTACTGTTCTGAGCTTTGTTTAGGATGACAGATGGCCATGAGCGCTGCATAATGAATTATTGGCTCTGGCCCTTCTTTCGTATCCTGATATATAGCTAGGGAAAGAATGGCGATTACTTCTGCTTAAAAAACTGCTGTGTAATTCCCCAAAGCTTAGCTTTTTCGTATGAATCTTACTGTCGGTCAGACGCGAACTCACTAGGCTCCCTCGGCGAAATTCCATTGTGTTTTTTTCATACAGTTCTCTTCTAGGGATGGTGAGAGCAAACTTTCTATTCCATCTAAGTTTGCCCTGTGCTCCGCCCACTTCGCAACCTATCTACGTGCGACCTCCATGGGGTCCAGCACGAAGCCGTTATTTTTCCTTTGTTTGGTTAACAGTATATCATCTTTGGCGGATTTACAGAGAACCCTGCTCAACACCGCACAATATTTCCCTATACATTTTTTTTCTGGGTGCTTATGGTGTCTGAATCATTTCTCAAGTATTTTCAAACCTCAGTATCTCAAAAACAGCAGACTAACTTTTTTTTAACGAAAAATAAAGGGTGTCTGTGTTCGTAAGGGAAATTAGTGTTTCTGTGTCTGTGAATAAATATAGAGAAATATGGTATGAGGCATGAACATGAAAAATAAAGATTGAATTGAAGATGTACACCAGCCGGGATTTGAACCCAAACCTCTCAATTTCTACTCGAGTACCAATGGAACCTTTTGATTGGTGTGGACAAATTCGAATTCAACAACACAAAATTTGACAGAGACCGTTTTTCCAAAAGAGGTGTACGGTGTAGTTACCTAGTAACAAAAGAACGTTGAGAATTCTAAGCTGTAGCTATTTATCTATCCCTGTACCAAATTGACATGATTCTAATTCAATTTGCCTCATTTCACAACACTATAAAACCCTCAGTTTTTGAAATATCAGTATGTTTGGGATGGATGGAACTGGATCTTAGAAAATGCCTTAAGGGTATAAAAGAAACGCCTGGTAGAAGATAAAGAATGGATGGAATGAAATGTTGATTAATTAAAAATAATGGGTTATTTTCAATGCAAGTTATTATTGTTTGGTTTCTAGATATTAACCGATATTGATTTCTGGGAACTTTAATATGTTGAATGTTATTTGTATTAATCTATTGACATTCTACGAATCAGTTATTATAGATGAAATGCTACACATCTATAGAAGTAAATTGTTTTCAGATTTTGCCAAGCTAATCGAGTTAAAATATAAAAAATAATAAAGTGTACAGTATTACCATTTCTTTGTCAAGATTCGTTCAAAGGAACGGCAAAAATTGGAAAGTCTTTGTCAAGAGAGGTATTCTCAGGACTGAAAAACTCTAATATTTCAAAAATAATACGAATTTCTACCTTTTTCCCATCGCTCATAGAGATATTTACATATAAAATCTTGCAAAGAGTCTATTTTTCCGCCATGAAACTAAATGTATTCGAGTAGGTGATTTTATACAGGATGAAATGCTGCAATTGTATTGTCCTTCGCGTTGACAGTGAGGTGGGAGTTCAGTTAGAATTTTTTGAGTGCACATGAGAATGTTTTTGGCCTTATCGCATGGAAACCATTTCAAAACAATTTTTCGTAATATTTCAAACAAATACTGAAAAATTGCGTTGTGGACCGTTCATTGGAAATTATGTACAATAGGTGTACAATAATTATTTAGTGAGAATCTATTAGGTTTTTGAAAAAAAAAAGATGTCCACCAGAATTATGGTTATTTTTTGTCAAATGAGTTGTAAAACATTATGTACTCAAAATATTTTTACATACTTCAAGGTTGGTCCCTCTCACTATTTTCTTAAGATGTGGTGACTGAAGTGTTTTGTCTCAATACACGATAAAAATCAGGTCCGAATTGTTCTGGACTGGCCTGTACTACAAGGTATCATTCCTTCCTATCAAAGAACTGAATGAGGATGAAAAAAAATCAAGCCATCAAATTGCATATAATATTTTTTTATGCAATTCAGGGAATAAAACTCTATTGAAACGAAATAGTTTTACGATAATATACAACGTCATCGGCATCCGACACTCTACCTACAAATGCTGGTGTTCCGCAGGGATTTATTTTAGCACCTCTCATAAACTTGGTTTTCTGTTTCGTGCCCTATTTCACTTCCCCACGATTGATTCTGATTCAAAAGGCACATAATGCCATTTCCATATTTGAAGTGCAGCCCCTAAACACACACTGAAACTTTTACATTCTGTTCAAAAAAGAGCCATGCTTAGTAAAGATGTGCTGTACTGACAAAACACCCCCTACCAGCATCAACAGAACTGGCCCTCAATAACCTGGTCGCAGGAATAAGCATACCCTGGAAAACCAGGATTACCAGTGGTCTCCTTTTTGGACATAAAAAAAGCATTTAACAATGCACCTTATTCTTCATATGAAGCCACTGTCTCTAGAAGGATGAAACCAATACTTTGTAACTGGATATAGGAACTTATATTCATAACAGAATAATAATAACTGCCCTACATGGAGAAAGGTTAGATTCAAGCTAGTCAAGGGCTGACAGGAGAAACAGTAGTGGAATAATACTGTTAGACTGGTGCCAATAATTTTTGTAAAAAAAAACAGGCCAGGACCAGGTGGGAAATGTTGCTGAGGTTCCAACTTTGAGGGAAAAAAAATTAAACACGAAATCTCACAAAATGGGGATGCAGTTTAGGGGTTGAAAACGGTTTTTTGCAATTTGCCGCGAAACGTGACATCTTAGCGGAAAATGTTCATCGGAATCGGATAACAACTTTTCGACATAACCTCAAATTAACCGTCAAAATGGTGAAAAAACGATTTTTCATTATTTTCATTATTTGAAGCATATGTCGTTTTTTGTGTCGAATGAGCATGTTTCTTTCGGAATTCATAAGACGACTGGTTTTTTTCTGTTATGTACATTTTTCGAAAATAATACTCTTATCTTCCACGAATAATTGTTCTGGTGTTTTTTTGTATTTCGAAGGTCTATAAGTGATCATTTTAATTGTTGAAATGTCTACTTCCAAATGGTGGTTTATTGATCGTTAAACTGCTTAAAATTGAGAAAAACCGAAAACAAGTCTCTCGGATTCATAATTTTTTTTCTCAATATTTTCAATGACTTCCATTAGTTGTAAAGAAGAATAAAAATGATACTATTAAATTAATTTTGTGGTGTCATTATGTATTCCAATATTTTATTATAAATAATTTAATATAAACTACTTTTTGTTATAAAAATAATGAAGAAAGCCGAAAATCATTAAAAATATTGAGAAAATCATGATTCAATTTTGAGCGGTTCGACGATCAATAAACCACCTAGTTACATACACAATTTTAACGTAGAAATTTCAACAATGAAAATGGTCACTTAAAGACCTTTAAAATACAAAAAATATCAAGACAATTGTTCGTGGAGGATAAGGGTATCGTTTTAAAAAAATGTAAATATCTCAAAAACTCGTAGTCTTCTGATTTGCGAAAAAATCATGCTCATTTGACATAAAAAATACATACATCTAGAAATTTTCATCTCTACTAAATCATTTACACGCGATAAAAAAAAAACAAATAACTTGTCAGTGTTTTCCTGGACTTGGAAAGATCCTTTGAAACCATCGATCGAAAAATATTATTGAAAAAATTATCAAGCTTTGGAATCGAGGGTAGGGTATATCACTGGCTAAATAACTATCTCAGTAATCGTAGACAAAGAGTAAGTTTCAACGGGTTTGTATCACAAGAATTCAATATAGATGTTGGAGTTCCCTCTACTTTTCATTTTATATTTGAATGATATAGAACTATTCGTTGAATGCGAATTCATAAACCTTTTTGCCGACGACACATTGTTAGCATGTAGTGATAGTAGTTTAGATGGAGCAATTAAAAAAATGAATTCAGTGCTGAAAGACGTTCATGAGTATTTATTAATGAATAAACTTAAACTGAATGTTTCGAAAACCAAAGGAATGATCTTAACATCAAAACATAAATATAAAGCTCTGAATATCAATAATATAAATTTGATCATAAATAATGAAAAAATTGAAATAGTATCAACAGTTAACCCTTTCACTGCTCAGCTTAAAGTAAGCACTTCGCCCATACCCTGAACGAATATTAATTTTCTACTAAAGACAAGTGTAGATTGCTGTGGGAATATAATTTTTTTGTTTCTCATTAGTTTTTTATTAAAATTGTAGAAACGTGTATACACGTCTTGAGAACCCCCATTTTTTGTCTTGGTGCTCAGAATCGTGTTCACACGTCTTGTGGTCTTTGTGGAATACTGCAAAGCCGTGTATACACGTCCGGCGCACAGGGCGTGACATGCGCAAATGCGTGGTAACACGTCCTGAGCAGTGAACGGGTTAAGTATTTGGGATTGCATTTAGATAACTTTCTAGCTTTTAATAATCATTTTGACTATATATTCAAAAAAAATACTGAAGAAATTATACCTTTTCTCTAGAATAGCACAAACTCTTTCAATGGAAACGAAAATAACGGTGTACAACACAATAATTCAACCTCATTTTGATTACTGCGCATCAGTATTTTTTCATGGGACCTAAATAAATTAAATCAACTTCAAAAGCTGCAAAATCGTGGTATGAGAATCATTTTGAAAACAAATAGATATACGTCCATTGTTGTTGTCTAATACTTTACAATGATTTACTGTCTCTCAAAGAATTTACTATCTCACTATGATTTTCATCTTCAAAATTCTAAATAATCTAGTACCATCTTATTTTCGAACATATTTGGTTTTTCGAAGAGAAGTCCATTCATACCCCACCAGAAATTGCGATGATTTTAATATCGCCAGAACAAACCGCAGAAACACCATGAGTTATCTGTTTTTCAAGAGTCTCCAGGAAATCAATCAACTACCTTATAAAATAAAAAACAGTTCAACTCTTACTAGTTTCAAAAAAAATATCAATGCCCTCATTAAACATTAAAATAAAACAAAATTAGGAAAATTAAAACTCTTTTTTCTTGCCAATACAGTATACATGTTATTAATCGTACCTATCTATCGAATTTTATATGTTAATTTCCTTCCATATTTCAATATTTTGACTCATATATACCAATTTAATAATCGAATTCATCTTTATATGTCTATTGGGGAGCTGGAATGAATGTACACCTCAAAAAAAATACAGAAACGAATAATAAAAATAATATATAAAAAACCGCCACGTTATTCTACAGAACTTCTATATCAAGAAACAAAATTGATGGACATAAAACAACTATACTTTTTGAGCCTGGCAACACATCAGTTCGTGAATAAACAAGAATTGATTAGAAAAAATCATCAACAAAATACCAGAGGTCACAACCTTTATCAAATTCCGTTTGTTCACAAATCAATAAGCCAGAGGACTTACAGTTATCTAGGACCAAAGGTTTTCAATGCGTTACCAGAAAAACTGAAAGACGAGAAGCAACTGAAAAAATTCAAAACTCAAATAAAAAAATACATCCTCAAAAACCCTAGACAAAAAATTCATGAAATAATAGAAACATAAAATAACAGAAATATCATATTTCCAAACTTCTATACATTTTAATTCTTCCAACTTTATATGTCTATATTTTACGTATACCCATATTTTTTTCATATTTTATCTGTATTATGTATATTTAAAATTATAACTCTTATTTTATGAATCATATCTACATCTACATTTTTAAATATAAACACTTCTGTAAATTTTAATATTTTAACATCTAAACATTTTTAAATCTCTACATAGGTATATTTTATTTCATATTGAATATCAGTAGACTCTAAATTTGTACATAAGTAGTAGTATATAGATTTTTTTAAAATTTGTTCTACTTGATTGTGATATTATCACATCCTGTATTTTTTACATATTTATATTTTTATATCCTTATAATGGTTCATCACATACTTATCACATATTTTACACATGAACCTTTGTTGAATACGTCCACAAACAAGCAGTATTAACTGCTTCGTGGTATATTCATTATTCATAACCATAATGTATACGTTGATGTCAACTCTGTATCTTTGCTTGTGAATAAATTATTATTATTATTATTATTATTATTATTATTATTATTATTATTATTATTATTATTATTATTTTTTTCTCCTTAGGAGTGTACCAGTCAGGCCCTGTCTCCGGTGCTCCGACCCATCCGGAGGGCGCGCTGGTGTCGTTAACCCCAATAACCACTCCCTACATCCGTAGGGTGAGTGATTATTGGGTCCGAGAATCGTGTGCCCTGAGTAGACGAAGCGAACCAAGTATAACGGCCTTCTGCATTCTTGATGCTAAGATTTCTGCCATATTACGGCAAGCAGGTATTATTTTCAAATTGGAGAGCAGTGTGTCCATCATTCCACCAAGGACTCCGACCCATCCGGAGGGCGCGCTGGTGTCGTTAACCCCAACAACCTCTCCCCACGTCCGTAGGGTGAGTGATTATTGGGTCCGAGAATCATGTGCCCTGAGCAGACGGAGCGAACCAAGAATAACGGCTTTCTGCATTCGTGCTGCTAAGATTTCTGCCATATTACGGCAAGCAGCTATTATCTTCAAATTGGAGAGCAGTGTGTCCATCATTCCACCAAGGACTCCTATGATCAGAACCACCATTTTGACAGACTGGTCCGGATACAACCTGCGGAGTTCAAAGAGAAGATCTCGATATTTAGTCCGTTTTTCCTCCTCTTTTCGAACGATATTCATTTCGCCTGGAGCGGAAAACTCCACGACGAATATCGTTTTACTTTGGTGGTCGAGGAGGACAACATCAGGCTTATTGGCTTGTATTTGCCTGAGGGTGGGGAATGAGTAGTTCCAATAGATTCGGCACCTCTCATTCTCCACCACGGACTCAATATCCCCCGGAACATAAGGCAACACCGGTGTCTCGTCTATACCGTATGAGTGTTGTAGATGGTAGTACAACACTCGTAGAGCCGCGTTATGCCTGTGGATATAGGCTGAGACCGCATAACATGGGCATGCTGATAGCAGATGCATTACGGTCTCAGGTGCCCCACGACATGCCCTGCATCGGGTGTCAGGGACGTCTATACCCATCACGCGACTACGGTAGACAAGGGTGTTGAAGACACCATCCTGGCAAGCCATTATCAATCCCTCGGTCTCCGACTTTAGCTCACTCGACCTGAGGAAGGCAAAGGTCAAGCTTTTGGATAAGCCAATGTCTTCGATGTTGTGAAAGAAGACACCATGCATTGGCTTATCCATATGTAGCTGTAGCAGGACCTCTGTCTCCGCAGCTTTGATGTGAGCTTTTTGCTGAACGGGTCCCAACTCGGTGAGTTTGAGTTAGCCCGTTCAGTGTCGAATACGAGACCGAGTTCATCGGCCGCACGGGTTGCTGCCTTAAAAAGAAATGCTCCAATCCCTGCTTATTCATGGTCGCGGACCATGCAGAGAAGGGGATCTGAACTCCGGATGACTTTACAGGCCCCATCCAGAACCATTCTGTTATGCAGACACTCCAAACTCAAAAGTACACGGCCTCCCCGTTGTCTGGAAAAGTATAATCGTGGAACGGACGATTTAGGATGCAAGCTCCTATTGAGATGCATCATTTTGCGAGTTTTAACGTCTAGTTGTCGCAGCTCTTCCTTAGTCCACTTCATTACTCCGAAAGAGTAAAGAAGGATCGGAACGGCAAGCATATTAGTTGCAGCAACTTTGTTTTTCCCCGACAGTTCTGATGACCAGATCTGTCGGAGTTTATGCTGATACTTGCCGCGGAGAGAGTTTTTAACTGCAAATACCTCTAGGGAACGGCGTTGTTCCACCCCAAGGTAGGTATAAGTCTCTCCGGCATCCAGATTATTATTATTATTATTATTAGTATTTCTTGATTTTAATTTATTGTGATGTTTGAAATGTACCATGAATGTATAGATGTTTCATGTATTTTAATATTGTTATATTGTATTCAAATTTCGTATATTTATTTATGTTTATGAATATTATGTTTATTAGGATGCCTAATTGAATAAAGATCTATCTATCTATGTTTTCGTGTTTAAATTTTTTTTCCTTGAAAGTTGAAACCTCAAAAACATTCTCCACCTGGTCCTTGCCTGTTACTTATTTTCTACAACAATTGAAAATCATTAAAAATATATAGAAAATCATGATACAGAGAGACTTGTTGGTTTTTCTCAATTTTAAGCGATTTAACGATTAATAAACCACCAAGTTACCTGCGATGGTTAAGTGCAAAACCTCGTAAATCGATTTTTTCCCATTTAACCTTTTATGCGGCAAACATAACAAATATTCGTAATCTTTAAGCCTGCGAAAGCTCGTAAGTGCATTATTAATTTTAGGGACCCGTGGAGCCACTTTCTCAAATTTCCCAATTGAAAGGTTTATCTGTTTTTTGCTCCTCCTGTAAAAGTTAGAAACATCGACTTACAAGGTTTTGCATTTCAACCATCTATAGACCATTTGAAAGAAGGCATTTCAACAATTAAAATTATCACTTATAGACCTTCAAAAACAGAACAATTGTTCGTGGAAGATAAGGGTATTTTTTTCGAAAAATGTTCTCTAAAACTAGTGGTCTTCTGAATTGCGAAAAAATCATGCTCATTCGACACCAAAAAAGACACATGCTCACAGATTTTCAGATGAATTGAATTATTTATACGCGAGAAAAAATTAAATACTGAAAAATTGGTTTTTCGCCACTTTGACAGTTAATTTGAGGTCATGTCGAAAATTAACGCGTGAGCGAAGCGAGCGCAAAATATCTAGATCATTTTTCGCCTTCATTATTACACTAGTTGATTAAGTAACTATTAATTTGCTGATGCGGAATGACTAAAAAAACGCTGGAAAAAAAAACAAGCAAAAAACTGGAATATAACAGAAAAATAAGTGTTTCGCGAAGAGATTCGCGAACTCATATTTCTCCTGAAACTCAACTGAAAAGTATGTGAAAAAAGTTGCGAAGAAACTTGTTAGGCGTTTTTTTTTTCAATACAATATCAATCGCATTTGTAAGAAATCAGTCGATAATTATCGAGTTTATTCAATTGCAGCTGAAATAAAAATATCGAGATAAGCACACGCGTTGGTATAGGTGTATATGCACATTAGCTCATTTGTTTTAAAGCTATTGGTATTTATGAATGGAAATGATTCATTTGAAATTTAGTTAGTACCATTTGATTCAATTATCGCAAACAAAGCAGACGTGTTACAATGAAGACCTGGTCCTGTATTTTTGGTCCAAAAGTTTTTCAGTGTTTGGCTGCTATCACAGGTGAGTAATTGATATTATTTTTCATCAATACTTCCTTTTTCTTTTAACAGCTTTTTTCGAAAATGTTTTAATCAAAAGTTTTTGGTAACAATTAATATTCTGAAGTGTTATTTGAGGTTTCGAAAATTTCTGGTTTACCAATACATTTTTTTTGGTCGCAATATCATAAATGAATCTTTAAAAAATCGGTAGTTTTTCGAATTTTTTTGAAACAGGACTTCCTTGTTTTCACAAATTCAGTGTGTTACAAGATATGACATTTACTTAACAGCGAAGTGGTCGAGGTGTTAGAGCGTTTGGCTTCCAGCACAAGCTCTGCTTTTGAGGGGTTTTCTCCGAAAACCTGGGAGTTTCGTAAAAACAAATTTTACAAAAAAATATATATATTGTATAGCGTGTCCCGAAAAGTATGCAACAGATGAAAACATTTTTATTATTTATTTAAAAAAATCGTGATTAAAGTTGTTGCTCATCGAGAAACTCCTAACGGGTGATCGAAAAGATTTGTCAAGTCTTTGGTTGAAAAAAAAAAGGTTTTTTTCTTTAAAAAGTCATCAAGAATAAAGTACCCCTATTTTTCAAAATAAGAAAGAAAATCATGGGGAATGTTTCCAATCTTTTGTTGCCATCTTTCGAACAATTCAGATTCAGATTTTCGTTGATAAAAAAATAATTTAAAAAATTAAAAAGTTATTTATCTCTTAGATATTGTTATGCCTATACTTCAATATCTAGAGGGTATCTATCTCATCGAAAATGATTTTAACAATTAGACGATGATGTATCAGAGGGCAGTTAATGAAAAAAAAAATATGTATCAATTCATTGAGGATCTCTTTGAATCTGAATAGTTCACTAGATTTTCTGCTTATTTTAAAAACTATGACTTTATTCTTGATGACTTTTCGAAATATTTTTTTTTTCTCAAACCAAGAACTTAACATATCTTAATAATAATAATAAAGGTGTTCGATAGAATAGTCCAGTCAACATGTAAGTACCATTTTTTATAAATTTTTTGTATAGTCACCGAAAATTATGATCATGGTGTCATTTAATTCGTAATGTCATGTAGAAAGTTTAAGGAAAGGTCCCAAAAGGGGCCGACAAAAATTGAAAAAGTTATAAACAATTAAGCCAAAAAAAGTGGGCTTTGATATTTTTTTAAATGTCTCGAATTTTTTTAAAGATTTTAGAAATTTTAAAAATATCAGCAAATTTGCTGAAAAAAAGTTACGACTCCCAAAACTGTACCTCCAATATATATAAATTTTACAGAGCCCTGAAAACAGAGCCAACATCGGGTAGTCTGGCTTCCGCGCGCGTTGCGTCACTCTGACACAACAAAAAAATAATTTTAACCTATTAAATATGAATATTAAGGAATATAAAACTCACTTACTATTGGAATACATCAATTAACAATAATCCGCGATTTAAAAATCCCAATTTCTCCATAAATTATGCATTTGTTAACTAACAAATTTTTCTAAACTGAACTTTAACATACAAATCCCGATAATTATTGAACTTAAACACTAGAATTTTGTTCACTCTTAAATTATTCTTACAAATAGATAACCGTTGCAAAAAATGAAAAATTTTGATTTTCCACTTTTTTATTAACAATTGAAAATTAAAAAAATTTAAAAATGAAAAAAGTAAATACATTTTTATTTTTTAAATATCTTGAATGTTTTAGCTGAATAAAATAATTTTTTTTTAATTTTTTGCTACCATTCTTTAAAAAATTGTTTTGAACAAATACATTGTTTATGGGCAAATCAAAAAAAATTTTCTTGTAACATATTTATTGATGATGATTTTCAAAGAAAAACTGTTTTTTTTTTAATGATTTATTTGTTTATAACAATTTTTCAAACAATGGTTGTGAAGAATTTAAAAAATAATTTTATTGAGCCTAAAACTTACCGAATCGAAACATTCATGATATTAAAAAAAAATATTAACTTTTTTATCTTTTTATTTTCAATTGTTAATAAAAAAGTGGAAAATCAAAATTCTACAATTTTTGCAACGTTTACCTATTTTTAAGCCTATTAAGAATAAATTCACTTAGTGAAAAAAATCCCAGCGGTTTGGTTCAATAATTATCGGGATTTGTATTTTAACATTCAGTTGCTCTGTGTGTGTGTGTGTTAGATGGGTACAAATCTTGCAAGCTGAATCAGAACCACTTCCTCTTATCCTATGGGATTGATAATAAACATGTTGGTTCAATTTAGAAGATTAATGTCGATGAAATTGTCCTCCTCTGCCTCCCAAAAGATAGATAGAAAACGCATAGGGTTTCTGAAGTTTCCTTGACACATTCGGGCGTCAAAAATTACAGCGAAAAAAAAATTAGGTAAACTCGAGAAATTAAAATCGGATAAATCTGTAAAAATATTGAAAAATATTTGTCCTTCGAGTATTAATTATGGTTTAAAAAAAGAAATTGTCCCCGCCTGCCCCCAAAACGCTAGATAGAGAACGCGTAGGGTTTCAGAAGTTTTCTTGACGGTTAAACGTCAAAAATTAATTTGAAAAAAAAGTAGGGGGCTAACTTCCCTCCTTTTCTCAAAAGAAGTTGGAAAACTCATGAAACTAAAATCGGAAGAATCCGTAAAAATAGTGAAAAATATTTGACCGTCGAATGATATGTTTTAAAAAATTCCACCATCCGTGTCCCCCCTCAAAAGCTAGATAGAGAACGCAAAGGAATTCGGAAAATGTTTTAACAGTTTCGGACATAGAAAATAATGATGAACAAAATCGATCGGGGGGCTCGCCCCCTTCCTGTCACGAAAAAAATTAGGAAAACTCGCGAAATAGAAATCGAAAAAATCCGTTGAAATAGTGAAAATTATCTGTCCATTGAATAAAACGGTTTCGAAAAATGTACCTTTACCCCCGGAAAGCTATATAGAGAACGCGTAGAAATTAGGAAAACTTTCTCACGGTAAATTAACAGACAAGCGACCGTATAACAATGACGCATAAAATGAAATGAACAGACTAAGAAATATCCACAGAAAACTAAAAAGAAATAAATAAACTAAAAAAAAAATTAGAGAAAAGCATTTATTTAAATGCACTAAAAAGGAGAAAATAAGTGAATTAAAACCATCATTTTGTTACATTATAAAATTTCAAATGATATAAAAGCTTGTCGCGAGAATAAATCTTGAGGAAACTTTAAATTCAATTTACAATAAGAAATACATAGATACTTCTCGCAACAAGCTTTTATATCATTTAAAATTCCATGATGTAACAATATAATGGGTTTATTTTACCTTAGAATAAATTTTTTTCTTTTTAGTGCATTTAATTAAAAGCTTTTCTCTAAAAAGTTTTTTTTAAGTTTATACAGTCGTTATAGGAATGAATATTGTAATAGCCATATTCGCTGTCAATTTTTTTTATCACGGATATTTTAGTAATTTTGACGTTTATGATAAAACTTTAATGTTTATTTTCACAAGATTTTGGTTTACAAAATTGCGACATGTTTCGATAATACAATGGCTTCTTCAAGCAGGAGCTTACTGAGTCACAATTACGATGCCATTCTTTTATATTCCATAACCGTTAAATTATTAGGGAGTACAGCTTGGCAAATATAGCTGTTGCCTCTGAATATTAGGTGCACAGAAGAACAGCCGCTGTCCTTTCTTGTCCTTCCCAATTAAAGTTGGTAAAGGATACATACCCTTTCTGTTTATTGTTCACGCATCTCAGAGGCACAGGTATATTTGCCAAGTTTTTTTTTGTAGTTTTATACCTGTCCTCCGATGCCTCAACGGACAACAAATATTGTTTGTCGGTTATAAAATAATTAATTACATTAATCTAGTATTACGGAAAAACCAATAAGGGAGAGGGAAATTATTAAGATCTGTTTGTTCGTTGATTAAGTTCTGATAATTCTTCTTTTTATTAATTTCCAAACTCTCTGAAAGATTTAATTTCATTAATTTTCTTTCAACATTTCAAAATCATGTTCAAAAATGTGATTTTCTGCTAGTAGATGGGCAGCAAAGGTTGAATTTGTTTTGCGGTTTACAAAGCAATTTATATGTTCAGTTAGGCGTTTTTTGAAGGTTGTACCGGTTAGTGCATATAAAACAATGGACAAGAACCATAAGTTAAATCATAAATATTCACTCTTTTCCAGTTTTCTTATTTATCAGATCTTTATTATTTTTGATATGTCTACCCTTTAGTATTATAAGTCTTAAAAGCAATATTAAGACCTTGCTTTGTCTACATAAAGATTATATCAATAAAAAATATATTGTTAGAGATGAAAATCGAAACTCTTCTACAATAAGAGCTAGTTGATCTTCTAGTCTAGTCAACACGTACCATTTTTTTAAAGTTTTTTTGTAGTCACCGAAAAATATGATTATGGTGTTATTTCATTCGTAATGTCATGTAGAAAGTTTAAGGAAAGGTCCCAAAAAGGGACGAAAAAAATTACAAAAGTTATAAACAATTAGGCGAAAAAAAGTGCGGCTTTGGTTTTTTTTTGAATATCTCGAAATTTTTTAAAGATTTTCGAAATGTTAAAAAAGATTTGAATAGATCAGCAAATTTGCTGAAAAAAAGTTACGACTCCCGAAACTGTACCTCCACTATTTATAATTATTACAGAGCCCGAAAATAGAGCCAAAACGGGTAGTCTGGCTTCCGCGTGCGTTGCGTCACTCTGACACAATAACAACATAAATCATTTTTACATATTGTATAAGAATATTAAGGAAAAAAATCTTGTTCTATTGCAATACTTCAATTAACAATAATCCACGGTTTAACAATCCCAATTTCTCCATAAATTATGCATTTGTTTTTCTTAACTGAATTTTAACATAGAAATCCCGATATTTATTGAACTCAAACGCTAGGATTTTGTTAACTTAGTGAAGTTATTCCTAATAGGCTCACAAATAGATAACCGTTGCAAAAATTGTAAAATTTTGATTTTCCACTTTTTTATTACCAATTGAAAATTAAAAAATTAATTAAATTTACTTTTCTAAATATCTTGATTGTTTCGATTTCTAAGGGTTTAAGCTGAATAAAATAATTTTTTTAAATGTTTTGCTACCATTCTTCTTTCTAATTGTTATGAACAAATACATTGTTTATGAGCAAATCAATTTTTTTTTCTTGTAATATATTTATTGATGAAAATTATGATTTTTAAAGACAAAAAGATTTTTTAAAATAATTTATTTGTTGCTGAAAAATGCGTTTGTCAATTGATTTGCTCATAAACAATGTATTTGTTCATAACAATTTTTCAAACAATGATGAAGAATTTTTAAAAAATATTTTTATTTAGAAATCGAAACATTCAAGATTTAAAAAAATATTTACTTCTTTATTTTTTAATTTTCAATTGTTAATAAAAAAGTTGAAAATCAAAATTCTACAATTTTTGCAACGTTTACCTATTTTTAAGCCTATTAAGAATAACTTCACTTAGTGAAAAAAATCCCAGCGTTTTAGTTCAATAATTATCGGGATTTTTATTTTAACATTCAGTTTAGAAAAATTTCTTAATTAAGAAATGCAAAATTGGGATAAACATTTTTTAACCGCGGATTATTGTTAATTGATGTATCCCAACAGCAGATGAATTTTTTTCATATTTTTCATATTTTCATATTTTCATATTTTCATATTTTTATTCATATTCAATATGTTAAAATCATATTTGTGAGTGATGCAACGCGCGCGGAAGCCAGACTACCCGTTTTTGGCTCTATTTTCAGGGCTCTGTAAAAATTATAAATATTGGAGGTACAGTTTCTGGAGTCGGCACTTTTTTCAGCAAAGTACCCTGCACTAATCTTATGGAAAACCAGTTTCGGTGAAAATCGCTGACATTTCAATATAATGTAGCCCATGCCATCCTGAACAAAAGTTACCATTGCGCAAACTCTCTGAATGCCGGCGTTTGTTTGTTTTCAAAGTTTGATATTTTGACAATTTTCCAAAAAATACGGAACTTCATTTTCATCGTATCGATCCGAATTTTTATAATGGAATAGTCCACAATACGTGCATCAAAAAGTTCAAAAGACAAAAGTTTCTAGAATCAAAACTGGCGGGTATACAGAGGGTTAAACTTTTTTTTTGGTAATTTCTATCGAACATTTTTCATTTTTCATTTGAACCAACTATCCAACTTTAAGTATTTGAAAGATACAGGGCGATCAAAAATATATTTTCAATTTCGGAAAAATGCATCCCTTTCTATAGTCAGCTTCCACTAATATATTTAGCTGATTTTTTGAAAATACGTAGCTAATATACAGTGTGGTCCACTAAGTGTGCATCAAATGGGAAACTTGTTTATTATCGATTTTTCAGAAAATTTTATTATTGACAAAAGTTGGTGCATGTTCCAAAACTATACCAAGTGTACCTAAAATGGCTTTATGACAAACACCATACAGGATAGGCCAAAAAATATAAAGTTCGTTCAAGAGTAAAGTACCCTTATTTCAAAAAATATAAAAATATGTTGAAGAGAAAAGTTGCTTAGAATCAAAAGTTATGTTCAGATACGAAGTCATGGCCTGCTATTCGAATTTTTTTTTCTTTTGGAAAATATTGAATTACCCCCGTATGATAAATATTTTTACTATTTTGATTTAATATGTATGTGAAGTAGCCACAATCAAATCAGGTTGGAGTATTTTTTATCAAATTAAAGTGTATTTGTAAAATTTACTTGGATTTGTATTTTTTTAGGTGACCGTCAACTTCATGTTTATTGCAACGATATTTAACAGAACTCTAGAATAAAACAAATACTCTTTTTAACGAGGCAAATACTTTACTAAGTAAATGTTCATATGAATAAACTGTCAAAATCTATCGTGGATAGCCATGAACAAAAAAGAACCAATAAGCGATAGTACAGAAACTTACATTAAGTAACTGAACAGGTGCTAACAATAAAAATTATCGAAGCGTCTCTGTATGTCCACCTTCTCTTTCGATGCATCTAATTGTTGGCTCATAAAATTCGTTTACTGTAGATCGCAACACATTAGCGGGAATATTTCTGCAATGAACTCGTATTGAAGTTTCAAGCTCAGCAACATTATCAAAGGGGCGATCTCTGTAGACTTTTTGTTTTAAGTATTCCCATAAGAAATAATCCAGAGGTGTAAGGTCTGGAGAACGAGGAGGCCATTACGAAATGTCCTATTCAGCCACTGAGAAACATTTCTAGTAGAATGGGCAGGACATCCGTTATGTTGGAACCATACTTTTTGCCGTTCTTCTGATACCATATCATCCAAAAACTCTCCTATTTCAGTTTCCAAAAAGTTCAAGTACCTGTCACCATTCAAATTCTCTCGAAAAAAACGGACCTAGTAATGTATCATTTAATATACCACACCAAACGTTTGTTTTCTGATGGTATTGATTTCTGTTGTCAATCATAAAATTTGGGTTGACATCTGACCACCATCTGCACTTTTGTGATGATAGAACCCCATTTGTTGTAAAAGTCTATTCATCTCCAAACAGAATACATCGATGAAAATCTCTTTGTTCTTCTATTTCACCCTGAATCCACATGGAAAAATCATTTCTCAAATCATAGTCTCTTTCTTGCAATGTACAAATGAATGTAGGTTTGTAAGCATGGTACTTATGTTTCTTGAGATTACGCTTCACAGAGGTTTTTTTTATGTCGGTATAATCACTAATTTCTTGGGTGGACCTTCTAGGATTTTCTACTACTGCTTGAAGTACGTCAAGCTGGTTTTCTTCTGTGCGTACAGGTTTCGTATTATGTTTATATTCTAGTGAGCCGGTCTGTTTGAAATTCTTTAAAATTCTACTTACACTTGAATAGCAAATTTGTTTGTCTGGATGCCGCTCTTTGAAAATATTTGCAGCTTCTCGCATTGTTTTATAACCATCACCACAGATTAAAACTAATTCTGCCTTTTTAGTTAACGTTAATACTACTGGGCGAGGCATTTTTAATTAAGGACAAATATGAAAACGTTTGACAGGCAAGTTTCAAGACGCCACACTATCAAACTACAGTATTGTTTTCTGGCGTATGTGTTTTTTGTTCAGGCTATCCGCGATAGATTTTGGAGTGTTTTTTAATATCTGTTCTAGTTGAGGCATTGTTGTCAGAAGAACATAAATTTTATACTTTTATTGACAGTTTATTCATGTGAACATTCACTTAGTAAAGTATTTGCCTCGTTAAAAAGAGTATTTGTTTTATTCTAGAGTTCTGTTAAATATCGTTGCAACAAACATGAAGTTGACGGTCACCTAAAAAAATACAAATCCAAGTAAATTTTACAAATACATTTTAATTTGATAAAAAATACTCCAAACTGATTAGATTGTGGCTACTTCACATACATATTAAATCAAAATAGTAAAAATATGTATCATACGGGGGTAATTCAATATTTTCCAAACGAAAAAAAAAATTCGAATAGCAGGCCATGACTACGTATCTGAACATAACTTTTAATTCTAAGCAACTTTTTTCTTCAACATATTTCTATATTTTTTGAAATAAGGGTACTTTACTCTTGAACGAACTTTATATTTTTTGGCCTATCCTGTATGGTGTTTGTCATAAAGCCATTTCAGGTACACTTGGTAAAGGTTTGGAACATGCACCAACTTTTGTCAGGAATAAAATTTTCTGAGAAATCGATAATAAACAAGTTTCCCATTTGTTGCACACTTAGTGGACCACACTGGATATACAAATGTGTCAACGTCTGTGCTCATTAATCTGAATCCAAATAAAGTTGCAGCGATGGTCCAATAAATAATGATAATAATTTTGTAATGATTTCTAAAGTTATCCGTGAATTTTTTTTTATTTTCTGACATAATGTAGATGAGTCATTCTTGATCAAAAAGTTCCACAGTGCCTACCTCGCGAATGCCACGGTTCGAATTATACAGGGGTTTGAAGTATAGTTGAAATGTTTCGAAGTTTGTCTACGAGACAATATTATTTTGTTACAAAGGAATTATTGATTATTCGAAAAATCGAATCCGTATCCATATCCATATCGAATCCACATCTTCACCGGAACCGGTTTTCCATAAGATTAGTGCGGGGTCCTTTGCTGATCTGTTCAGATCTTTTTTAACATTTCGAAAATCTTCAAAAAAACCAAAGCCCCACTTTTTTTCATTTAATTGTTTATAAATTTTGCAATTTTCGTCCCCATTTGGGACATTTCCTTAAACTTTCTACATGACATTACGAATGGAATGACACCATGATTATAATTATTGGTGACTACACAATTTTTTTGTTAAAAAGGGTATATATTGACTAGACTAGAAGATCAACTAGCTCTTCTTGTAGAAGAGTATCGATTTTTATCTGTAACAATTTCTTTTTTATCAATATAATCTTTGTGTAGATAAAGCATGGTCTTAATTCTGCTTTTAAGACTTATAATACTAAAGGGTAGACATATCAAAAATAATAAAGATATAGTTAGAAACCTGGAAAAAAGTTGATATTATGAATTAACTTGTGGTTCTTGTCCAATAGTCTAGTCTACAAAAACTATTTTGATGAATTTCTCTTCAAGGGCACCGAAAATTATGATCCAGGGCTCATTCGATTCGGAATGACCTCCAGAAACTTTTTGAAAAATTTGAAGGTACCAAAATTGCAAAAGTTATAAACAATTTAGAAAAAAAAGGGGGGTTTGGTTTTTTGCAAATATCTCGGAAACTGTTGAAGATATCCAAAAGTTGAAGAAAGATCCTGAAAGAGTAGGAAATTTCCTAAAAAAGTGAACGTGAATGTTGGACATTTGCTACGCACATGCCCAATTTTGCCACAATTCCAGGATCTTATCTGTCTTCTCTCAGACAACATTTCCTTCACCACCTTTCTTATGGCAGCTTCCAAGTTATCAGGCTCCTGTGGGTCTTCCTCAATAATTCGGACTTTACTTTGGCTTCTGCAGGATTGTTTCGCTGCCTCAAATTCCAAAGCGCGTGCCAGTGCATCTACGAGATGTGTTGGACGTGCTAGTGTCAATGCTTGTCTGGTTTCCTGGTCACGAAGTCCATCTAAGAAGGCCTGAACTGCTAGTCGCTCCATTACCTTTTCCGGTGTAGCTGGGTATGCAAGGCGAACCAAGCGTGCAATGTCTGCTTCAAATTCCTGTGAGGATTCGCTTGATTTCTGGAAGCGGTTTTTCAGCTGTGAGTGGTACACATGTTCTAGATGGGTCTGTCCATACCGTAATTCTAGATGTTTGATCAGCTGCTCGTAGACCTCTTGTTCTTGAGCCGTGAGGGTTTGTAAGATATTTGTTGCTTCTCCACGCAACGCCAGTGTTAGTGCCACAGCTCTATCTCCTGCATTCCATCCATTCGCCTTTGCTGCTGTCGGCGGTAGTTTGCCCATTGTGTTTTTTCATCAAACTGAGGTGGTTTCATAGAGAGTTTTCCTGTTTCCGAACTGATCTTCACATCTTTCAGACCCTTTTGAACATCATCCAAGTTCAAACTCAGTTCCAGCATTGAATTGTCATTGACAGATTCTGTGTTGTGGGTAGTATCATTCTGGTTTTCTAACTTACTGATTTTCTCCTTCAATTTGTTGATCTCTTCCTCGATTTCATCTTTGATTTTCTCAATCTCTGTCTCTACAGTCCCTATTCTTTCTTCTAAACGATTAGCTACACCAGAAAATTCTTCTTTCATGGTATTCGAATTTTCTAGCAGCCTTTCTTCCAAATTCCTCGAACTTTCTTGAAATTCTTCTTTCAGCTATTCGAATTTTCTAGAAGTTTTGCTTGAAGTTCTTCCTTCAGAGTATTAGAATTTTCTAGAAGTTTCTCTTGAAGTTCTTCCTTTAGAGTATTCGAATTCTCCAGAAGTTTCGCTTGAAGTTCTTCCTTCAGAGTATTCGAATTTTCTAGCAGCTTTCCTTCCAGATTTTTTGAGTTTTCTAGAAGTTTTTCTTGCAGACTTTTCGAATCTTCCTGAAGTTCTTCTTTCAAAGTACTCATTATGGAAGTAATATCCATTCCAGAAACTTCGAATAAAAATGTTTCTGGATCCTCGCCCTCCTGGATTAATCCCTCAGAAAGTCTTGCCTGAAACACGGCCTTTTTACCACTTGTATCAAGTTCCCTCTCCTCCAGTTCTTGCTTCAATTCCGCAACCTTCAAATCGACCAGTCGAACTTTCCTCGAACATATTTTGTCTTAATCTATGTCTCACAGTCTATTTCACGGGTCACCAGTCTATTATTATTATTATTGCCTATTTCACACAGTCTATTTCCCGGACACCAGTCTATTATTATCACTGTCTATTTTCGCGATAACAATTGTCCGAAATACACAAGCTGTCTACTTACACGAACACTCTGTATTTTATCTTTAACAACCGCACTTCTGTCACCACTGTTGAATATTTATAGTATAATTCACTCTAAAATAATTTATTTAACGAAATACAATGATTCAATACTCTAATTTATATAACAATCACGGAACTATTTATATTCACTTCACTTCACTGACTGTCTGCCTGTCTCTGCTGCGTGGTTCTTCTTTTTATATTCACCGTTCATATCGTGGAAATTTCGAGTGAGCCCTCGAATCGTCCAGATTCTTCTCGGTGCATAGCGCCTCGAAGGTCATATGCGGCCTGCGTGAGCGTTCAGACCCGGCATCGCCCACAGCTTCGCCACACTATTTTTAAGGATTTTTCCGATTTTAATTTCGCGAGTTTTCCAACTTATTTCGAGAAAGGGGGGGTGAGTCCCCCCTACCTCTTTTTCTTGCTGTAATTTTTTATGTCCAAATCTGTCAAAAAAACTTCAGAAACCCTACGCGTTCTGTATCTATCTTTCGGGGGTAGGGGGGGGGGGCAATTTCTTCGACATTAATGTATTGTCATCGGAACTGAACCAACATGTAAAATTTCAATCCCATAGCATAAGGAGGAAGTGGTTCTAATTCAGCTTGCAAGATTTGAAACCATCTGACACACACACACAGAGCAAGTTAAATAAAAGCTTTTGAGAACTGATTAAGTTGTCATAGAGATTTCTTGATTCGTGGTGTTTCTGATACAGCCTCAATGCAACCGTGATCTTTTTCGATATTGTTTGAATTAAAAAGACACTAATAATTAAATATTAAATATATCGGTAGGGCTTAAAATACTGTATGTATTTTGGGGGTAACTCGCTTTCATGGACCTATTCGTGTTATTAGCCATCGCTATCGCTCAGGCTAATACTTACAAGCTGCGGTCTATGAAAGCCCTTTACATAGAAACATAAATAGCCATTATTATTCCTTTCAAATTAGTCTGCTCATACATGATTTGAACATTCTGTATACTATTTTTTTCTTCACAAAAAATGAGGTTATCAGGTTATCTATTAGACACTAAGGTAATTTATAGCTTAGGAATATTCCTATCAGGGTCCAAGGGCGTAGCCAGGATCTGTCTTTGGGGGAGGGGGTAATTCTTTTGAAATTTTGACAAGCGGCTAATTGTAAGGATAACTGATTTTTCCTTAGGATAGTTATTCTAGGGGGGAGTATTTACCGCCCCTTCAATACGCCCGTGTGTCAGATCCATTCATAGGGAGCTCTGGTATCCACCACTTCCCACATGCATGGGGTAATAGCGTATTGGGGCCCATAATCATGTGTCCTTCATACAGAAAAAATAGTTTTGGTTTGAACCTCGGTTGGGTTTTTTGCGGTCACTCAAACCTATTTGACTTGTTTTTTAGGTGCTGTTTGTATCTTGTCAGCCGAAATGCACTTTGGCTGGAGTTCTCCATCTCTTCCCCTCCTCACTAAAGGCCCCTACAGAATACTTATTGACGGAGATGAAGCATCGTGGCTAGCAGTTGCTTTGCTACCAGGAACCATCGTGGGGGCTATTATTGCAGGAAAATTCACAGCGACCTTTGGCCGAAAGATAGTTATACTCATCACCACTGTACCTCTTCTGCTGGGATGGATCTTGATTGCATTGGCAAATGAAGTGCAAACTTTGTACTGGGCAAGGTTCATAGCAGGGATATCTATTGGCCTTTCTTTCACCGTGGTTCCTATGTATTTGGGGGAGATTGCGGAGCCGCGCATTAGAGGTGAGTTTCAATTTTTTTATCCATACCAATTCTAAATATATCGTATAACCACGAGGTATAGTGCGCCCACAAAATTAACTATTATATTGAATATTTAGGTTCACTATTTTTGATTTTCATTTAGGCAAAGTTTGACACATCAACCGAGCAAGTAGCAAGTAGCAAGAATCTCTTTTTGTTGCATCATTATGAGTAACTTCGTTTTGTTCACCTCCATTCCGTTATATAACTATTTATTCCATAGGATCATGTGTTGTAGATACTGTTCACTTCCCCACTATCATATCATCCGCTTTCTTCACTAATTGAACAATATCACTAATAGTCTAAGAGCTGGCGACAAATTTTGGGAAGGTCCTTTTGGCAAATGGGAAAAAACATAATTTCATCAATTGGCAAATCCAGAGTAATCCAGAGTCTGGGGAGCGTTTGCGGTTATTTCGTTAATGCGCAGTAAATAACATTTGCAAAAAAAAATACAAAAAAACAAACTTTTGGCAACTTGATTTTTTTATCATCTTTTAATTTAGTTTTTATACAATTCAAAACAAAAACCCCCAAACATTTTTGTCGGTTATAAAGTATTACCAGACCCCTCCAAAGATATTTTATGAATATTCACAAACAAAAATGTATTATTAGAATGGTGCCTATAATTTTTGTGAAAAAGAAAAGAAGTACCAGGCATGGACCAGGTGGAGAATGTTGTTGGGGAAGAAAAATTAAACACGAAAACACTCAAAATGGTGAAATGCGAATGCAGTTTAGGGGTTGAAAACGGTTGTTTGCGATTTGCGGTGAAACGTGACCTCCTAGCGGAAAATTTTCAAATGAAAAGTAGTGGATAATAGAAAAACAAAAACTTAACCTCAAACTAACCGTTAAAATGGCGAAAACCCGATTTTTCAGTATTTAATTTTTTTCTCGCATATAAATAATTTCTTCTAGATGAAAATTTGTATAAATTTGTCTCTAGTGGTGTTGAATAGGCATTATTCTTCCGCAAGTCAGAAGTCGACTAGTTTTTGAGTTAGGAACATTTTTCGAAAAAAATATCCTTTATTCCACGAACAATTGTCTTGGTGTTTTTTTTTTCTATTTCGATATAAAAGTGATTATTTCAATTATTAAAATGTCTACTTCAAAATGGTAACTGATGGTGACTGAATGGTTTATTGATCGTTAAACCGCTTTAAATTGAGAAAAACCGACAACAAGTCTCTCTGAATCATGATTTTCTCAATATTTTCAATGATTTTCATTACTTGTAAAAAAGAATAAAAATGATTTCAATAAATTAATTTTGCAGTGTGATTATGTACTCTAATATTTTCTTAAATAATTTAAAATAAACTACGCTTTGTTATTAAAATAATGAAGAAAGCCGAAAATCATTGAAAATATTGAGAAAATCATGTTTCAGAAAGAAAAATTCTCAACTTTAAGCGGTTTAACGACCAATAAACCAAGTTACATAGACCATTTTAAAAGTAGACATTTCAACAAATAAAACGATCATTTATAGACCTATGAAATACAAAAAAACACCAAGACAATTGTTCGTGGAAAATTAGGGTATTTTTAACGAAAAATGTACTTAACTCGAAATCTCGTATTCTTCCAAATTGCGAAAAAATCATGCTCATTCGTCACCGAAAAAGACATATTACTTAAAATTTTCATTTAAATAAAATCATTTATACGCGATAAGAAAAATTGAATCCTGAAAAATCGGTTTTTCGCCATTTAGACGGATATTTTGAGGTTATTAACGAACAGTCGTTGCCGACCGATGATGAACCTTTACCCCCATATACACCTACTAAGTAGGCTTATTAAGGCAAGTACCTGACAGAAAACAACTACTCCCCTGGCTAAGACCACGACGGGTATTGAATTAAATCTAACAGATACTTAACTTAAATTTAACAGATATTCAATACCCGTCGTGGTCATAGCCAGCGGAGTAGTTGTTTTCTGTCAGGTACTTGCCTTAATAAGCCTACTTAGTAGGTGTATATGGGAGTAAAGGGTTCATCATCGGTCGGCAACGACTGTTCGTTATTAAACGATCTCCCAAAGAAATCTGTTTTCTTCATTTTGAGGTTATGTCGAAAAGTGTTCAACACAAAAGTTTCCGATTTTTTAATATCTACAATTTTTCCATCGAACATTTTTTGCTAAGAGGTCACGTTTTGCCGCAAATTGCAAAAAAACAATTTCAACCCCTAAACTGCATCCCCATTTCACCATTTTGCGTGTTTTGGTGTTTAAATATTTTTTTTTCCTCAAAGTTGGAACCTCATCAACATTCTTCAACTGGTCCTTGCCTGTTATTTTTTTTCTCAGATTGCCAAAAGTAGTTATATTTTTTGGGAATTTTAATATAATATTTTTGGAGGGGTCTGGTAATACTTTATAACCGATACAAATATCTGGGATATATTTTTTTAATAATATAAAAACTAAATTAAAATATTACAAAAAAATATAAGTCGCCAAAAATTTGTTTTTTTGGATATTTTTTTTTGTAAATGTTACATGCTGTGGCATTAACGAAATAACCGCAAATGCTCTCCCAGACTCGCGAGTCTGGATTCGCCAGTTGACGAAATTATATTATTTCTACTACCTCACTAGAAAACTTTATTTTCGACCCCTAAAGAAGGGATGAAAATGGTACTTTTCCTCCCGCCGGAAGGAAAATAGTACTTTTCCTCCCACCGGGAGGAAAAAAGTACTTTTCCTCTCGATTTAACAAGAAGAACATGCATTGAAATCAATTTTGCCTCTTCAGCGAGATCTTTTGGCAGGTCGTCATCGCTAGAACTTAGAAGCAACTCAAAAGGGTAAACAACGTGACAGCTTATGACAACTGTTATGTTTGTATTACCAAACAACGCCATAGCAACAAATCGTTTTCAACACGATGACGACGACGCAACGCTTACTTAATATATCTAGCCGCATTATATAGTTCCACAACTTTCTGCAGTTGTTCTTATAAGTATGCACGCATTATAATTTTTAGGACGTTATAAAAATGACGACCCTAAAAGTAGTAGAAAAAACTATATACATACCTCAGGAGGAAAATGATTTTGCTCCCGCGGATATTAATGCCCTCCGCTTCTCGTCGGGCATCAAACTATCCGCGGGAGGAAAAGCATGATTTTCCTCCCTTGGTATGTAAATAACTATTTTCGCAATTTCAATTTGCCAAAAGGACCTTCCCAAAATTAATCGCCAGCTCTCCGGCTATAAAAATCACTCACTACTTCCACGTCTTCGCTAAACCACTGACCAGGCTCACGGAAGGACAAAGTTCCAGTGGTCCGATGAGTACTGTGGCGAAGCTGCGGGCGATGCCGGGCCTGAACGCTCACTTAGACCGTGCGTGAGCGCGAATGACTTTCGAGGCGCTATGCACCGAGAAGAATCTGGACGATTCGAAGGCTTACTCGAAATTTCAGGAGAAATGAACGGTGAATATAAAAAGAACCACGTAGCGGAGTTGAGACAGTCAGTCAGTGAAGCGGAAGTCGAATATAAATAGTCCAGTGATTGTTATATAAATTAGAATATTGTGTTGAAGTTATTGAATCATTGTATTTCGTTAAATAAATTATTTTAGAGTGAATTTGTTTAAATATACTACAGAGGTGACAGAAGTGCGATTTTTAAATACAGAGTGTTCGTGTAAGTAGACAGGTTGTGTATTTCGGACAATTGTTTTCGCGAAAAATAGACAGTGACTGATAAACATTTTTTCGTGAAGTTGACAGTTGTGTGCTAACGGAATATAAACTGATACACTTCTCGCGTGTGAAATAGACAATAATAATAATAGACTGGTGGCCGTGGAATAGACTGTGTGAAATAGACAATAATAATAATAGACTGGTGGCCGTGGAATAAACTGTGTGAAATAGACAATAATAAAAATAATAGAATGGTGGCCCGTGGAATAGACTGTGAGACATAGACTAAGACAAAATGTGTTCGAGGAAAGTTCGCCTGGTCGATTTGAAGCGGAATTGAAGCAAGAACTGGGGGAGAGGGAACTGATACTAATGGTTAAAAGGCCGTGCTTCAGGCAAGACTTTCTGAGGGATTTATCCAGGAGGGCGAGGATCCAGAAACATTTTTATTCGAAGTTTCTGGAATTGATTTGGGTTCCAGAATGAATAAACTCGACGAAAATTCCAAATCAATGAAAGAAGAGCTGCAACAAAATTCAAGAATCCTTGAAGAAAAACTTCTAGAAAATTCGAATACTCTAAAGAAAGAACTTCAAAAAAACTCGAAAAATCTGGAAGAAAAGCTGCTAGAAAATTCGAATACTCTCAAGGGAGAACTTCAAGA
Organism: Chrysolina oricalcia; assembly: GCA_944452925.2. Classification (NCBI taxonomy): domain Eukaryota; kingdom Metazoa; phylum Arthropoda; class Insecta; order Coleoptera; family Chrysomelidae; genus Chrysolina; species Chrysolina oricalcia. The sequence continues at coordinate 9,454,304 of OX101809.2, read as the reverse complement.
AAAACTACTGAAAACTTCGAAAAGTCTGAAAGAAGAATTTCAAGAAAGTTCGAAGAATCTAGAAGAAAAGCTTCTAGAAAATTCAAAGATTCTGGAAGACAAATTCCTCGAAAATACAGAGGGCTTAAAAAAAGAACTTTCTGGGGTGGCGAATCGACTGGAAGGAAGAATAGGGACTGTCGAGACAGAGATGGAGAAAATCAAAGATGAAATTGAGGAAGAGATGGGAAGATTGAAGGAAACAATCAGTGATGAAATCAGAGGCGGAATCGAGGAAGAAATCAGCAAAATGAAGGAAACAATCAGTGAGTTGAAAAAGCAAATTGAGACTACCCACACCACAGAATCTGTCAATTAAAATTCAATGCTGGAATTGAGTTTGAACTTAGATGATATCCAAAAAGGTTTGAAAGATGTAAAAATCAGTCTGGAAACAGGAAAACTCTCTATGAAACCACCTCAGTTTGATGGAAAAACACCATGGGCAAATTACCGTCGACAATTTGAAGCTGCAGTAAAGGCGAATGGATGGAATGCAGGTGAAAGAGCTTTAGCATTAACACTGGCGTTGCGTGTAGAAGCCACAAATATCTTACAAACCCTCACGGCACAAGAACAAGAGGACTACGAGCAGCAGATCAAACATCTAGAATTACGGTATGGATAGACCCATCTAGAACATGTATACCACTCACAGCTCAAAATCCGCTGCCAGAAATCAAGCGAATCCCTATAGGAATTTGAAGCCGACATTGCACGCTTGGTTCGCCTTGCATACCCAGCCACACTGGAAAAGGTAATGGAACGACTAGCAGTTCTGGCATTCTTAGATGGACTTCGTGTCCAGGAAACCAGACAAGCATTGACACTAGCTCGTCCAACACATCTCGTGGATGCACTGGCACGCGCTGTGGAATTTGAGGCAGCGAAGCAATCCTGCAGAAGCCAAAGTAAAGTCCGATTTATTGAGGAAGACCCACAGGAACCTGCTAACCTGGAAGCTGCCATAAGAAAGGTGGTGAAAGAAATGTTGCCTGAAAGAAGAAGAAAGATGTTTGGAATTGTGGCAAAATTGGGCGTGTGCGTAGCAAATGTCCAACATTCAAAGAATCGGTACCGATGCAGGAAAACTAAAGAAGGTCGATGAGGAGGGGCGATCGTCGTCCTGTATCCATCAAGCCCCCGTTAACAATGCATATGTCGCTGTCCTTCAACGTCAAAACAATGGTGTCTTTGTAGACGGTCTCATCAACAACGAGACTTGCACCATGCTGCTAGATACAGGTGCGACTAGGACAATCCTTGGACCTGCTTTTATTAAAGCACCAGAGAGAATGGAACCATCATCCTGGAAGCTACGCACAACAACAGGAGAGCCGGCCACTGTACATGGTGAGCTACCGATTGAACTGATTTTAGGCAGCACAAAAGTGAAACATCGAGCATTAGTAGCGGACATTGAGGACGATGCAATTATTGGAGTGGACATCATGAATTTCAGAGGGTTCGAATTGAACTTCAAAGATGGCGTCCTACGTGTGAACGGAGAGGAGCTGGTGCTACATGGAAGGAGTGAGGAGATGATTCTTGTTCTGCTGGCTGAAGATGTAAGTGTACCCGAGAGGGCTGAGACCATACTGGAGGCTCGCTTGAACGGAGGTGCGAGCAATGGAAGCGTGGTGATGTTCGAGCCCGAGCTTCATGACGAGAAAATGGGACGGGGGATTGCACTAGGCAAGACTTTGTTGCGTGCTGATAAATTTGTGCCAGTAAGGGTAATTAATGTCAATTATTACCCAGTGACCTTAAAGAAAGGAACTGTTTTGGGGCACTGCTCGTCAATTTCCTCTGTGATCAGGAGTGTACACGGTACTGTTAGTCAAGACAACTACCTGACAGTTACCATCTCTTCCAAGGGCATTGAACCAGCTCAACACTTCAGATTGAGAGAATCAGTCAAGAAGTACCATGACATCTTCGATCCCGGGCAAGGAAAAGGGGGTCAAACGAATGTAGTTCAGCATAAAATTGATACTGGGGATGCCCGACCAATCCGACAATCAGCTAGAAGACTTCCTCTTGCCAAAAAGGAAGAAGCTAACAAAATAGTCAGTGATATGGGGAAAGATGCAGTTATTGAACCTTCCGACAGTCCATGGTCCTCTCCAGTCGTGCTGGTGAAGAAGAAAGATGGATCAACACGCTTTTGCGTAGACTATCGTCAACTGAACAACGTGATGAAGAAGGACAGTTACCCTCTTCCGAGAATAGATGACACCTTAGACACGTTGGCCGGATCCACGATTTTCTCCACCCTTGATCTAAAGAGTGGATACTGGCAGGTTGAACTGGCTCCAGAAGATAGGGTAAAGACAGCTTTCACCATCGGCTCAGGACTGTGGCATTTCATCGTTTTGCCATTCGGGCTTTGTAATGCTCCAGTCACATTCGAGAGATTATTGGAGACGGTTCTGAAAGGACTTGCATGGAGGACGTGTCTGGTATATCTCGATGACATTATTGTAGTTGGCAAATCATTCGAAGACCACGTAAAAAACCTGGAGGAGGTATTCCTGCGACTGAGAAACTCTGGATTGAAGCTGAGCCTCAAGAACTGCCACCTGTTCCAAAAAGAAGTTCGTTACCTTGGCCATGTTGTCTCTGGGCACGGAGTAGCAGTGGATGACGAGAAGATCAAAGCAGTGAAAGAGTGGCCTTTTCCGAAAGACATACACCATCTACGTAGTTTCCTTGGTTTGTGCACATACTATCGCCGATATGTGCTGGGGTTCGCCAACATCGCTAAACCACAGACCAGGCTCACGGAAGGTCAAACAAAGTTCCAATGGTCCGAAGAGTGCCAAGATTCGTTCAGAAAGCTGAAGGGGGCATTGATCAACGCACCAATTCTAAGTTATCCCCTTTCGAGTGGAAAATTCATTTTGGACACGGACGCCAGCAACGTGGGACTTGGAGCTGTCTTGTCCCAGATCCAGGATGGGCAAGAGAAGGACATCGGATACTTCAGTAAAACTCTCAGTAAACCGATGCGTAACTACTGTGTCACCAGACGAGAACTGTTGGCTGTTGTCAAGGGAGTAGAACACTTTTATAAATACGTGTACGTGAGAAGATTCCTGTTAAGGACCGACCACGCAGCCCTTAAATGACTTTTACAGTTCAAAAACCCCGAGGACCAAGTAGCACGTTGGATCGAAAGACTCTAAGAATTCGACTTCGAGATCGAACATCGAGCAGGGAGTGGCCACAAGAACGCAGATGCTCTGTCAAGGAGACCATGCCCAGACGACTGCTCACACTGCCGACGAGCAGAAGAGAACGAAGCAGCGATTTGTAGAACCAAGGCAGTTGACAACAACTAGAATGACAACGAGGTCCAGAAAGACCAAGAAAGAGATCCAGATCTTAGTTTAGTCATCGGTTGGAAAAAGAGTAATCAAAGACCGACATGGCAGGAAATCGTCAGATATTCCCAGCAGTCAAATCCTACTGGGCCCAATGGAATTCCCTTACCCTGGACAATGGAGTCCTGAAACGTGTATTGGAGTCCAAAGATGGTGGGGAGGACAGACGTCAGATAGTGGTGCCCAAGAACAGAAGACAGGAAGTACTTCTAGGTGTGACGTAAACCCTGCAGAAAGTAAGGCAACGGTTTTACTGGGTCAATTGTCAAGTTGATGTCAATGACTGGTGCAGAAAGTGTGCTGTTTGCGCTGCCAGCAATGGACCTCGGACAGGGCCCAAGGCCCCGATGCGTCAGTATAACGTAGGTAGTCCATTCGAGAGAATCGCTATTGACATCACGGAAATAAATACATCCTTGTGGCAATGGACTATTTCAGCAAGTGGGCCGATGCCTATGCTCTGCCCAACCAGGAAGCCATTACCGTCGCGGACATCTTGGTGAAAGAGTGGATATGTCGATTCGATGTTCCCTTGGAGTTGCACTCGGACCAAGGCAGAAATTTCAAATCCAACCTGTTCCAAGAAATGTGCCAACTGCTGAACATCCGCAAGACGAGAACCACAGCTCTACATCCACAGTCCGATAGAATGGTTGAGCGGATGAACAGGACTATCAATCGCCACTTGTCCAAGGTAGTCTCTGACCATTTGTTTCTGATGGCGTACCGTTCCGCAGTACACGAGTCGACCGGCCAAACCCCTGCTAGAATCATAATGGACCGAGAGCTGCGACTTCCCTGTAACCTAAAGTTTGGGACACCACCAGGACAGGATACCGCGGGAGAGGAGTACATCAGCAAACTCCGACAGCGAATGGAGGACATCCACAAACGAGTCCGTTTGAACATCCAGAGTGCCAGCGACCGAATGAAAGCGACTTATGACATCAATACCGATGCTGGAGGATTTCAGGTTTGTGACCTAGTTTGGCTGTACAACCCGAAGCGTCGCCGGGGCCTGTCACCGTAATTACGGAATTCATGGGAAGGTCCATACAAGATCGTCAAGAGGATAAACGACCTGCTTTACCGAATCCACAAGCCACCCAGAGGTAAACCCAGGATCGTTCATTTCAACAGGTTGGCCCCTTACGCTGGAAACCATGACCAATTCCGCACCCTCAGACCACCAGAGGATGCGATAACGTTCCAGAAATTCAGGTCCTTATACTCAAATAGACAGAAAGTGTCACACGGGGTAACTCGGTGTTCTCCAAGAAATTTGGCCAACTCCAAACACTACGAAAACAGAACCCAGAAATTGGAGGTGTGCTTCAGCTGAAGAAGGACCAGAGGAACATCTACTACCTGGTGACCAAGAAGCATTCCCAAGATAAACCGTCCTATGAGGATGTCTGGAGGAGCCTCACCCAACTGAGAGATACGATGGTGGACCAGAATCTGGTGGACTTGGCAATCCCAAATATATCCTGTGGTATTGATGGGCTGGATTGGAGAGTTATAAGAAGTATGTTGATGACGATATTCCGATCCAGCGGCGTCCAGATTTTGGTTTGCTGTAATCCTATACCACGACCTAACATGAAGACTGTGGAGTGTTATTTACATCGAACTTCACGATGCAGATATGGGGAATCCTGCAAATATCGACACAGTCCAAGGATGACATTTCGGGACGAAATACCTCTAAGAAGGGGGTAATGTGGCGAAGCTGCGGGCGATGCCGGGCCTGAACGCTCACGTAGACCGTGCGTGAGCGCGAATGACTTTCGAGGCGCTATGCACCGAGAAGAATCTGGACGATTCGAATGCTTACTCGAAATTTCAGGAGAAATGAACGGTGAATATAAAAAGAACCACGAAGCAGAGTTGAGACAGTCAGTCAGTGAAGCGGAAGTCGAATATAAATAGTCCAGTGATTGTTATATAAATTAGAATATTGTGTTGAAGTTATTGAATCATTGTATTTCATTAAATAAATTATTTTAGAGTGAATTTGTTCAAATATACTACAGTTCCAAGACTCCTTCAGGAAGCTAAAAGAAGCTTTGATCAACGCACCTGTTCTAAGCTATCCTCTACCAAATGGGAAAGGACCCCACACTTTTTATAGGTAAAATGGTTCTCGGTGAAATTGTCTGAATTTTTAGTTATTGTAGTATTCGATGTACTGATTGAACGAGCAGAATCGCAAACTTCGTTGATGGATAGGTTTTGAAATACAGGGCGTTCAAGTTAAAAATCAATAATTTTTATTTAATTATTTTCTCGGGATTTGAAAGTGCCAACTGCATCTTTTTTCGTTCTTATCATCAACGTACCTTCATATTACTAAATATCATTCAGATGGTGTAGATTATATCATTATGTACAGAGTGAAAAATAAAAACATTTTAGTCTGAAAATTCGATGTTGTAAGAAAATATTGATAAAATTATTTTGGCATGCAATATACTATTCTTATTCCATTATGAATGACAATTCATACATTTCCTACAGGGTGATTTGAAAAATTGGTGAAATATTTGGCCGGTACTTTCGTACATATCCTGTATATTCAAGTGAATTTTCATCCTCCGAAGATAGCTGATACCGTATAAACATGATTAAGTTGGGATATATAGGGTGATCATGAACATTTTCTATGATAAAAATGACAAAATATCAACGTTTCAGAAATCACCCTGTAATTCACGATTAACTCGGTGAAATTCCTTTATTATTATTTAATATATTCATCATTCTCTCCTCAACACTGTCCCAAAAATTCAGTTTCCTACTATGACTAGTTTCATAGTTATTAATTGAGAAACTTATTACCATTTGCATGACGAGTCGAAGGAACTTGTTCACGCGTACATTCTACTTGTGGCCAAGATTTTTCAACATCGAGCGGAGACCAGCCATAAAAATGGCGGAAGATCTTAGAATGTCCCGGGGCATCGCTGTGGTGTTCTCCAAGAAATATAGCCAACTCCAAACAGTACGGAAACAGAGTCCAGAAGTTGGAGGCGTGCTACAGTTGAAGAAGGGCATAAGGGACATCTACTAATACCTGGTTACCAAGAGGTATTCCCGAAACGTTATATGAAGATTCCTGGAAGAGCCTCATCCAACTGAGAGATACGACAGTGGACCAGAATCTTGTGAATATGGCAATCCCAAAATTTTTCTGTGGGATTGATGGGCTGGATTAGAGAGTTATAAGAAGCATGTTGGAGACGATAGTCAAGATGTTGGTCCATCATCGTATCTCTCAGTTGAGGTGAGCTATGCAAATGAGTCCGGCTCCAGTTCGTTACAATATCTTAAATTTTCATCAGCTAATTTCACCGAGGGCCACTTTCCATAAGGATTGCTGCAGGGTCCTTTGTAGCTCATTTGAATGTTGACACTCATGTGCATTATACAGGGTGGGGCACCGAAAACGAAACAGATCGAATATCTTCAAAACGCATGTGTTGTGAAAAAAATGCAAAAACACGTCGATTGTTAATTCAAGGGAAACATCTTCCTACCATAACCAAAACTGTCTTACCTTTTCCCCCTCCCCTTGGTCACTATCACTCAAACACTTTGAATAGGGAAAGTAGTGGGACACATCATTAAAAAAAAAGGACTTTTATAAGGAATTCAGCCATGTCAATTTTTGCTACCCAACTTTTTATTTTTGCGCCTTCTTGCGGGAAAAAGAAATGGTCCGTATTCCAAATCATGATTCTTCATTTGCAAGCTAATCTGATATAAATTCGGTGACAATGCATTATGGAATTTTTCTAAAGGAAAAAACAAAATGGCAGCTCCAAAATGGCGGACAAGATTTGCAATTATGTTCCGATTCGAGTCAAAATTGATATGTGGTGGTTTTCAGGGTCGGAAATTATGATTTGTTTGTCAAATGCGAAAAACTAAGATTGCGGACGAAATTTGAAATTGTGGTTCGATTCGATTCAAAATTGGCATATGGTGGTTTTACAAGTTTCCATTATGACTAAAATGAATGAATTAAAATGATAAGACAAAGCTTTTATACAAATGCGCTAAAAAGGAGATAAGTTTTTTTTAGATGTGTGACGTAAGTTAGTCAAAATTTCTTCATCAAAAACACCTATTTTGTACTCTCGGGAAGCTTTTGTGAATTTGTTACGCACATAATAACCTACGTCCCACCTTTAAAAAGGATTTTTTTTTATTTTTATCGCATTTGTATGAAAGCTTGTTTATCAATTTTATTCAATTCTATTTTTGCATTTTTTTCACAACATACCTATGTGTTTTGAAGAATTCGTTTTCGGTGCCGGGTCGAATCAAACCATAATTACAAATTTCGACAACCATCTTGCTTTTTGCATCGACAAAAAAATCATAATTGCCAACCCTGAAAATCCCCACACACAAATTTTGATTCGAATCGGATCATAATTTCAAATTTCGTCCTCCATCTTGGAGCCACCATCTTGTTTTTCTGCATTGACAAACAAATCATAATTTCCGTCGCTGAACCACCTCATATCAATTTTGAATCGAATCGGACCATAATTGCAAATCATGTCCGCCATTTTGGAGACGCCATTTTGTTTTTCTCCTTGGAAAAATTCCATAGAGAGTAGTCATCAAATTTATGTCAAATTGGCTTGCAAATGGAGTATCACAATTTGGAATACGGAACAGTTGTTTTTCCTGTAAGAGGGTGCCAACATAAAGATTGACAAAGCTGAATTCCTTATGAAATTACCTTTTTAATGATGTGTCACACTTACTACTTTCCCTACTCAAATTGTTTGGGTGTTAGTGACCAAGGGGTGGGGGAAGAGGTATGCCAGTTGAGGTTATGATAGGAAGATATCCCCCTTGGATTAAAAATCGACGTGTTTTTGCATTTTTTTTACAACACATGTGTTTGGAAGATATTCGATCTGTTTCGTATTCGGTGCCCCACCCTGTATGTTGATTATAGAGGATTTGGCTACAATTTTTAACAATATAAACCCTGTACTCCAAAGCGGGTTGTTCTAGGTATGGGTATAAGCAATATAAATCAGATGAAAATTCTCTTAAGGGTGCTAGTCGTTCTATAATCAGTAGGGCCCAAATAATATGGGTTTTCTCAATTCCCTAAACGCCTCTTTAGTGAATATTTCCCAAATTTAATATTGTACGCTACGGCAAATAACAGTAAAAATAGCATTCTCTACTTATACAGGCTATGCCTTTGGATAGACGCAAGTGAGTGTTATAAATAATATTATAATAATGTTCAATAAACATATTTTTTGTTGAACACATATTATTATTCTTTTAAGGCACAGGAATGAAAATCGTACCATTCGGTGAATACGTGACGAAATATTGAAATGTTTACAATTCGAATTGTATTGGCCATTGTTTGATTAGTTTTATGTATTATGTCATTGATAGCGGGCGCATTTCAGATGAATCAGTCATATCAGGTGCATTCAAACTACGATTACGTTTTTATGAAACATCAACATTTTGAGATTTGTTTTTTATACCAGGTGATTCATTCAGGTATTCACGGCTCTGTTACTTTCTTATTTGAAGTAAAACGTAGAATGTACCTCATACAGTTTTTGAATGGTTTCTTGAAAACCATTGAACGACTGATTACAATTATCCAAATTTTGTCACGTGTCAAAGACTTACATGCCAACTTCTTTTTCAAATAAAGCCATATAAAGCGTTATACATTTTAACCATAATTACGTCAAGTATCCTAGCGTCCGTCTCGACGTGAAAAGGGACATGAGGTTCAGGATAGTACAACAAAGTAGCATTGTTTAGTAATCCTTTAATTCGATTGAAGGCGTCAGTTTTTGCTTTTCCCCACGACCTAGGTTTTTGTTATAGAAAAGTTAGAGGTTCTGCATTAGCGGAAAATTTTGGGCAAAAGGAGCTGTCATATTGACAAAAACCCAAAAGAAGCTAGAAGACGTTTTGGGAGACCTGGAAATCGATAATAGCCTGCACCTTGTTTGGGTCTGGACAAAAACCCTTTTCCTCCAAACGTCGCGTCGGCCAGAAAATATTAGTCCCAACAAACTATCTGAACACATCAATGTTACTATTCTCTTCCAGACTGAGATCCGGAGCCAGATATATACAGGGTGATTTAGAATGAGACCAACAAACTCCGAGTGCTGATTCTTTATACCTTGTACAATATTGAAACTGGTAATAGACCAGGTCATGACTGTTCAGAATATCGGAATTTCACCTCAGTAAAAATGTCACCTTGGATTTTTGAGTGCGATGTATACAAATTGAGACAAATTAAAATATCTTTGCTGCTGAAGATTACTGATAGGTGATGCTTTTAGACGTACAAAACAGTTTTTCAGAAAATGAAAAAAAATTCAAGAAATGAGGGTAAAATGATTGAGGTTAATCAATTTTTTTCAAAAAAGTTTGACATTATTGTCGGAAAGAAACATAACCAATTGGAAGTGGACATTCATTTCAAAAGGATGCTCATTTTGCCCAGACTTTACCGTGGTATAAAACAAACCATAATTATTTTTGAAGGAACTGATTTCCATTGAATTAGGCGTGGTTTTATTCTAGACTTCCATCAACTCTTATACTTACGCCCAAAAATTATTTTATTTCGATTTTATCAAGATAAAATGTGGAAATGATTATTAATAATAAAGAATACACTGCTTAGTAGCATTAAATAGTATATCAATAAAATTAAGTTTTCATATAATTAAGCCTAATAAAATTATCGAAATGAAATGACGATTATCCGACATTATCGACATTATCCTAATAAAATTATCGAAATGAAATGACGATTATCCGACATGGCACCGATTAATACGAATTCTTGTGATAAACGTTGCAATTGTCCAACATCCAGATTCCAACGAAGTTTCAGAGACCGATAGATATATAGGGTGTAACCAAATGAGTGCAAAATATTTTAGGAGATGAATCCTTGTCGAAAATTTAAAACTTTTTTAACTCCTGTGTTGTGTCCGTAGAAGCAATAGTTTCCTAATGAAAAAATGAAATACAGCATTGTGCATGAACGGATCTTCTGTAAATAGAATTAAAAAATCTAGTAGGTGGCTGTCACATTTTGTTTGAACAACTTGTGACTTCTGTAGTAGATTTTTTGAAATTATTCGGCTTGTTTCATTCAGTGGTATTTATTTCTTCGTCATGCCGTACACACGTTATACTCCCCGAGAATATGCGCTTATGCACAACATTTATGGTGAATGTGGAGGTAGTGCTACTGCTGCATCAGCGCTTTATGCAGAACGTTATCTGATTGCACAATACCGCTCAGAGTATCGCTGATTTGGGGGCTATAACCTATAACGCATTTGAAAAGGTTCTTCTTGAAAAGACGTCTTTGCGTACGAGTGGATGGAAAATAATTTTTTTTGTAATATTATTCAGTGCGATGTTGAATAATCGTTATTGTGGTTTATAGTGTATGTTGATTAAAAAAAAAAAACGTTGACTTAGTATTCACTTCTTTACATCTCATTGAATGCTTCTAAGCAGTTGATTCGTTATTACTCATAATTATCTAATCATTTCATCTTGATAGGACAACAATTAAAGACCTTACTGACAAAGTCTAGTTGATTTAAGCTCAGAATAACATCACACTCTGATATAATCAAAATTCTTCTCCTTCCAAAAATAATTATCGTATGTTTTATACCATGGTAGAGTCTGGACAAAATGGGCATTCTTTTGTAATGAATATCCACTTCCACTTGGCTATGTTTTGTTCAAACAGTAATGTCAAACTGTTGTTGAAAAAATTGGTGAAACTCAAATCTGGCATTTTACCCTCATTTCTTGAAAAATTGTGTCGTTTTCTGAAAAACTGTTTTGTACGTCTGAAAGCATCACTCATCAGTAATCTTCAGCAGCAAAGATATTTGAATTGATCTCAATTTGTAGACATGGCACTCAAAAATCCAAGGTGAGGTAGTGATTTTCCAGAAATTAAAAAATTCTCATTATCTCGAAAACGGTGAGATTTTTACTGAGGTGAAATTCCGATATTCTGAATAGTCATGACCTGGTCTATCACCAGTTTCAATATTGTACAAGGTTTACCGGACACCCTGTATAGACATAATATGATATTTGTTGTTGTTTGTTCAAAATTTGTTCTTTCCGTCAACCGGTTGCACCTTTACAAGCAACCCTTATAAGTCTCCGGGAAACTTGTATGAGCTAGGAGAGACCAGACCCTCAACTTTCAACGTGATGCCCTTATGGTTGACAAGCAAACGTTCGACCATCACCACCACCATAAACAGATGTTTTGATTCTCTTTTCGACTGAAATCCCGAGATTAAAGTCAGACCCTCGACTTTAATCGCGAGGGTCCGACTTTAATCTCGGACCCCCGACTTTAATCTCGGGGGTCCGACTTTAATCTCGGACCCCCGACTTTAATCTCGGGGGTCCGACTTTAATCTCGGACCCCCGACTTCAATCTCGGGGTCCGATTGATTAAAGTTGGACTCCCGATTAAAGTCGGGGGTCCGAGATTGAAGTCAGGGGTCCGAGATTAAAGTCGGGATTCCAAAAAAAAATTGCTAGTGGCCCTTCTACGCCTTCGTACGTTTTCCTAGGCGACCGTGGATAAAATTCCATCATCCTTGGTAGGAATAGGAAATAAGCTGGAAGCAAAATTCCTTTCCAGCGTCTTGGCAAACGACCAAATCGTGTGGAACCAGAATTCAACGAACGAAATTCTATCGTATTATGAACCCCTTTCGAGAATTAAATTTTCTCCTTGCATATATTTCAGTCCTCGACAAACTCTGCTTTCGTCTTAGGTCTTATGTTTCCATTTTCAGCATGACTATCTCAGGTATTGTCTAGAAGCATCATGTTGGATCTGGGAATACATGCGATGATCATTTCCCGAACTGAGCTGAATTGAACTATTGAAGCATTTTTGAATTTTCCTGATGTGCTATGAAGATATTTCAATAGTATACGTTATAATACATCTAGTCATATAAATATTATTATCAATATAGCCTCATTTTTTTTAGGTATGTTGTCCTCCATTTGTCCAGTCTTTGTAGTCCTGGGAATCCTGCTCATCAACATCATAGGAAACTATGTACCGATCGATACAACAGCTTTAATTTCCTGCAGCTTTCCAGTTTTTCTTTTCGTCACATTCATTGGAATGCCAGAAAGCCCATCTTTTCTGTTTGAAAAAGGTAGACTGGATAAAGCCAAAGCAGCTTTAGAGCTTTTACGTGGTGAACAAGAAGCAGAAAAAGAATTAGAACGACTAAGTTTAAACATTATCGAAGAATCCGAAGACAGGAACATCTTCAGTTATTTCTTCCTAGACAAAGTCAATAGAAAAGCTTCGATAATTGCCTACGGCTTGAGAACCATTCAGCAGTTTTGTGGAACGACTGCCATAACATTCTATTGCAAATCAATATTTGAAGAAGAAGAGGCACTTTTATCAGCTGACAAGTCGACCATTATTTATTTTTCTATACAACTCTTCGTGACATTTATTGCTATTTTTTTAGTTGATTATTTCGGACGTAAGCCTCTGCTGCTGGTGTCAATCGTTGGTTGTTCCTTGACATTGTTCCTGTTGAGCGCATACCTTTATATGAAGGAGAATACCACCCTGATCACGAATCAATTCACTTTCATCCCTCTGGTAGTACTTTTTGTGAACGTGATATTTTTAGGCATTGGAATGAGGAATATCCCACTTCTGGTACTGGGGGAGATTTTCTCGCCAAGAGTGAAACCGATAGCTTCCTGTTTTGGTACGATATATTTCAGTATTCTGTCGATAATATCGGGTAAAATGTTTTATTTCATCAACAGCACCCTCGGGATGTATGTTTCTTTTCTCATTTTCGGAGTTCTCTCATTTTTCAGCATATTTTTCGTGATTTTCTTCGTACCGGAGACCAAAGGATTGAGTCTGGAAGATATCCAGTTGAAACTGGGAAAGCAATGCCGCAGTGAAGATACGCGCTTGTGAAATCAATAATAGCAGAAAATATTTCCGTTTATTCAGTATTAAGTAACTCGTTGATATTAGTATTACAACTGGTATTGCTGTAATATAGTATAGTATCTAATTAAATTTCTGAAAGAATTGTTGCCACTTGTTTCATTTTGACTAAAGAAAACAATTATACAGGGTGATTTATGACTACTTACGGAAAATAAAATGGTGTTCTAGTCTATGATGTAAAATTTTAGCGAAATCCGAAATATTTTATAATTATGGTCTTTTTGATCGCCTTCCCCCTTATATGCGCTACTGATTGCGTTTTGGCTGCCTGCATACTATCTCCTGATATGCAATGTCTATAAATGATAGTGGTTCCAGGCATATTAGTCACTCTAAAACATGTGCCTTTGGTTTGTCATTTTTAGTTTATAACGGTGTTTACTTTATTTCGACGTGTTTTCGTGAATCTATGGTTCAAAAGGCATTAATTAATAATTAAGGCTTGACCGTAATTGGTCGTAAATCACCCTATAGATTAAGAACCATCAAATTCTACAGATGAACTAACGAGTACAAGATAATGTTGTCCACCACGAGGATATCTGAAACGGTAATAGGTACAGTTTGGGTTAAAGGAGAAAAAAATTGCGTAACAGAAAGTTCGTCTATATGGAAGTAAGAATTTTCCAAAAATATTTTTTATTTTCAAATTATTTTGGAAAACTGAATACTACTACTCCTCATTCAATTTTTTCTAGTGTTCTCGTCAGAGCTGGAACAAGATACAAAATAAACCTGCTCAGAAATTTTGTTTAAGCTTTCTTGTGATGATGATGCGAACAACTATCATCAATTGTGAAAGGCTTTCGCGGCCATCGTCACTTACATAGTGTTTCTTCGGGTTGTAAGGCCGACGTATGTTTACAGAAGTTCTCGACGTTTCGCCAACAAGAGTGGTTAGCATTTTCAAGAGATATTTTCAAAGTTTCTGGTTTCTTAAGTCGCTGTCAAATGCATTTTCCGATATTTTTACAAAAAACAATTTTTTTTTTCTGAATAGCCTGACTGTAGTGAAACATTTGTATTTTGATGATGATGACAAAACTTTCTAATTTTCTCAGCCCCAGATGGCACTAAATATTATTTTGGCCAAAACCCTCCGCTGCTACATTGGTTCGTATCTTAGAGTTATATCAGAATTCCAAGACTATTGTGATGATAGAGCAACTTAGAAATCTTCGCACATAAACTTGAAAATAGTGCCTCAAATTGAAGAGACTCAAAGTTAATGTGCAAATTGAAACGCATTATCATTAAAACTTGATTAAAATCAGGAAATATGATGTTTCTAGATTGTCATATCATCAGAATAGTATTGGAATTCTGATATAACTGCTAGATACGAACCAATGAAACAGCGAGGGTTCTGGCAAAAACCAATTTTTTAAATTTAGTGCCATCTAGTGCAGAGAAAATGAGAGAGTTTTGTCATAATCATCAAAATAAATCAAATAATATCAAAATTACTTTATTGTCTGAAGAATGATAATTCCTATTGACAAAGTGAAAAACAGAACAGTAAAAAAACAAACATCAATAACAATTGAATATGTGCATATTTTTCATACATACCTCGTTACACATTTAAAACACATTAAACATTTACCATGTCATTCATTCACATAAAATTTGTAGAGCGGTTACTACACGTCAAATTATTCATATAAGTAAAAGTCTATAAATATATACAAAAACAAATACATAAAATAAATTTCAAACAATAGTACTGTTTGTTACTACACGTCAGTTTCAGAATTCAGAATTCTGATCTTTTCAATTAATTAAAATGTGATAATATAAAATAGGAATAAAATAGAATGCAACAGAATAGCACATACAAAGTGAATACCGTTACGTATCAGTCGATTTAAATCGCCCAACAAAGAAATCTAAAATTTCACGGAATAAAATTCGTCCAACGAGTAGAATGCTCCGCAGAGTAAAACATTTCTCACAGAAACTTTGAATTTTTTTGTATCCATAATCGTTTTAATTTCGTTAGGTAAGTGATTGAACATTTTTATGCCATTATATATAATGGAGTTTTTTATTTGTGCAGATCTTGGAATTGGTAAAGTTATATTAAGGGTTTGTCTTGTGATATATTGTGCAGTGCTATAAACTCGATCCCTAAACTTACTGTGAATTAGGCATACTGTTTCTAATATATAGATACAAGGTAAGGTCAAGATTCGTTGTTCTATGAATAAAGGCTTACAAGAATCACTGAATTTAGCTCTGCACAAGTATCTAATTGCCCTTTTCTCCAATATGAAAATAGTTTTGAATAAAAATCCACTACAAGAACCCCAAAAGCAGATTCCATATCTCAGATGAGAATCAATTACCGCATAGTATACCTTTTTGGCCATATCCCTACCAAGTTCCCACGAGGTCGTTCTCACTGCAAAACATCCAGAGGCTATTTTTGCACCCAGCTTTTTTATATGGTCCTCAAACTTTAACTTTTCGTCAATGTACAAGCCAAGAAACTTCGTTGTTCTTGTACTGCTAATAACTTCATTACCCAGATACAGTTCTGGCAGATGACCTTTAAAAGTGAGGATATTCGTTTTCGATATGTTTAACGATAATAAATTGGCATCACACCACTGCTTTACCTTGATAACATCATTATTGATTTGTTGATGCAGTTCAACGTCATTTCTATCTCATTTCATCTGCGAACTGAGTAAACTTTCCCGTAATCTTTATTGAGGCTAGGTCATTTATGTAGATTAAAAAGAGAATTGGACCAAGCACTGATCCTTGAGGTACTCCCCATTTGATCAATAATACGAATGTTCCACTACAGTCAAGCCATTCAGAAAAAAAATTGATTTTTGTAAAAAGATTTAAAAATATTCAAAAAAATTTGCAATTTAAAATTTTTCCTATTCATTGCTTGAAACTCTGTATTTGAGTATTAAATTAAATCCGAAGCAATTTTTTCTGCTGTTTTCGATATCTTGCTATCTTACCCCATTTTTGGCCTCGTCATGACATTTTTTTTCAATTCGCCGCCATACTAATGGTCACGTGACATGTATCAAAATCGATTTTTAGGATATCTAACAATAAACTTTCTTTCCATATGGTACATACTCTTTGGCGATCACTGTATGTATATACAGTGCGGCTATTTTCAGTCCCCCCCCCCCTGTTAACTTTTGAACGGCTTGACGTACAAACATGAAACAAAAACCATTTTGAATTGTATCACCGATACTACTTTTTGAAATGAAATACATTGCGATTGCCCGATAGAGGTAGCGGAGGGGCACATCAATTTGAAAATTTTAAATGGCATTGGGGGGTTAAGTCACATATCGTTAAAAAGAAAATTCAATTCTCTTTTCATCCATATATTTTTTTTTTTATTTTCATCAATACATATTTTCACAATTTTGATCTCTTTGCTTTCCGAAATATTCAAGTTGATGTGCCCCCAGCGCCATCTATCGAGTTATTGCAATGTATCTACTTGCGGTAATACCATTCAAAATATTTTCTGTACCATTGCTCCAAATCAAACCGTTCAAATTTATCAAGATTAGATCCGCACTTATACTTGATATTTCGAGTGCATATCGCAATTTTTTTTCAACGGAATCCAAGAAAAATTAGATGGTTGAAATGAGAATTGAATTCTCTTTTCAACGATTGACCCCCCATGCTGTTTGAAATTTTCAAATTGATGAGCCCCCCTCCCCTTTTATCAAACAATCACAATGTTTCTCATACCAAAAAGTAGTATCGGTGATACCATTCAAAATGGTTTTTGTTTTATGTTTGTACGTCGAACCGTTCAAAAGTTAACAGGGGAGGGGGGCTAAAAGAGCCGCACTGCATATGGAGTGCAGCCCCTGAATACACACTGAAACTTTCAGATTCTGTCCGAAACAGTACTCTCTGGAACACCTCAGAAATGTTGGCGATTTGTCTTTGTTCTATAGATATTTTCAAGGACGATCCTCTTCTGCAATATCATCAATCGTTCCACCGATAGCGGTACCTTTAAGATTGTCCCGCCATGCTCAGTCTTCAAACCCATTTGACGTCATCTAGGAGCTCATCGTTCTTCCAGCGAACGGCAAAGCTTTATTGGAACTCACTACCACGGGTGGTGTGCCCTGAGGCATATAGCCAGCAGGAATTCAAGAAGAACGCCTATTTTTCCCTAATTTTTCTCGGTTCTCACGATGTTCTCTGAACATTACAGAATTTTCGTCTTCGTGGGAATCTGAAAAAAAATCAAGGAAATCTCGAAATGTTTAGCAATATTCGTTTCACCTATAGCCGCAAACTCTTCCTACTTTGGTGGTCGAGGAGTACCAAATCAGCAGAACCTCAGACTCAAAATTCCCCATAACATAAAGCAACACAGACCAAGCTCTCAGGCGCACTGGTGCTGCTTTACAAAAAATCCTCAGATCTCTTCTTATGGTGGCATGATCTCGCTATGTATATTTCTTGACCTTGCCAAATCATTTGACACCGTAGACCATACACAATTATTGGAAGCCTTGCACAATGTGGGTTGTAGAGGACGTGTTCACGAGATTTTTGAAAGTTATCTCTCAAAGCGAGTGATAATATCAGTAATACTAAAGGACTTAAATGTGGAGTACCACATGGTACTGTATAAGGCCCACTACTATTTATAATCTACTTAAATAGCTCACTCAATAATAATACCAGCGGAAAAATCTTCACCTTTGTAGATGACACTGCAGTGCTTTATTCACCAAATTCATAGACTGGTTCAATCATACTTTTATAATCAGTTTAGAGTATATTGGTTGATATAAAAAAAGTTCATGGTCAATCGATTTCCAGAAAAAAAAAATGGAAAAATATTTTTATTTTCAAAATCCTAGAATATTTTGGGCTGGAATGAATATAATGAAAAATAAAAAATACCATTTCGTAGAGAAATTTTTCACACTTTTTCGTCAGAGTTATAGTTTGTCCGCAAAAGAATCATTTAGGAACTTATGCATACTACGCACGGGATGCCAGGTCTACCGCATGAGGACCTATTTTTTAGAACCGGGCGTATCACATTATAATCTGATACGTACTTACGAGATCTTAAATTGGAATTTCAACTACTCTATTTTCAAGTAGAAAATCCGAACTTTCTAATGGTATAGTTTATTTTTCGTTTTTAATAAAACATTGTATAGAAAAAAAACGTATTAAAATCGAAAATTGAGCGTTCAGATTACAAATTTTCTCAAACATAATTATAATTCGGGAAAAAAAATTCATTTCGGAAAATTGTTATTTAGGTGACCTAATTCACGAATAAAATTTTCCAGTCATTTATTTCGTCTCGTTATGAATATGAAATTTTCGGGATCCAAAGATCATAGCGATATAAATATACAGTGTGTCCCACTTACCATGCTCACCATGGGTATCTTTTTAATGGTGAGAGATACGAGGTCGGTTAAATGACACCAAATGTGGAGTTTATAAAGGCCAACTATAATGTGAAAAAATATTTTGATAAAATCTATTCGTTTTTGTTTTGCAAAAAACAGATTTTGATCATTTTCATGTCTCCTCCGTAACTTCTTTATTTATGAAAATATTTGAATAGGAACTTCACATTCTTATGGCAGTTTTTCAATGAGATTTCGAAAAAAATATGAAATTTATACCAACTTTTCCAGAATTTGAGATATCAACACCAACTTTTATTTTTCAAATGTAGGTCATAGCTCAATATAACTTAGTTATGAATTACTTTTTTTTCTCTTACAGATGATATGTCACAGTAATAGTATTTTGTTGATAACAAC